>CM053266.1:81834306-82217394 GCA_028583415.1 Protea cynaroides
CTGGTGATTTCAGTTGGTGTTACTTCAAAGGTCAAATCATCAGTCAAATCAGGTAGATCTACTGTCAGAATGTGTGTTGGATCCTTGACATACTTCTTCAATAAGGAAATATGAAATACGTCATGCACACTTGACATAAATGGTGGTAGTGCTAACTAGTAAGCCACTTTCCCACGCTTAGCTAGAATCTCATATGGTCCGACATATCTTGGACTTGGTTTCCCTTTCTGTCCGAACCGTTTCAGACCTTGCATAGGCGATACCTTCAAGAATACTTTATCACCCACGACGAACTCAAGATCTCTGCGTCGAGTATCTGCATATTGCTTCTGACGATTCTGGGCTGTTCTCACTCTTTCCTTGATAATGTCGACCACTCGACAAGTCTCTTCAACAAATTCCGGTCCAACAATACTACGTTCTCCAACTTCAATCCAAAATAAAGGAGTTCGACACTTTCTGCCATACAGTGCTTCATAGGGGACATCTGTATAGTAGCCTGATAGCTATTGTTATAAGCGAACTTGATCAGTGGTAACTTTTCATCCCATGATCCTTTAAAATCAATTACACATGTTCATAGCATATCTTCTAGAATCTGAATTGTATGCTCTGACTGTCCATCTGTCTGTGGATGGAATGCAGTACTAAACTTCAATGTTGTACCCATAGCCTTTTGCAATCCTTCCCAAAACTTGAAAGTAAATCATGGATCTCTATCGGACACAATGCTCTCTGGTACACCGTGTAATCGGATAATATTATCCACATACAGCTTTTCTAACATCTCTAGTGTATACTGAGGTCGTATCGGTATAAAGCGAGTTGTTTTAGTCAGGCGGTCTACAATCACCCAAACTGCGTCAACAACTCAAGGAGTCAATGGTAACCCTGTGACGAAGTCCATAGTGATGCAGTCCCATTTCCATGCTGGTTCCGGTAACAGCTGTAACAGTCCTGCGGGTCTTTGTCGTTCAGCCTTTACTTTCTAACAACTTAGGCATTGGGATACGAACTTAGCTACGTCTGCTTTCATTCCTCTCCACCAATATAATTTCTTTAGATCATGATACATTTTTGTACTTCCTGGGTGTATCGAATAGATGGTGGTATGGGCTTCTTTCATCAGTCGGTGTCTAATGTCCACACTTTCTGTTTCGGGTACACATATTCTTCCTTTGTACTTCAATACCTTCTCTTCGTCCAAGGTGAACTCAGGGTTAGTTCTATCTTTTTCGATGTCTTCTTGTACCGTTCTCAGGTAAGGGTCTGATTTGATAGCTGTCTTCACTTCATCAATTATATCCGGTATAATCTTCAATGCAGCAAACATATTGGAAAATCGATTAATGAACCCTTGGTTGGCTGATCCATCCGTTGTATCTATCACATACTGCTCATTGTCGTGATTGAATACCGTTCCAGTAGTACACATTGTTGTAGTTGTGCTAACCTCTCCTTGAAATTTTATCATTGCTTTTCTGCTCAACGCATCCGCTACTACATTAGCTTTCCCCGGATGATACTGGATATCACAATCATAGTCTTTCAATAGTTCCAGCCATCTTCTTTGTCTCATATTCAACTCCTTTTGATTAAATAAACAAGTAAGACTTTTATGATCCGATTTAATCTGGAACCTCTCTCCGTATAGGTAATGTCTCCATATCTTGACAGCATGTACTACTGCCGCTAACTCCAAATCATGAGTGGGATAATTTTTCTCATGTGCCTTTAACTGTCTTGAGGCATAAGCAATTACTTATTCTCCTTGCATAAGCACACATCCTAATCCCAGTCCTGACGCATCAGTGTATAGGGTAAATGGCTGTCCGAGAACAGGAATAGTCAAAATCGGAGTGGATATCAATCTGGTCTTCAAGGTTTGAAAGCTCTTCTCGCATTTATCCGTCCACACAAACTTTTTACCTTTCTTAGTCAGACTGGTGAGAGGTACGGTAATCTGGGAATAGTCTTCCACAAATCGCCGATAATAACCAGCGAGACCCAGAAAACTTCTAATTTCTGCAACACTCTTTGGTGCTTCCCACTTTACAATAGCCTCGATGTTGCTGGGATCCACTTTGATTCCTTCAGCGGATACTACATGGCCTAGGAAGGCGACTTCACTTAACCAAAACTCACACTTGGTAAATTTGGCATACAGCTTCTCTGTCCTTAAACACTGTAGAGTGGCATTTAGATTCTTAATATGGGTTTCCTTGTCCTTGGAATATACCAACATATCATCAATAAATACAATAATCGACGTATCCAACATATCGTGGAAAACCCGATTCATAAGTTCCATGAAAGTTGCTGGTGCGTTTGTTAATCCAAAAGACATGACCAAGAATTCATAATGTCCATATCTGGTCCTGAGAGCTGTCTTAGGAATATCACCTTCTTTAATCTTCAACTGATGGTAGCCTGACCGAAGATCGATCTTGAAAAATACTTTTGCTCCTTGCAACTGATCGAACAAGTCATCGATCCGAGGTAGTGGATATCAATTCTTGATTGTCAGTTTGTTCAATTCCTGATAGTCGATACATAATCGAACGCTATCGTCCTTCTTCTTTACGAACAATACTAGCGCTCCCCATGGTGATATACTGGGTTGAATATAACCCTTATCCAATAGTTCTTGTAGTTGTACTTTCAATTGCTTTAGTTCAGTAGGAGCCATTCGATAAGGTGCTTTTGATACTAGTGCGGCTCCAGGTATAAGATCTATCACAAACTCTGTGGCTCGGTCGGGTGATAATCCTGGTAGTTCTTCAGGAAATACGTCAGGGTAGTCCCACACGACATCAATATCTTCCATCCGTGGTGCTTCTTTGGTGAGGTCGACCACTGATACTAGATACCCGACTGCTCCCTTCTCAAGGCACTTCTTAGCCTTTAGTGCTGAGAGTATGAGCTTGTGTTTACGGGGAAGTTTGGTTTTTGAAAAACTGAATTCTGCTCCTTCTTTGTCTTTAAATGTTAGCTTCTTTTCGGTGCATAATAGATTCGCAGAATGCCGAGCTAACCAGTCCATTCCCAAGATGACATCAAAGTCTGCCATCCCATGTTGGATCAAGGTTGCATCTAAGGTTTTCTCGCCAATGAAAACTAGACATGGCCCATAACCTTTTTTTAATTCCACTTCTAACCCCATCGGTGACCGTACAATTAGTTTGTAGTCTAATGTTTTGATGGATAAATTCAGCTTCTTTCCAAATGACACAGATATAAAAGAATGAGTAGCTCCTGAGTCGAAGAGTACTCTAGCGGGTATGTCATTTATAGGTACGATACCTGTGATTTATTTTAACTTAGTCTACATGCTCACACAATGTAATTCAACTTAAAAGGTTTCAGTCATACCTGTGACCACATCGGGTGATGCGGCAGCATCCTTGGATGTAACAGCATAAACTCGTCCTTGATGTAGCTGCTTCCTGGGCTTAGGACACTCCCTTGCCATATGCCCCACTTGGTTGCAGTTAAAACATTTTGGGCCTTCAGTATTTGGCTTTGGCTGATGTTGAGTTACTGGGGTAGTCTTGGGTGCAGCAGTAAAGCCTTGAGCACGGAAGGGTTTAAATGTCTTGTTATTCCCTCCGTTATAAGCATTTCCAGCTGGCCTTTTCATACCTCTATTCTGCGTGAAATAGCTCTCCTTCTGGCTCAATTCTATAACTCGAGCAATTTGCACAGCTTCATTATATATTTTCTTTCCCAAACCTAGAACATGCTCTCTGATGCTTCCTCTAAGTCCCGTGACAAACCTACGGGTCTTAGTGTCTTCTTCTTGCATGCTGAGTGGTGCAAAGAAAAACAGCTCCTCATAATGTTGTTGATATGCATCCACGGACATCTGTCCCTGATATAAACTCAGGAACTCCTTCTCCATAGAATCTTTGAAGCTTTGGGGAAAGTACTTCTCAAAGAAAGCTTCTTTATATATAGCCCAAGTTAATAAGGCGTGCTTGGTTAATAGGTAGGCCCTGGTAGATTTCCACCAATGATGTGCATCACCTTTTAGCATGAAAGTGGCACATAATACCTTCTCTTCTTCTGTAATAGTCATCATCAAAAAATTCCTCTCCATCTCGTCGATCCAATGTGCTGGCCATAAAGGATCGGACGGTTTACCGTTAAACTCCTTGGGCTTCATCTTTAAGAATTGCTAAACCAATCGGGAGTGGTCCATCTGATTGTGAGGGTATGCCCAAACATAGGTTTTGGATACTGGTAATTAACCTCAACTGCTTTCGGACCTGGTACTGAAATCTGTGCAGCTGGTGGTTGAGGTGTTTGAGGTGCTGGGTGGTTACCCACCGGTGCTGCACTTGTTTGTCCAGTCTGCATTGGTGTAACATGTGCTGTCTAAAGCATCATTCCCATTGCTGCTAGCATTTGAGCCTGTGCTCGTTGCATTTGCTGCAGCTGTTGCGCTAGGTTCATAACCACGGTTGTCAGCTCTGGTGGTGGAGGTGGCAAGTTTGTAGGATTTTCCTGACCCTGGTTTACTGGTGGGGCAACCTGTGGATTACCCTGTACATATATATTTTCTTGACTGGCTTCCACCACGGGTGGTGGTGGTGGAACTGCGTTTTGGCTTTGCCTGGTTACTCTACGCCCAGCCATGTTTTCCTTCTGATAATGGTGAAGCCTGAAAATCATTAAAATACGTGAGACAATCATTTATAATTCATGTAGATACGCTAACCGATGTTATTTTCAAAATTTTCAGATCATTCTGTGAAAAATACAATCTTTTCTATGCAGGGTCGATGGTGGGGGTCGATGGTATGTTCGACCCTCAGTGTCCGACCCTGGGAAATCACTTATTTTTCTTGAGAGTCGGGGGTCGATATAGGGGTCGATGGGTGTCCGACCCCCAGGTGCGACCCCTGGTTCTCTGTCAGGTTCCCGAGAGGTGGGGGTCGATACGGGGGTCGATATGGGGGTCGATGGTCTTGGTCGAATTCTCCGACCCCCGGACCAAAAATCAGATTTTTAAGGTCCGATTCTGAGTTCATTTTCCATTCTTCCTCCTCCGTTTCGACTCGTCTCCTTCCCTTGAGTTGCTACAGTGCCAACTCTGCTACATTGGTCATTTGGGTTCCTTGTTTCGACGTCTACACCTTCCCTACAGGTATGTGTCTTACCTTTACCTATTTTTAGGTTTTCTTTTCTAGGTTTTTACCCGTATATATCATTTTCTTCAAATTAAACTTTTTCCAGCCGTAAAAATTCGATTTTTATTGGGGGATTTTGTTATTGGTGACTCGAGGGATGAAAGCCCTCAAAAATATTGAAGTTTCATCGGTTGGTTATCAAGAACTTGAAATTTTCCCTTTTTGCCCTAATTTGTCGAGATTTTTGAATTTCTCAAAATTTATTCAAATTGAATTCCGATAGCTAGAATTTCCAACTATATGAGTATTGCAAGATAGTTTAGAACTTATGTAAGTCCTCTTGCCCATGTGTATGGGTGAAAAGTGAGGCTTTTGCCCAACTTACGTCGTTATAATGTCAAAATTTCTGATTTTTACTCTCTACTAACCCATTATTTGTTTCTCTTTCTTATTTGCAGATACTATGGCTCGTACCAAGTTACCCAGAGTTCGCGACCCTCTTCGTTTCCGTTCCAACGAAGCCGAGGCACAGTATGCCCACTATGCTCACAAGAAGGTAGAGGGAGGTCGCAAGGTGAACTTGGCTGAGTTAGCCTTGTTCAATGTGGAGAGAGTCTTTGGTGACATGGGCTGGCTCCCTGTCATCACTTATGATGCCTGTACCTGCCCCGACTTGGTACGGTTGTTCTATTGTAACCTCCAGGTGGTGGGGGATTACAATGATGTTGAGAGGGGCAATGAGCTTCGCATCACGAGCTACATCAAGGGAGTTGACATCTCGTTTGATTATCTGCAACTGGCCGACCTACTAGGCATTTCCTATGCTGGCCCCATGATTTTCTGTGCCCCTGGAGAGCCCCAGTTCTTCTTTCTATAGATGAGGGCCGAGATCGATAGTCAGCTCATCCGACCTGATCGCTGGCAGATGAGGGCGTGTTATCTACGTTCAGATCCACGGGTATATTGCAAGATCATTCAGCATAACCTGATACCGCAGAGTGGTCATTACGAGAGGATCTCCCAGCTGACCCAGTATCTCCTATATTGTATATGCACTAGGCAGCCCGTCTGCCTTCCATACATCATTATACGTACCATAATCACTGCCACGTTGCCCAGTCATACCGGCAACCTTCCTTACGGACGCATGATTACTACCTTGCTTACTCGCCTGGGGGTTGATTTAGTGGATGAGAAGATTCAGGAGAAATCCTTCTCATTGCCTCTAGATTGGGAAGCTATTTGCAAGATGGGCATGCAGGATGCCCAGGTCAGTGATGAGGAGATGAACGCGATGGTGCGCCCTCACACTCGCATAGAGATAGGTGACGCTGAGGCAGCTGCCGCCGCCGCTGGAGTTCATATGGAGCCTGCTAGTGATGATGACCGTCTGTACACGGATGTAGACTCCATACCACCTCCTTCACCTACACATGCTGTTGGAGCTAGTACTTCTTATGCTGCTGGTTCTTCTCATGTGGGTGGTCCTTCACACCCACCTTCTGCGCTGAGCCTCTCTGATCTGAGGATGGGGGAGTTACTAGACGCACAGCGCACATCGGATATGAGGATGGGAGAGCTCATAGATGCTCAGCGCCGGTCAGATATGCGTATGGAAGAGCTTTTGGGTGCTCAGCGCGGGACTGATCAGCGGGTAGCTGATCTTACAGCTAGTCTTCAGACGACCCAGACTCAGATAGCCTGGTTGACTAGAGTCTACGCTGAGGATTATGACAGAGATCGTAAGGCACCGCCTCCTCCTTCACCTCTAGCTTCATGATTGTATTTATTTTCTTTCATTGTACTACAGAGTAACTGTCCGGGTTGTGGACTGTACTCTGCTTTAGCAATTTATATACGTTTGTTTTTCTCTCATTGTATTTAGTTTGTTCCCCCTTTAATAGATGCATTATTCTCTTTTTAAATTTGGTCTCAAACATCACTTGTGCTTATAGTGTGTTAATATTACAGTTTTTACTTTTATCCTATCTCAGTTCACAATTCGACGTGAAGGTATGCTAGTTTAGCGGACAAGCCCTGAGATGCTCTGATACCAAGTTGTCACACCTCAATTCCGCACTATTTAGAATGGTGAACCGTTAGCAAACCAACGGTTCAATCAGGATCTCGAATAGGCTATATCTGTGTTATCTAAACCCCATACATCCACATTCATAATCAGAGTAAATACACAATAGCGGAATTCTTATAATAAAATGAACTGAGAAATCCATATGTTATAATCATATTTAAGTAGCAAATTATTCTTTATCAACTAAGACAAAAATAAATATCCATTACATGTCTTTACTAAATCCAAATAACTAAAATAAAATCTAATTGAATACGCATGAGTTGCACTCGCAAGAGGAGTCATGCGTATCCACTTCGTCTTCAACTTCCATCGCCGCCACATGCCCGTACACTGGAGAGCGTTGACATAATCTTCAATGGTAGTACCTGCATCATCAACTAAAAATATTCGACGTCGAGGGGGCGAGCACATATCATGGCTCAGTAAACAAACAAAACAATGCAACAATACATATGCATGCAATCAATTCATATCTTTGGTCTGGTTTAAAGTTTGCAATATGCAATAGAAAGGTTTGCTGGTCAAAGGTTAACATTTATTGACCCCTCCTCTATACACAAGTGTGTGATGCCTCCCAAAGGTAACGTTTATCGTCGACTCACATGTACCCAATTCATGAACATTGTACAACAAAGGTTAACATTTATTGTTGTACAGTGCCATACCAACACGTAAGCCCCTGCTGGTGAGGGCTAGCAAACTGGGCTCGCAACTAACCAATCCTAATGCCAAACAGTGTATCCAAGGTCTCACCCCAGCATCCCTCAGAATGTCCATAGAGATAGAGCTAAGGCCCCCGGTAAAGTCAGAAACTACAAAGACCAAGACCACCTCCCCTGATACTCTACGACGTAATAGTTTTGTTAAAGTAATGGCGATACGACAATGCTAATGCACAAGACTTGAGTTAGAGATAGAGCTAAAGTCCTGAGGCCCAGCCTATGACACCCCCCCCGATACTCGCTCGCATCAAGTACACCAACCACACACATACATTCACATGCCTATTCCTATCATCATCATCATCATCATGTTATAAACAATAAAGTAAATATGCATGAACCAATAATAAAAATATTGGATGACATGTTGTATGCACATTACAAGCATATTCGCATAGAATCAAGCATAGCATCGAACTCAAGAAATAAAACAGTTTGTTATTAACCAATTAGTTAAGAGTCTTGTTTCCTCACCTTAACTTGATCGTAAGTCCTCTTTCAAGCTTTAAGAATCACCTTTATATTGATATTATATCACTAGAAAACCTAACCAAGTCGATAGAATTTAATTAGAATTAATTCTGATTTTTAAAACCTTACTGTTAACTGGGGTCGATGCTAGGGTCGGAGTTTGATTGACCCTGGGTGCGACTACCCCTATTCTGGACTTCCCGAACACTGGGGGTCGATGCTCAGGGTCTGGTAGGGTCGATTGGCCATCGACCCCCCATGCGACCCCCTGTGGGTTTTGTCAATTTTCCTCCCTTCAGTCCATTCTTCGTGTTTGGGGTCCTATGACTTGCTCCTACAGTCCATTCCACACATGTTCTATGGCCTAGAACCGTGATTCATTCACCTATATGGCTTTCATGATTTCCCCCATGGTTTTTCATGAAAACCTAACCATGGGTTGATGGTTTGGGTTTCTTCGAGATCATACCCTCTTCATTATCTATACTAAGGTCTTTAGAAACTCATGGAAATAGTATCCATACCTGAGAAGAATACTCCTTCTCTGCAACTCTTCTCCTTTTGCCTTCTTCTCTTCTTTCCTTCTCTTCTTCTTCTCTTCCTTCTCTTCTCTTTCTCTCAATTCAATTAGGATTCTAAAAGGAGTCAAAGAGGCTTAGGGACGTCCTATTTATAGAGTAGAAACTCCTAAAATAAGTCCCATTGAGATTAGGAACGAATCCCATTGAAATTAGGGAAGTTTCCTAATTTCTGTTTTTACCGAGTACCGGGGGTCGATAGGGGGGGTCGGAGATCCCGTCGACCCCTGGTCCTTAAAATGTCTGACCCCCCATGTAAAACTGGGGGTCTGACTTCTATACTGGGGGGGTCCGACCCTCCCTTGCTGGGTATGCGACCCTCACCTTATTTTAAGTGTTTTTGGGTCAATTTAATTCATGGGATCGTGATCTCCTTCACGCACTTGGTCCATTTGGCTCAACCATGGGTAGACCTGGTTCAAGGTGGTAAGACTGAGTTAGTTTGATACGGGTCTTACAGCCTGTTTATCGAGTGTGCCGTTGCAAACGTATACATTGGGGTAAAATTATCATTTGGCTTGATATCATGAATATAGGGGGCTCTTTGTGATCCTCAAACCATTCTGAGTATGCCTAGATCTGATGGCGATAGTTCGCCACATTGAGACCTTTTGTTTACAATTTTAATTGGGGTTAGCTGTAAAGTAAAATGCAAAAAATGGATGGGATACCCATGTTTACCTGTCATAGGGAAAGGACTGTGTTAGTCATTTGTTCAAGGTGTGATCTATGTAATTTTGGCAAAGATGCAAAGCATGTTGAGTCTGTCCTCCTTGAGATAGAAGAAATTTTCTCTCATCCTAGAGTGAGTCATATCGGGAGAAGTTGAGAAGTTGATCAAATCTTTCCTCCCTGTTTTCTAGGATTTGAAGGCAGCATTCGTTAACAAATATAATTTCCAAATCATTCGTTGCTTGCTTGTGTTTTGAGAAACTTCATTGGGACCTCGTGTCCTATGTGGCTGGGTTCATCAGATTCAATTTTACCATTTATATTAGTTTGATAAGTCATCCTCCTCGTCTCATGGGATCTTGAGTGGGGAATCCATTACTAGAGAGTAATCTCTAATCGTTCTGTCACTCTCTTAAGGGAGAGGAGATCTTATGTGTTGGTGTTTGATTTAAGCTATTTTCATATGCAATCTGGGTTGAACATGCTTTCAGTTCTTGGGCACGATCTTTGTATCCTTCTATGTGCTTTCATATGCATCAAAGAGTGGTCTGTCGTGATATATAGACACTGGGGTATGGGTGTGTCTTGTTATGTGGTGCCAAACTCAAATCATGTTGCTTCAAGTCTATGTGTCGTCCTACGTGTAATCGTTAGATTTGCTTGGGCTCTTAATGGTCAATCTTGGACTCATTGATGATTCTGATTAAAAGAGCATCTTCATTCAATCATTCTTCATATGCTTCTGTTCTTCCTTGATTCTATTAGGGGGGAACTCTATTTGTTGGTTTTGTGCCTATTGTTGTTGGATCGTTTAATAGTTATCATTTGTATTTGGAAGATTGATCTGGTCATTCCTCAAGTCTTGTGCGATCAGGAATTTATATCTTGTTTTAGAAAAATCTGGATCTTATTTCTTGGGCGCCCAGTTACGGCCAAAATCATGTGTTGCTCAAATCTTGTAGGGTTTTTGTGAAAGTTCTAAACAACCTACACCTTTGGATCGTGGGTTTGATCAATATCTCTTTTTGTTTGCTTGCTAGGCTGTTTTGCCAAATTGACTAGCATCTGCGCTTAAGTGAGAGTCTACCAATCTTGTGTCTCTTGTGGAGTTTAATATAAAACTGGTTATTAAATTTGTTTCTGTTTAGGATAAGTGAGCCACTATGGTTCCATCTAAAACATTAATTCCTACCCTACCCGGCCATGGTCGAGAGCCTTAGGGTCATCCTGGTTGTGTTGTTGTGTTAAAGTTGCTTCTCCTTGAATGATGCTTACATTTCGCGCTCAATGTCCTTGACTCTTGATGATGGCAGTCTATCAAAGGTTTGTCTCCATTTGTGGATTTAGGCGTTTGGTCACCAACTAATATTTGGATTTAGCTTTGTTGTAGATCTATGTTGCTATGTGTGTGCTAACAATTGGTGGTTGTAACCTTGACATGTTTACCAGAGTAGTTCTTGCCAATATTCTTGATTCCTTCTGTCAATTGTGGGAGAATATTTCTTGTTGGGGTTGTTTCTATTGAATGCGGAAAAGCCCATTTTGTTTCTGGGCTCGTCTTGAGGGTCATCAAGCTGATTTGACTGCTACTCAAGAGAGTCTCGTCTTCCCCAAGTGGTTCTGTGAAATGCATGAAAGCTCGGCTTCAAATCTGACTTTGGTGCTTAGGTGTGCGGGAAGTCAGTTTTGCTTTTGAGGTTAGTTCCATTATTGTGAAATAATCTCCCCGAGTGGTTCCGTAAAATGCATGAAAACATACCTTCAAATTTGACTTTGGGGCTCGCATGTGTAGGGTGTCAGTTTTGCTTCTGAGGTTGGTTCAATTGTTGAGGAATAATCTCCCCCGAGTAGTTCTCCAAAATGATTGAAAGCTCGCCTTCGATTCTGACTTTGGGGCTCTCGTGTGTGGGGTGTCAATTTCGCTTTTGAGATTTGGTTCCTTGTTGCGGGATAATCTCTCCGAACAGTTCTGTAAAATGCTAAAAGCTCGCCTTCTATTCTTACTTTGGGGCTCTCGTATGCTGGGTGTCAGTTTCGCTTTTGAGATTTGGTTCCGTTGTTACGGGATAATCTCTCCGTGCAGTTCTGTGAAATGCGTGAAATCTTACCTTCGATTCTAACTTTATGGCTCGTGTGTGCAAGGTGTCAATTTTGCTTTTGAGATTTGGTTCCCTTGTTGAGGAATAATCTCTCCGAGCGGTTCTGCGAAATGCATGAAAGCTCGCCTTTGATTCTAATTTTGGGGCTCACATGTATGGGGTGTCAGTTTCACTTTTGAGGTTGATTCCGTTGTCGCAGAATAATCTCCCCAAGCAGTTCCGCATAAGCTCATCTTCGATTCTAATTTTGGGGCTCACGTGTGAGGAGGTGTCAGTTTCACTTTTGAGATTTGGTTCCGTTGTTGTAGAATAATCTCCTCGAGCGGTTCTGTGAAATGCGTGAAAGCTCGCCTTCGATTCTGACTTTAGGGCTCGCGTGTGTGGGGGTGTCAGTTTCTCTTTTGAGATTTGATTCCGTTGTTGCGGAATAATCTCCCCGTGCGGTTGTGTGAAATGCGTGAAAGCTCGTCTTCGATTCTGACTTTGGGGCTCGCATGTGAAGGGTGTTAGTTTCACTTTTGAGATTTGATTCCGTTGTTGCGGAATAATCTCCCCAAGCAATTTGGCGAAATGCGTGAAAGCTCACCTTCGATTTGACTTTAGAGCTCGTGTGTGCAGGGTGTCAGTTTCTCCTTTGAGGTTTGGCTCTGTTGTCGTGGAATAATCTCCCCGAGTGGTTCCTGGAATGCGTGAAAGCTCATCCTTGTTTTTCGGGCCATTTTGAGAGTTCCAAGGTCACCGCGGCTGCTACTCAAGAGAGCCCGTGTTTGTTTTTACTTAGCTTTCCAATAATGGCTGTGGTAAAACTGGGGTCTTCTTGTCTTTAGTCTCGATTGGTGCAATCTCGACTAAAGAGGGGTATCTGTCAGCACCCCAATTTTGCCGTTATGTAAGTCTCAATTTTTGGTCATTTCTTTTATAGGAGAGTATAGTCATTTAGGCAAGTAAAAAAGGAAACGAAAAAAATAATAATAAAATAAGTAAAAAAAAATGTGTTTTAATTAATAATTCATTTGGATTTGGGTTTTTATATTTTTATTGGGCTTGGTTTTATTTTAATGGGCTCAATCTAAAGAGGGGTTATGGAAACCCGTATAACAGGAGGGGGTAATGAAAGGGGCAAATTGGTAAATTGGGGGGCTGGGTTATAAACCAAAAAAAAAATCAAGAGAGGAGGGGCAGCTCGGATTGGGATTAAGAGAGAGAGAGAGAGAGAGAGAGAGAGAGAGAGAGACAGTGAGAGAGAGAGAGAGTTGGAGTGGAAGAGGGGGAGGTCAACACCTCATCCCTCATCCCTAAAATCCTTCCCCCAAAACCGTCGACTACCTCTCCAGCCTACCTACCCAGCTGCTGCCACATCTTGTTGAGCCCAACACCTATCGCTCTATCTAGATCGTCGACACCTCATTGCCCAACCATGCTTCTTAAGAGAGATAAAAACACCGAAGAAAAAGAAGAGGAGGCGGAAAAAAAATTCTGGGGAAGAGAGAGGAGAAGAGTTGCAGAGATTTTCGTAGGTTTTCTAAGGCTGAGATGCAAGAGAGTGAGTGAGAGAGGGATTTGTGGGTTGACAAGGAAGAAGAAGGAGATAGGGCCGTCTGATCAGGTAAGCAAAGAGTGGAAATCGAGGAGGAAGAGCAAGGGGTTTGTTACACCCCAATTCTGAACCAACCAGAATGGGGTGATGAACTGTCCATAAACCAATGGTTCAACCAAGATCTCGAATAGACCGTGCCCATTCGATTAAACCAGATACATTCCACAAGAAAAATTAGAGGAAATAAATGATAGCGAAAGTCTTTAATACTAATGAACTGAGTATCTGACAGTGATAGCATAATTTAGTATCCAATTATCTTCAATATACCTCAAGACATAAAATAAAGTATAATAATCAATTAAATGTTCCAATAACTAAACAACTAAGCTAATAAAAAACACATGAGTTGCACTCAAACGACGGATCATGCACCTCTTCCATAGCTTCCACGTCCATCACCACTATGTATCCATTCATCGGCGTGTTCATGTAATAGTCCATAGTAGGACCTGCATCAAGAACTAAAAATATTCGACGTTGAAAGGGTGAGTACACAACACGGCTCAGTGAGTAAACAAAACAATGCAACAAACATATGTATGTATTCAATTCATATCTTTGGTCTGGTTTTTAAGTTTGCAATGTGCTATAGAAAGGTTTGGTGGCCCCCGCACCACTATACACGAGTGTGTGAATCCACCCAATGGATCAAATGCCATTGTCGTCCCACATGCACCCACCATGGAATAGAGATAGAGCTAAAATATTCGGATCAAATACTACCAACACTTCCCCTGATGCCCTACCCATACCAACATGTAAGTCCCTATTGGCGAGGGCTTGCAAACTGGGCTCACCACTAACGAATCCTAATACCAAATAGTGTATCCAAGGCCTTACTCCAGCATCCCTCAATACGACCATAGAGATAGAGCTAAGGCCCTCTGGCAGAGTCAAAGACCACACGGTCCGAGACCATCTCTCCTGATACCCTATGACATAATAGTTCTGGTAAGATAATGGCGATAAGACGATGTTAGTGGGCAAGACTTAAGTAGAGATAGAACTAGAGTCTAATGATGAGGTCAAAGACCACCATGCCACGTCCTCCCCCTGATGCTCAACTCGTATTCAACACACCAACCACACACATACATTCACATGCCTATTCCTAGCATCATCATCATCATCATGTTATGAATAAATAGAATTAAATATGCATAAATAGTAATAGAAAAAATATTGGATGACATGTGAGATGCACATTACAAGCATACAAGCATAGAATCAATCATGGCATTAGACTCAATAAAGTAAATAGTTTATTATTATCCAATTAGTTTCGGTCATGTTTCCTCACCTTTGATCGATGGTTGTTCCTCTTCCAAGCTTTGCAAATTACTTTTGGACCACTTGGAAACCTAATAAATTTATGGATTCTAAGTTAGAGTTCATATTCATCAATTACAATGTTTAAATGTCCCATCGGGAATCAATCAGACCTCCAAAAACTGAGTAGTTGCAGGTGTAGCTACACCTGTGGTCTCAGTTTCTACGACCACAGGGTGTGGGGTAGATACGTGTGGTCGCATATCATGCGACCACACCCTCCCTGGAAACTTTTCGAGGGTGTGTGGTCTGCACATGTGCCTCGTGTGGTCGACTATAGCTGCGACCACATGAGTGTTTGGTCGACTTTCATTTTCAATCTAACCCCTTCATGATTTGATTCCATGAACTATCACTAGGGTCCTTTCTATGATTGATCCATGACCTTAATTTCATATTTTTCATAATTATCTACTTTAACCTACTCTTCATGGATTTCCTTTGAGTTTCTGTCTATGGGTCTCATGGTTGAGATCCTACTTTGAATCAATACTTCCTTCATGATCTATTCTAGGCATTCAACTAATGTAGGGATGATTCCATACCTTAAACTTGCTAAAGAATCAGAGCTCTCTCTGAAATTCCTTCTCTTAGTCTTCCTCTTCAATTCTCCTTCTTTTCATCCTCCTCTCTTTCTCTTTCTTTCAGTTTGAGTTTTAAAAGAATGAAAGAGGCAAAGGGATGTCCTATATATAGAGGGAAACCCTCCATATAGAGTCTTACTTTGATTAGAAAAGAACCCCCTTCATCTTAGGAAGGTTTCCTAATCACGAAGTCGGTTATAACATCTTGTGGTCACACGTGGGGTCACAGAACTCGTCGACCACATGTCCAAAAATTATGACCACACGTCCCAAACTCCAGTGGTCTCATTATTCTAAGGTGTGGTCAACCCCACCTTTTCAGGTATGCGACCACACGCTCCTAATTAGATGATTTTGGATTCAATTCCATACCTAGCCTTGTGGATCTTCACGTACTTGGTCCACTTGGTTCGACCATGATTGGAAGACCTGATACAAGGTGGTACGACCGGGTTAGTACGATACGGGTCTTACAACTCCCCCCTCTTATATAAATTTCATCCTCGAAATTTGCACATACCTTCCGAGTCAAAAAGGTGAGGATATTGCTTTTGCATAGCATTCTCTTCTTCCCATGTGATCTCTTCCACGTCTTGGCTCCTCTAAGTAACTTTAGCATAGTAAATGTCATGGTTGCGTAGACGTTGAACCTTTCGGCTGGTAATTTTGATTGGTGCTACTTCGAATGTCAAATCATCAGTTAGGGCCAGTGGATCCGCTGTTAGGACGTATGTTGGATCTCGAATGTACTTCTTCAATAATGAGATATGAAATACATCATGCACACTTGACATGGATGAGGGTAGTGTTAACTGATACACCACCTTCCCACGTTTAGCTAGAATCTCATATGGCCCGACGACCTCGGACTTAGCTTTCCTTTCTGTCCGAACCATTTTAAGCCTCGCATAGGTGATATTTTCAAGAATACCTTATCACCTAAGATGAACTCAAGGTCTCGAAGTCGATTATCGGCATACTGTTTCTGACGATTCTGAGCTGTTCTAACTCTTTCCTTGATTATGCCGACTACTTTGCAAGCTTCTTTCAAAAATTCAGGGCCCACAATTCTTCGCTCTCTAACTTCATTCCAAAACAAAGGAGCTCGACACCTCCTACCATACAATGCTTCATAGGGTGACATCTGTATAGTAGCTTGATAGCTGTTGTTATAGGTGAACTCGATCAATGGTAGCTTTTCATCCCATGATCCTTTGAAATCAATAACACAAGCTCAGAGCATGTCTTCTAGAATCTGAATAGTACGCTCTGACTGTCCGTTTGTCTGAGGATGAAATGCAGTATGAAACTTCAACGTTGTACCCATAGCCTTCTGTAATCCTTCCCAAAACTTTGAGGTAAAGCTTGGGTCTCTGTTGGACACAATGCTTTCAGGTACACCATTTAATCTGACAATATTATCCACATATAGCTTAGCTAACCTCTCTAGGGTATGCTAAGGTCGTATAGCTATGAAACGAGCTGTCTTAGTCAAATGATCCACAATCACCCAAACCGCGTCAACTACTCGGGGAGTCAATGGTAACCCAGTGACGAAGTCCATAGTGATGCAGTCCGATTTCCATGCTGGTTCTGGCAGTGGCTACAACAATCCTGCAGGTCTTGGCCTTTCAACCTTTACCCGCTGACAATTCAGGCATTGAGATAAAAATTTAGCTACATCCGCTTTCATTCCTCTCCACCAATAGAGTTTCTTTAAATCATGGTACATCTTCGTGCTTTCAGGGTGTACCGAAGCAATGGTGTGGGCTTCCTTCATAAGTCTTTGTCTAATATCCAAGTCTTCACTTTCAAGAACACATACTCTCCCTTTATTTCTTAATACCTTTTCAAGGTCCAAGGTGAAGTCAAGGTTAGTCCTATCTTTTTCAAGGTCGTCTTACACTGTTCTCAGATAGGGGTCTGACTAAATAGCTTTTTTACTTCATCTATCAGATCAGGTACAATCTTTAATGTGGTAAACATATTTGAAAATCAATGAATAAACCCTTGATTGGTTGATCCATCCAGTGTATCTATCACGAACTACTCATTATCGCAATTGAATACTTTTCCTGTAACACACATTGCTGCATCTAACTTCTTCTTGGGATTTTGTCATTGTTTTTCTGCTTAGCACATCAGCAACGACATTAGCCTTCCCTGGATGATACTGAATATCGCAATCATAATCTTTTAGCAACTCTAGCTATCTCCTCTATCTCATGTTCAACTCATTTTGATTGAAAAGATAAGTAAGACTCTTGTGATCTGATTTAATCTGAAATTTCTCTCCATACAAATAATGTCTTCATATCTTGACGGCATGCATAACCACTGCTAGTTCCAAGTCATGAGTAGGGTAGTTCTTCTCGTGTGTCTTCATTTGTCTTGAAGCATACGCAATTACTTTCTCTCCTTGCATGAGCACACATCCTAAACCTAACCCAGACGCATCGGTGTACAAGGAAATGGTTGTCCTGGAGTTAGAATGGTCAAGATGGGAACTGATATCAATCTAGCCTTCAATGTTTGGAAACCCTCCTCATATTTGTTGGTCCAAACAAACTTTTCTCCTTTCTTAGTCAAACTGGTGAGAGGTACGGCGATTCTAGAGTAATCTTCCACGAATCGTTGGTAATACCCGACTAAACCTAAGAAACTTCTAATTTCTGTAACACTTTTAGGTGCTTCCCATTTTACAATAGCTTCAATCTTGCTGGGATTCACTTTAATTCCTTCTACAGATACCACTTTAATTCCTTCTGCAGATACCACATGACCTAAGAATTACACTTCTTTTAACCAGAACTCACATTTCTTGAATTTAGCGTAAAGCTTTTCTTTCCTTAGTCGCTATAAAGCTTCTCTAAGATCTGTTGCATGAGTTACCTCATCCTTGGAGTATATCAATATGTCATCTATGAAAACGATAACCAAGGTGTCCAACATGTCATGAAACACTTGGTTTATAAATTTCATAAAAGACGCAGGTGCATTAGTCAATCCAAAAGACATGACTAAAAATTCATAATGTCCATATCTGGTTCTGAATGCTGTCTTTGGAATATCACCATCCTTAATCTTCAACTGATGGTATCCTGACCGAAGATCAATTTTGGACAACACTTTGGCACCTTGCAACTAATCGAATAAGTCATCGATCCAAGGCAACGGTACTGATTCTTGATTGTAAGCTTATTTAATTCCTGATAATTCATACACAGTCGAACGGTACCGTCCTTCTTCTTCACGAACAATACTAGCGCTCCCCATGGTGAGAGGTTTGGTCGGATAAAACCCTGATCCAACAATTCCTATAACTGTACTTTTAATTCTTTTAGTTCAGTAGGAGCCATTCGATAAGGTGCTTTAGATACTGGTGCGACTCCAGGTATAAGATCTATAACGAACTCTGTCGCTCAGTCAGGTGGTAGTCCTGGTAGTTCCTTAGGAAATACATCTGGAAATTCACGCATAACTTCAATATCTTCCATTCATGGTGCTTCCTTGTTTAGGTCGACCACTGACACTAGATACCCAATTCCTCTTTTCTCGAGGCATTGTCTAGCCTTTAATGCAGAGAGAATGAGTTTTCGTTTACAAGGAAGTTTTACTCCCATAAAACTGAATTCGACTCCTTCCTTGTCTTTAAATGTTCATTTCTTTTCCGCACATAATAGGTTTGCAGAGTGTCGGGCTAACCAATCTATTCCCAAGATAACGTTAAAGTTTGTCATCTCAAGTTAGATTAAGGTTGCCTCCAAAATCTTCCCACCGATAAGAACTGGACATGGTCCATAACCTTTGTCTAGTTCCACTTCTAATCCCATAGGTGATCATACAAGTAATTTGCAGTTTAAAGGTCTGAGGGGTAGGTTTAACTTCATTCCAAAAGACACAGATATAAAAGAATGAGTAGCTCCAAAGTCAAAGAGTACTCTGGCAGGTAAGCCATTAATAGGTACGATACCTGTGATTTGATTTAATTTAGTCTACATGCTCACACAAGGTAGTACAAAACTAAAAGTTTAGGTCATACCTATGACCACATCAGGCGATGTGGCAGCATCCTCAGAAGTAACTGCATAAACCTTTCCTTGTTGTAGCTGCTTCCTTGGCTTAGGAAACTCCCTTGAATAATGTCCTACTTAATCATAGTTGAATCATTTAACTCCAGCACTACTTTGCTTTTGTTGAGGTGGAGTTGTTGGGGTAGTCTTGGCTGTAGCATTAAAGCCTTGAGTGTAAGACCCGTATCGAACTAACCGGTCTTACCACCTTGTACCAGGTCGACCTATCATGGTCGAGCCAAATGGACCAAGTACGTGAAGGAAATCGCAAGACCAGGTATGAAATTGATCCAAAAAAAGTAAAAAAGAGGGTAGGGTCGCATACCTAAATAGGTAGGGTCGACCCCACCTCATCAGGAAGTCAGACCCATGACTTTTAATCCTAGGGTTAGACAACAGAAACCCTAGGGTTGACGGGATCTGCGAACCTAGCATCGATCCTAGGATCACCGCCAGAAACCGTAAATAGAAAACTTTCCTAAATTCAAGGGGATTCTTTCCTAATCTCAATGGGACTTATTTTGGGAGGTTTTCCTTTATAAATAGGACGTCTCTTAGCCTCTTTCACTCCTTTTGAAACCCTAATTGAAAGTTAGAGAAAGAGAAGAGAAGGAGAAGAGAATGAGAGTTGGAGAAGAAGACTAAAGAGAAGAAATTCAGAGAAACCTCTGAATCTCAGCAAACCTCAGGTATGGATATGTTTTCCATGAATGGTTTAAGACCTTAAAATAGTTCATGAAGAGGGTATGATCTAGGAGAGACCCAAATCATCCATCCATGGGAAGATTTCAATGAAATCCATGGAGGGAATCATGGTAGACAAAGTAAGGAAGTAACCTGGAGTTTTAAGCCATAAAACAAGCATAGAATGGACTGTGGAAGTAAGCCAAAGGACCCAAACATGAAACATTAGACTGTAGAATGAAAAGGTCGACTAAAACCACGTGCGGTCGCACGTAGGGTCGATTGGGAATCGACCCTATCAGACCACAGGATCAACCCCTAGCTCCCGGGAAGTCCAGGGAAGCTGCGGTCGCACCTAGGGTTGATGGGACAACCGACCCTAGCATCAACCCTATACCCTGGGGTCGCAGAAACCTGCGACCCCTGCGACCCATCCTGCGACCATAGCTTTACAGCAAGCTTAAAACTGTCAGAATGAATTCTAATTAAAATCTATCGACTTGTTAGGTTTTCCTATTGATATAAAGGTGATTCTTAGAGCTTGAAAGAGGATTTACACTCAAGCAAAGGTGAGGGAACAAGACCTAAACTAATTGGCTAATAATAAACTATTTTTATTTCTTGAGTCTAATGCCATGACTGATTCTATGCGTGTATGCTTGTAATGTGCATTCAACATGTCATCCAATATTCCTGCTATTATTGTTCATGCATATTTAATTCTATTTATTTATAACACGTTGATGATGATGATGATGATGCTAGGAATAGGCATGTCAATGTATGTGTGTGGTTAGTGTGCTTGATGCGAGTGGAGCATCAAGGGGAGGACATGATATTGTGGTGTGTCCTGGTCACCAGACTCTAGCTCTATCTCTACTCAAGTCTTGTCCACTGACATCGTCGTATCGCCATTTCCTTAGCAAAACTATTACGTCGTAGGGCATCAGGGGAGGTGGTCTCGGACCATGTAGTCTTCGACTCTGCTGGGGGGCTTTAGCTCTATCTTTGTGGATGTATTGAGGGATACTGGGGTGAGGCCTTGGATACACTATTTGACATTAGGATTGGTTAGTTACGAGCACAATTTGTAAGCCCTCGCCAACTGGGGCTTACGTGTTGGTATGGGTAAAGCATCAGGGGAAGTGTGATGTGGTGCGGTCCTAAGCACTTTAGCTCTATCTCTATTCCATGGTGGGTGCATATGGGACGGTAATAACGATATTCATTGGGAGAATTCACACACTCGTGTATAGAGGTGAGGCGACCACCGAACCTTTCTATAGCACATTGCAAACTTATATACCAGACCACAGATATGAATTGAATGCATGCATATGTTTGTTGTATTGTTTTGTTTGCTCACTGAGTCGTAATGTGTGCTCACCCTTTTCGAATTCGAATATTTTTAGTTGATGATGCAGGTACCACTGTGGAAGATTATATGAATACTTCTGTGTACAGGCACGTGGCTGCAATGGAGGCTGAAGATATAGTAAAGACGCATGACTCCTCATGCGATGCAACTCATGCATTTTTTATTAGATTTTTATTTAAACTATTAAGGAAATGTAATTTGATATTTTATTTATTTATGTCTCGGTTGATACAACATAATTGGATATTTTATTTATGATTATCACAGTTAGATTCTCAGTTCCTTTAATATTCCGCTATTATGTATTTATTTTGATTATGGTTATGGATGTGTATGGTTTAAGCTAATGGATACAACCTATTTGAGATCCTGGATTGAACCGTTGGTTTATTAGCGGTTCATCACACCGTTCTGAATAGTGCGGAATTGGGGTGTGACATTGAGTACGGAAGGGTTTGAATGTCTTGGTGTTCCCTCCGTTATATGTATTTCCATTAAGCCTTTTAATGCCCCTATTCTGAGCAAGGTAGCTTTCCCTCTGGCTCGATTCTAGTACTTGAGCAATCTGTACTGCTTCGTTATATATTTTCTTTTCTAATCCCAATACATGCTCATGGATGCTTCCCCTAAGTCCCATGACGAACCTTCAGGTTTTGGTATCTTCTTCCTGCATGCTAGAGGGAGCAAAGAAGAACAGCTCCTCATAACGCTGCTACTAAGCGTCTACTGTCATCTGTCCCTGATACAGACTCAGAAACTCCTTTTCCATTTGATCTCTGAAACTCCTTGAAAAATACTTCTCGAAGAAAGCTTCGTTATAAATAACCCATGTCAATTGGGTGTGCTTTGTTAACAGATAACTTCTAGTTGATTTCCACCAGTGGTGTGTGTCACCTTTCAACATAAATGTGGCACATAATACCTTATCTTCTTCTTTTATAGTCATCATCATAAAGTTCATTTCCATTTCATCGATCCAGTGAGCTGGCCACAACGAATCTGATGGTTTGCCTATGAATTCCTTCGGCTTCAACTTCAGGAAACGCTCGATCAGTCTGGAGTGATCAAGTTGATACTGTGCATATGCCCCTACATAGGTGGCTGGTACTGATAGTTACCTTGGTTGTACCCGCCTTGTGGTGCTTCAGGATTTGGCACTTGGCCTTGTACTACTGGTGTTTACGGTGCTTGGGGTACAGTGTTGTTACTACCAGGTGTCGTACTAGCTTGTCCCACAGGTAAAGGTGTTGTGTTTGCAACTGGAAAAACAATCCCCATAGCCGCTTGCATGTTAGCTTGCATTTGCTGTATATGCTGCATTTATTGTGCCAAATTCATCACCACCGTAGCCAAATCCTTAGGTGGTGTACGTAAGTTGGTTGGGTTGGCTTGGGTGTGAACATTCTGAGGCACATCATGTCGAGTTCTAATATTTCCTTCCTGTCCTTGCTGACCTTCATTGTCATTGGTCTCCATAGGTGGTGGAGATAGGTTGACATTCTGTCTCCTTTTACATACTCTACACCAGCCATTTCCTATTTCCGGTGGTGGTAGTGTCTGAAAACCAAGGAAACATATGAGGCAAGCATAATATACGTTAATCTCATGTTAATTTCCAAATAAACAAGGCAAAGTTTCAATTTTTAAAGTCATTCAGTCAAAACAGGGCATTTTCATCGTGGGGTCGATGGGTGAGGTCACACTATATGTGACCACAGGGTTGCGACCACACGAACCTTGTCAGCTCACCGAGAGCCTGTGGTCGATCATGAGGTCGATCGTGGGGTCGCATTTTTGGTCAAATTCTGAGACCACACGACACCAAAGCAGGTTTTTAACATCTGATTTCGAGTCATTTTCTTTATTTTCTCGTTTGTCTTCTACTGTTCACAACTCAACTCGCCTCCACTGAGTTGCTACAGTACCTACCACCCACCTGGAGTGAAGTTTCTTCCATCAATCTCTGGACTCCTCCTCTCCTTGGTAAGTTCCACATTCCCATCATTCTTTTGTCGATTCATTCTAGGTTTTCATCGCCCATTTCGATCTTTTCCCAATTAAATTCTATTTATCCTTACAAATTTGATTTTTATTGATAAACCTTTGGGCACCCAACGGACAAAAGCCCTCTAGGAGATTTAGGTTTCATCGGTCGGTTTGGGTCAATCAATCGAAAACTTACGTTTTGACCTAGAATTTGGGGATTTTTTTTACCATTTCTCAAATTTTCTTCAATTTGTTTTAATTAATAGCAAGTTCTTACTAAATTGGTCATTATGCAATTGCTTATGACATATATGAGTCCTCTAGTCTAAGCATTTAGGCGAAAATCAGACTTTTGGCCAAGCACGCCGTCATAATGTCAAAATTTTGAATTTTTCACTATATTTGATATGTTGCTTATAGGTCTATGCCCTTGCAGACAACATGGCTCGCACTAAAGTCCCCAGAGTTTATGATCCCCGACGCTTCAAGTCCATTGAAACAGAGGCACAGTATCCCTGGTACGAGCGCAAGAAGGTAAAAGGGGGGTCGTTGTGTCAACTTGGCCAGTCTAGCCCTATTCGATGTGGAGGGAGCATTTGGTAATAGGGGTTGGCTCCCTGTGATTTTGTATGAGGGTTACACCTGTCCAGAGTTGGTGAAACAATTTTACTATAATTTACAGGTGGAGGGTGACCTAGTGGATATAAATAGGGGTAGAGAGCTCAGAATCACCAATTTAGTTAAAGGGGTAGAGGTCTCATTTAACTGTCAGGAGTTGGCTGATATCCTGGGTATCTCAAATGACGGTCCCTTAGTATACTGCGCACCCAAGGAACCCCAGTTCCTATCAGTACGAATGCGCATAGAAATTGATAACCAGATTCTTCAGGACGATCGCTGGCAGATGAAGGCAATTAACCTACGTCCAGAGCCCAAGTGTATTGCAAGATCATTCAGCACTTGATTCCCCAGAGTGGACACTATGAGAAGGTTTCACAGTTGACCCAGTACCTTCTGTACTGCATCTATACTAGGCAGCCATCTGCCTTCCTTATATCATTATCAGGACCATGCACTATGCCACGACGCCTGGTCTGGTCGGTAACCTACCCTATGGGGGTCTGATCACCACTCTACTCACTCACCTGCAGGTAGACTTGGTCGATGAGAGGACAACTGACCTTGACTGGGAGGCCATTTGCAGGATGGGGATGCGAGATGTGCAAGTCAGTGACGAAGAGAGAAACACTATGGTATGTCCCTTTACTAGAGTAGAGGCAGCAAATGCGGAGGTGGCAATAGCAGCAGCAGTAGTGGCCCACGAGAGTGATGATGAGGAGGATGATGATCAGATGTTCATGGACGTGGATGCCATAGCTCCTCCATCACCACAGCATTCCACTGGAGCTGGCCCTTCTTGGGCTCCTTCTCACTCAGCTGGTCTTTCATGCCCAATACCAGATGACATAATGGGACTGCTATGTGAGATTCAGGAGGCTCAGCGTACCACGAATCAGAGGGTAGCGAATCTGGCAGCTAGTCTCCAGGTGACCCAGACTCAGGTAGCCTGGCTTACGAGAGTATATGCTGAGGACTATGATCGAGATCGTAAGGCACCTCCTCCCTCCTCTAGCACCCCCAGCTCCATGATACTGCTTATTTCTTTTTCCTTTTATATTATAGAGTAACTGTCCGGGTTGTGGACCATACTCTGATTCGGACGTACATTTTATATATAAATAACATTGGTTTTCCATTTACATATGTGCATTATTCTCTTTCTTAGTTTATGTCTCATGCAACACAGGTGCATATGTGCATTATTCTCTTTCTTCTCTGTTGTTGCAGGTAACTCAGAGCGCAAATCAATGGGCGATTTCCAACCGTAACAGTTTGGGCCCAAGCAGACCATGCTCGCATGAAGGCCATATCTTCCTACCAAGGTCCACAAGCAGACCAAGGTAGCATGAAGACCATACTCGTACCGTCCGACCATGGTCCACAAGCAGACCATGCTCGCATGAAGGCCATATCTTCCTACCAAGGTCCACAAGCAGACCAAGGTAGCATGAAGACCATACTCGTACCTTCCGACCATGGTCCACAAGCAGACCATGCTCGCATGAAGGCCATATCTTCCTACCAAGGTCCACAACCAGACCAAGGTAACATGAAGACCACACTCGTACCTTCCGACCATGGTCTACAAGCAGTTCATGCTCCCCACCACGGTCCATCAGCGGACGAAGGCAGCATGGGAACATCTCGTACTAAGTGCCCTCGGCTAGCCTTTGGACCAAGCCGATAACACTTCCGGGGTAGGAAGGTAGTCGAAACAAAATACTACGCAGCCGGAACCGGAGTCGGGATGTTTCCTAATGATTACCAGATTCGGAGTCGTGGGGTTTCCTAACTATTATAAGCTACTCGGCCTTATATACTTGGAAGAAAAAGAAGACACAATGGAAGAAATAAATTTTCATTGATGAGAGCCCTAAAAGGGCAATATTACAGGTATGAGAATGTTACAAAAAAAATAAAGAAAAATATATAAAATTTTACAAAGGAAACGCCTTCTCAAGATCGGCCGTCTCAGATGCCGGGCCCGCAGCTGCAGGGTTCGCCAGATCCTCGGCAGGCAGTGAAAGTACGGGGAGCTCCACCAGTGGGGTCTGCGGCACCTCGTAGGGGGGAAGGTCGTCCTCGGGCGCAGGGGCAGCCTTGGTACCCTTAGCTGGCTCCACCAAACCTTTTTTAGTGGCGGGCAGAGCCTCCTCGGATGTCGAGGCCCTCAGTTCTTCAATCTGGGCGACAATCAAAATTGTCGACCAGTTTATCTTGAGGGCCCCCTTGTCCCTCAACTGATCCCTCAAGTACATCACACCCCTCTCGAAGTAGCCGCTGGCTGCCTCGTCAACTTCTTCATCGAACTGGGCCGATGACTTGTACTCGTCGACGGCCCGAGCCAACCTCGCCTGGTGATCCTCCTCGGCCTTGATTAGTGCCTCCCTGGCACTCCGAGCATCGTCCTCGGACTTCTTCAGACGCTCCTCCAGCTTCTGCTTCGCCTGCACCTCAGCCTGCAGATCCTCCTCGGCCTTCTTCCGTCCGTCCTCGGAAGACCGGAGCTTCTCTTCAGTGGAGAGCACCTTCTTACGCTCCTCATCAAGATCAGCCTCGGCCTTGGTCAAGGACGTTTGGAGGGTGGTCTTCTCTTTAACGAGGCCCTCGACCTCCGAGGATTTGTTTGCAAAGTTCTCCTCGGTGGCCTTCAAGGCCTCGCGCAAGGAGATTTCCAGAACCTCCTTCTCGTCCAAGTCAACATACGCGTGGCAGAGTCTTTCGCTAAGCTCGGCGAAGAGGTTGGTAGCCTGCAACAGAGACAACAATTGGTCGATCAGTATATATGGAAACACAACAAAAACGACAATCAGGGGTCGATTAGTACCTGGGTGCAAACAGTAAACCCGCAGGAGTAGACTTCCTCGTGAGGTAGGCTGGCCGTGAACTTGATGTCTTCCGACAGGCGCCCCTCCGTGACCATGATCCTGGCCGCCCTCTGGCTCTTAAAGACCGAGTCCGTAGGCCTCAGTTTGAGCGCAGGGTGGAAGGTCGTCGTCGCGGCCACTTGCTTCTCACCCTGTTGGCGAGCTACACCCTCGGCCTCCTCCCTGGTGGCCCCGGAGGCCCTCGTCAGATCAACGACCTTGGGGCTGCTGCCAACCCCCTTGGCCTTGGAAGCGGCAACACCCTTGGCCTCGGCTGCCGAGGGGACGACCGTCTGCAGAGGCTGGACGTCCATCACACCCCCTCGAGCAGGCTGGACTTCCTTTGTCGCAGCCTCAGCCGTTCTCTCCTCTACACCGCCGAGCCGAGGAGCCGGCCTCTTCTTGTATATGTCGGCTGGGAGCTTGGCAGCCAACTTGATCTTCTTCTTTGGGGGCTCCTCGGACATGGGCCCCTTACCCTTGGCCTCTACCGTGGCTGCTGGTCCCCTCCGAGGGTGGGAATCTGCCTCGCCGCTGGTAGGTTGAACTCTGGATCCCGCTCGGCCGCTCGTGAGCTGAACCCCCTTTTCGGCATCGGCCTTCCATTTAGCCATTATCCGAGCAACGATCTTGTCGTCCCTGAAGTTCACTGCAATAAGAATATGGTCAGCAACATAAACAGAACAGTTGAGCAAAGTCAAGTCCTAATGTTATTAAACTCACCGGAAGACCGTGTTCGGCCAACCGCACGGGTCCGCAAGGTCGGAGAGGCGCAGTCTCCCCGGCCATCATCTTCTTCAGAGTCCTTCTCTCCTCCGTCGTCAGGAAGGGAATTTTATTGAACCCTGTGGCGTCGACCACCAATCAGACGTTCGACAGAGGGAGAGGCAAACCGCCCGCGGGAGGACCCACGAAAAAGAACTTGTCCTTCCACCCGTGGATGGAGGAAGGTTTCTGGGAGATGACCGGAAGCTTCTTCCCGCCCCTTTGGCTAAAGAAGTACCACCCGGTCATAGCCCGAGCTTTGTTCAAACTGGTCAGTTGAAAGACCGACCGGAAGAGATTCGCGGTCGGAGTCTCGCCAAGACGGCGGACGAACATGATGAAGGCAAAGATGCACCGCCACCCATTCGGAGTGAGTTGGGAGGGGGCGATGCGGTACGTCTATAGAATTTCTACAACTAAGGGGTGGAAGGGGAACCTAAACCCTGATTTCAGAGTGTGCTCGTACACACAGATCTCCGACATGAGCACGGTGCAGGCCCGTTCGTCGGAGGTAGGGAGCCGAGCGCGGACATTTGTCATGGGCTCCTCGAGTTGGTATGCCCGACAGATCGATAACAAAGCCGCCTCGGTCTTGACCTTACTCGGAACTTTCCAGGCTGAAACGGTAGCGAAGGACGCTACCGGCGGTCGGCCACCCCTCTGGCAAGAAGCCTGTTGGGGCGGAGGGCCCGCGGGACGATCGCGCTCTTCCGCCTTAGAGGAACTCTTCTCAAATTCCTCCGGATCGGAAGCCCTGGATTCATCAGACCATCCTCCCGAAGAGGAAGATGATCCATCAGAAGAAGAAGAAGTTTGGGACTGGGTCATTCTTCGGGTCACTCTCACCATACCGGAAGACGGACGCTGTTAGAAGAGAAACTACTGAGCATGAACAGAAAGGGGAACGATTAGAAGACTTACTGGTTGCAGAAAAGATGACCGAGTGCACGAATGGAAGCTTGAAGACAAAGATCGACTGGACTCTGAGTGCTCTGGTAGAACTCCGATCGTAGTTGTAGCAAATGGTCGAATGAATGAAGTGGGAAGGTATTTATAGGGCGAGCGACCGAGAATTGTCTCTTCGGGTTCCGGACACACGTTTCAGTTCCATTGGCTGTCCTCTACCCCGCCGGACGCGACGTGACTGATTGACGTGCGCAATGATGGCACTCCTTCTCGAGGCACTCCGCCTCCTGTGGACCGTCGGATTAGTGTGACGATCCGTGTGAACTACGGTCTTAGCCGTCCGATGCACTCGGTCGATTCGAAGACGAGTAGCATTTAATGGCATTAGTTCTCGAGGCGCACCGCCACTTGGTGTTCGTTGGATCGTGGATCGATCCGCGTCAAATTGGGAGATCGACGGTTGAGCACTCTTGCATAAACCGAGACTGACACCTCGAGCCCCATGCCTCAATCAAACGTGCAGACGGAGCGCAACCGCCTCTTCTTGGGAACAACCTGTCATTCAATGCATCTATCCATCTGGATTTCGGCCTCGTATGACGCAGGTCTCAACAGTAAACTTATTGCACTGCCGAATTCGCTGCATCCGACAGCGCAAGGGGCATCTATTAGGAGGGAAATGATCCATCCACTTAAAATCTTACACGTGTCAAGTTGCACCTTCGGAGCCCGAGCGCTCGGAGTGTCTCGCACTCGGCTTTATGTATTCGGCCTATTTTGCATACGGCCTCTCATGCGCCGGCCTCTCCGGTAGCGCCGGAGTCTCGACCCTACTGGCTATGGTTCTTAGAAGGAAGCCGAGTCCTAATGTGATTAGGACTACCCCCGAGGAGTCCTCTCCCGCACCGATACGGCACCGATTATCCCGGTCGATCGTTACTCACACGTTGACACGTGTCAATCTCAGAGCTGACCGACTTAGCTTCCTTGGCTAAGGTCTCCGACTCCTACTCGGAGTCTATCACCCAGGTGTCCTCTAGTCCGACACATGGCAGTCCTATTGGCGATCTACTTCCCTGAGTCCTGGTACCTCCATGCCTCTTCCCAATCTATAAGTAGAGGTCATCCCTCAAGGTAAAAACCCTAAGACACTGACAAACTACAAGCTGTTATTGCTCATCCCTCACGCTCAAAACTTACTCATCGTCCCACTCTCTATAAACTAGAGATAGCTTTCCGCTATCTCTTGACTGTTTACATTGGGAATCTGACTTTGGCATCGGAGCGTACCTTGGGCCCAAGCGCCCAACTCCTTTGTCTCTTCTCTGTTGTTGCAGGTAACTCAAAGCGCGGATCAACGGGCGATTTCCAACCGTAACATGGTGTATTCGTATTATGATTTTTAATTTATCCTAACTCAGTTCATGACCCTTGTGATAGTATTTTGGTTTAATAGAGCAGAGCCTGAGGGCTCTGATACCAAGCTATCACACCCCAATTATGAACCAACCAGAATGGTGTGATGAATCGTCCATAGACCAATGGTTCAACCAGGATTTCGTATAGGCCATGCCCATTCGATTAAACCAGATAGATTCCACAAGCAAAATCAGAGTAAATAAATGATAGCGAAAGTCTTTAATACTAATGAACTGAGTATCTGACAGTGATAACATAATTAAGTATCCAATTATCTCCAATATACCTCAAGACATAAAATAAAGTAAAATAATCAATTACATGTTCCAATAACTAAACAACTAAGCTAATAAAAAACACATGAGTTGCACTCGCACGACAGATCATGCGCCTCTTCCATAGCTTCCACGTCCATCGCCGCTACGTATCCATTCGTCGGGGTGTTCATGTAATCTTCTACAGTAGGACCTGCATCAAGAACTAAAAATATTCGACGTTGAAAGGGTGAGCACACATCACGGCTCAGTGAGTAAACAAAACAATGCAACAAACATACGCATGCATTTAATTCATATCTTTGGTCTGGTTTTTAAGTTTGCAATGTGCTATAGAAAGGTTTGGTGGCCCCCACAACTCTATACACGAGTGTGTGAATCTGCCCAATGGATCAAACACCATTGCAGTTCCACATGCACCCACCATGGAATAGAGATAGAGCTAATGTGTCTGGATCAAACACCACCAACACTTCCCCTGATACCCTACCCATACCAACACGTAAGCCCCTATTGGCGAGGGCTTGCAAAATGGGCTCACAACTAACCAATCCTAATGCCAAACATTATATCCAAGGCTACACCCAACATCCCTCAATATGTCCATAGAGATAGAGCTAAGGCCCCTCGACAGAGTCAGAGATCACACGATCCTAGACCACATCCCCTGATGCCCTACGACATAATAGTTCTGCTAAGGTAATAACGATACAACGATGTTAGTGGGCAAGACTTGAGTAGAGATAGAGCTAGAGTCTGGTGACAAGGTCAAAGACCACTATGCCACGTCCTCCCCCTAATGCTCCATTCGCATCCAACACACCAACCATATACATACATTCACATGCCTATTCCTAGCATCATCATCATCATCATCATGTTATAAATAAACAGAATTAAATATGCATAAATAGTAATAGGAAGAATATTGGATGACATATGAGATGCACATTACAAGCATACAAACATAGAATCAATCATGGCATTGGACTCAATAAAGTAACTGTAAGACCCGCACGCCACGAACCTAGTCTAACCTTACATTTCGTGTCGTGACCAGCCTACATATCATGGTCGAGCCAAGTGGACCAAGTGTGTGAAGAAACCCAAGACCCAATAAGAAATTTTACTAAAAAATAGTCAAAATGAGGGTAGGGTCGCATGCCTAAACAGGGAGGGTCGACCCCCACCTCAAAAGAATCCAACCCATGACTTTTGGTCATGGGGTCGCAGGGGTCTCGGATTGTCCGACCCCCTCATCGACCCCCTAGCATCGACCCTATGAAAACAGCAAAAAAAACAGCACGAACCGAAAATTAAGAAACTTTTCTAATTTCAATTGGGACATTTCCTAACTCAATGGGACTTATTTTGGGAGGTTTTCCTCTATAAATAGGACGTCCCTAAGCCTCTTTCACTCCTTTTGAAACCCTAATTGAAAGTGAGAGAAAGAGAAGAGAAGGAGAAGATAAGGAAAGTTGGAAAAGAAGACTAAAGAGAAGAATTTAGAGAAACCTCTGAATCTCAGCAAACCTAAGGTATGATATGTTTCCATTAATGACTTAAGACCTTAGAATAGTTCATGAAGAGGGTATGACTTAGGAGAAACCCAAATCATCCATCCATGGGAGGATTTCAATGAAATCCATGAAGGAAATCATGGTAGACAAAGTAAGGAATAAACCTAGAGTTTTAAGCCATAGAACAAGCATAGAATGGATTGTGGAAGTAAGCCATAGGACCCAAATATAAAAGAATGGACTGTAGGATGAAATTCTTGACACAAACCACGGGGGGTCACATGTGGGGTCGATTGGGAATCGACCCTACCAGACCACAGGATCGACCCCCAGCATTTGGGAAGTCCAGGGATGGGGTGGTCGCACCTAGGGTCGATGAAACATCCGACCCTGGCATCGACCCTACCCCTGGGGGTCACAGAAAACTGCTACCCTACCTGCGACCCGTCCTGCGACCCTCGCTTAACAGCAAGCCTAAAATTATTGGAATGACTTCTAACTAAAATCTATCGACTTGTTAGGTTCTCCTATTGATATAAAAGTGATTCTTAAAGCTTGAAAGAAGGACTACACTCAAGCAAAGGTGAGGGAACAAGACCTAAACTAATTGGCTAATAATAAACTATTTTTATTTCTTGAGTCCAATGCCATGACTGATTCTATGCGTGTATGCTTGTAATGTGCATTCAACATGTCACCCAATATTCCTACTATTAATGTTCATGCATATTTAATTCAGTTTATTTATAACATGATGATGATGATGATGCTAGGAATAGACATGTGAATGTTTGTGTGTGGTTAGTGTACTTGATGCGAGTGGGGCATCAAGTCTTGTCCATTGACATCGTGGTATCGCCATTACCTTAGCAGAACTATTACTTCGTAGGGCATCAGGGGAGGTGGTCTCGAACCTTGTAGTCTTCGACTCTGTCGGGGGGCCTTAGCTCTATCTCTATGGACGTATTGAGGGATGCTGGGGTGAGGCCTTAGATACACTGTTTGACATTAGGATTGGTTAGTTGCGAGCCCAGTTTGTAAGCCCTCACCAACAGGGGCTTATGTGTTGGTATGGGTAGGGCATCAGGGGAAGTGTTATGCAGTGTTTGATCTGGGCACTTTAGCTCTATCCCTATTCCATGATGGGGTGGATGTGGACGACAATGGTGTTTGATCCGTTGGGTGGGCTTACACACCCTGTATATAGAGGTGCGGTGGCCACCTATCCTTTCTATTGCACATTGCAAACTTATGAACCAGACCAAAGATATGAATTGAATGCATGCATATGTTTGTTGCATTGTTTTGTTTTCTTACTGAGCTCAAGTTGGAGAGCTGACCCTCGTGCACGAAATTCTTTTTAGTTTCTGATGTTGCAGGTATTACGATTGAAGATTATGTCAACACGTCAACATATGAACATGTGGCGGCTATGATGAGCAAGCTGTGGAGGACGAACATGGTTCAATAAGTGAGCGTTTCAATATGGATACGTTGTGTGTTAAATTTTCATATTTGAATATTTGTAATATGTATTGAATTATGTTTTGGTTACTTGGAGATAAATGGAATATCAATTATTTATCATGACTAGACCTCAGTTCATTATCTGTAAGCCTTCCGCTATTTACTTTATTACCTCTGATTAATGTGGAATGTATTTTGGTTTAACAACGTGGGATAGCCTATACGAGATCCTGGTTGAACCATTGGTTTATTGACGATTCATCACACCATTCTGAATAGTACGGAATTGGGGTGTGACAATAACAATTTATTATTATCCAATTAGTTTAGGTCTTGTTCCCTCACCTTTAATCGATGGTTGTTCCTCTTCCAAGCTTTGTAAATCACTTTCGGACCACTTGAAAAATTAATAAATTTATAGATTCTAAGTTAGAGTTCATATTCATTAATTACAGTGCTTAAATGTCCCATCTGGAATCAATCACACCTCCAGAAATTGAGTGGTCGCAGGTGTGGTTGCACCTGTGGTCTCAGTTTCTACAACCACAAGGTGTGGGGAAAATACGTGTGGTCGCATATCATGCAACACACACATGCGACCACACCCTCCCTGGAAACTTTTCGAGGGCATGTGGTCGACTATAGCTGCGACCACACGAGTGTTTGGTCGACTTTCATTCTCAATCTAACCCCTTCATGATTTGATTCAATGAACTATCACTAGGGTCCTTTCTATGATTGATCTATGGCCTTAATTTCATATTTTTCATAATTATCTACTCTAACCTACTCTTCATGGATTTCCTTTGAGTTTTCATCTATGGGTCTCATGGTTGAAATCCTACTTTGAATCAATACTTCCTCCATGATATATTCTAAGCATTCAACTAATGTAGGGACGATTCCATACCTTAAACTTGCTGATGAATCAGAGCTCTCTCTGAAATTCCTTCTCTTAGTCTTCCTCTTCAATTCTCCTTCTCTTCATCCTCCTCTCTTTCTCTCTCTTTCAGTTTGAGTTCTAAAAGAATGAAAGAGGTTAAGGGACGTCCTGTATATAGAGAGAAACCCTCCATATAGAGTCCTACTTTGATTAGGAAAGAACCCCCTTCAGATTAGGAAGGTTTCCTAATTACGGAGTCGATTATAACATCGTGTGCTCTCACGTGGGGTTGCAGAACCCGTCAACCACGGGTCCAAAAACTGCTACCATACGTCCCAGACTCCAGTGGTCTCATTATTCTGAGGTGTGGTCGATCCCACCTTTTTAGGTATGCAAGCACACACTCCTAATTAGATGATTTTGGGTTGAATTTCATACCAAGCCTTGTGGATTCTTCACGCACTTGGTCCGCTTGGTCCGACCATGATAGGAAGACCTGATACAAGGTGGTAAGACCGTGTTAGTATGATACAGGTCTTACAGGTTTCACTTGGGGTTTCTGGGTTTCGATCTGTTGCAACAAGGGAGTGAGAGGTTGAGAGGGAGAGTAAAGAGTATCTGATCTATTGGGTTTGGATTTGGAGATGCCTTTGATGGAGAAAAACAGCAGCTTTAAAGTCTCTCAACCACACTGAATTGGAGAGAGGAGTGCTGATTGCTGGGTGCCTGAAGAGGAGCAGAACTGAAGAGGAAGAAGGAGTTGGAGGCTACGGCTGTAGGTAAGTTCCAGTCCTCTCTCACATTCTTTTGTTTGTTTTTTTTTTCCTTGCTAATTACTGTTAGTTTCCTGCTATTCACTCTGTGGATTTGGTTGTTTTGTTTTTTTCCTTTTCTCTATTTTGTATTTTTTTTTATTATTATTTATATCTAGTTTGGTTTGTCTCAATTAGCTTTGATAGATCTTATTTTCATGTCTATTCTCTAGGAAATGGATTAATTTCCACTCTTGTTACCTCTGATTCTTGTATATTCTATTATTCTCTTCTGTTTTGTTCATTGTGCTTCGGTTGGCATAATGGAACTTTTTTTTCTTTTTTTTCTTTGTGTTATTTTTATCTGCTTTTTTCTCCTTTCTCTCGGCCATGGTTGGAGATCTATTTAACTTCGGTGTATACACTCGGTTTGGATAGGTGATGGCTTTGGGGTTTACATTTTTAGGTTGGAATTTGTTTTTTTTTTTACTTGGTCATGGCAGATGCAGTTAGATAAAATGCTTTGAAAATTGACTCTCTTCATTTTCCCCCTCTTTGCGTTTCTCCCTACATAATGAATCCGAATAGGACTGGTTTCGATTGAGTTTGATTCAAGTAGGCTTGATTTATTTTTATGGTCGATATAGATTTCTATGGTTAATGGGTGTGATTGCTTCGGTCATGGTGTTTTTACATAGTTTCAAGCTATAACTGGGTTAGGTTTAAATTTGGGGCTTAAATAAGAGTCAGGTAGTGGTTTTTTTAGATTCATCTGGTAATGCTTCTTCTTCCTTCAGGAAAGTCTAAAAGCTATCTTTCTTCCCTGTTTTGCATTGGCTTAAACTTTGGTCTTTTTCTTGGGTTTGCTTTGTCTTGGGTGGATTTATTTTTTGGTCTAGCCTGGTTTAGGTTAGACCTGGTTCAATTCGAATTTGGTGAATCTAATCTGGTTTGGGTTTGGTTTGGAATCTTGGCTTGAACTGCCTCGGGTTTGCTAAGTTTAGGTCCATAGAGTTGGTTTATAGGTTGGGTTGGTTCATTTTATTGCGGGGTTGGTTTGGTTCAGCTAGACCATGGTGTCAAGTTTGGGCCTAGGTTATGCTTCTGTTTGGGCTTGGCCCAACTTAACATGGAGTCTGGTTTAGGTCTAGGTTGGGCTGATTTAAGTGGGCTTAGAGTAGGCCAGTTTGTTTAGTTTGGGGCCACTTGGGTTGTGTTTCAACTGGCCTCTCTCTCTTGAAGCAGAGTTGTTTGTGTTGGGCTGATTCGGGCCATTTGGTGAATATAATATGACCTTTCTTTTGCTCTAATCCATTTTATAGTAAGATATTAATGTCATAAATGCCATACATGTGTTTGTTTAGTTTAAATTATTTATTTCACATCATGCTTAGACTATAACATGTATGTATGTCTAATTTGAGTAGATGCTTATGTCAACATGTGGTCCATATCCCAAGGGTGTATCTCCACTTGAACACCATGATAAATGCATGTTAGGATATACCCTTCCCGCGATATGATTGGCTAGAGGACTCCAAAGAGTCTAACCCATTATGGGCCCATTTAGAATGACCCTACCCAACCCTAGGATTGGATCCAAGAGTGTGGGAAATTATTGTATCAAAAGTATATAAATGAAAATGCACGATTGGGTAGATGTATGCATAGGATTGGTAGCCCAACGGATGACCCACTTGGGTATCCCTAATGTGGGATGTAAGTGAGATTTAGTGAACCCCCGTCTATGGGGAGCTAAGGCATTTGGCCTTTCCTGAGTGTTGACCACGCGTGTCCATGGCTCATCAATCCATGAGAACTACGTTTGACCTGATTCTCGAGAGACAGAGGTTTCGACAGATACCTAGGCTACGGGGGAGTTTGGTCACTCCACGCTCGGTCAAATTGAGGTAAGTTCCATGTATTATGGGATTACCTCAACGAGGGGGTTTCCCTGTAGAAGGGAATGCCTCTACACTGAGATGGGTCCCACTGTTGTGGGGACATCTCTCACCATTAGATGTGTTTCATGATTATGGGAGCATCCACCTCTTGGGATGCGTTCTAATATTTTGGGAGTGTCCATCTTCTTGCGCACACCTGGTACATACACAACCACTCGAACTACATTTGGCCTGATTCCCACTGCACAGGGATACATAGGTAGTCAGAGATTTTTCCAAACCTCGGTCATATGTTGTATATCATTTTTTCCTTTCTTTAGATGTATGATTAGGTCATTCATTAAATTCTTTAATTTATTTTTGTGAGTATTTTCGTATTTAATTTTGTTTAATTTCAGCTTATGTCATGCGTAATTAGTAAAGAATTAGATATCAAATTAGGATTTTCCCTTGTATCTTGTAGTTTAATTAGATAGCCCCAAGTGTTCATAAACTGTAGGAAATAAAAAGATTTAGGGAGACCGGTTCAACCAGGCGAGTTGGGTACCTAACATCTTCCCAACTTGTAATTTGGCTCTTACCCGCCTTTGGTGAGACGAGATTGCCATTCCATTACGTGAGTCATTAGAGTCCCTCCAAAGAGGGACAATATTTATAGGTCCTAGACCTTATCTAGGTGGCGACTCCTGTATTCTTACCCTCCACTGGCATGAGTGGATGGGATCTGAAGGTAAGAACTTTCTAGATCCCAGTTTGAGCGAAATGAGGGTAGACAACTTTAACTACAAGTAAATTCAAATTTGAACTTTTTAGATCCCAGTTTGAGCGAAATGAGGGTAGACAACTTTAACTACATGTAAATTCAAATTTAAAATTGAGGATAATCGAATTTTCAAATAATTTCCCTAGTCTTCACACAACTCCACATGAAATTCTTTGGCGACCTATGTCCCAAATTTTCCACGTCCACTTTGAAGAAGACCGATAAAGGAGCACACTAACACTTGAATCGCCAGATTTGGATGTCGGATGACCAAGATATGATGAAATGAAGTTTAAATAATTAAACTTATGATAGTTTGCATGAAAGCCCCCTAGATATTTATTATTATTTCTTAGAAAATTCCTTTGTACTCATTTTCGGACTAAAATCGCCATATCCTCTTCGTTTGACATCGGAATTGAGCAATTTTGGTATCATTTTGAAGGTATTTTCAAGAACTACGCATCTATGTAGATTGTAGCCCATGACCTTGCTGTGGGGCCAATCAAAAACTACCTTGAAGTTACAGCCAAAAATCCAAACTTTGCATTAGGACCCACAAACTTACCGTATGTGTTCACTTAGGCTCCTGGACACTAGGGACCATCTCAGTTCATCTCAAAACACTATACAAAGCATGTAGCGACTGATCAACTATCTGTTTGAAAGAGTTTCACTCACCTGCCCTGTACTTTTCCAAACTTTCACTCACCTCGCCTTCTCTACTGTCTACACAACAATAAGACCCTGCTTGGTTAAGGATGGAAAAAATGGGGTGCTTACATGGTGAAAAAAAAATCAGGAATGATATTTGTAGAACATTTTAGACATGTTCTTCACTGGGAAAGAACGTAAAAATATTAGGAGAATTTAACACACCCCATTGAAGTATACTCTTAAATCAACCACCCCTCATTTTGGCCACTTCCCCTACTTTTGAAAATAAGTATCAACATACCTTATCAGTCCAATAATTGATGAGATGAATTGTAACTATTGTTCTCAATGGCAATATTATCCCTCATATTGTAAAATATCATTTTTACCCTTTTGAAACTTAAGTAAAAACTATTTCCATGTTTTACTTCATCTTCATCTCCTCTATCGTCATACCCACCACCACCCTCCTCTTCGGCTCTGAGTGCTTGCCACTGCCATTGCCACCAAGTTTTGATTTCGACAAAAAGGTAACAAATCAAAAAGGACAAGATGTAGTAGTGCACAGATACGGATACCGTATCATTTAGTAAAGTCATCAAAGATCCATCATCTTTTCTTGATCATGGTCGAAGTTAGGATGTAGCAGTGGATTTTGAAGAACTTCCACCACCCGGTAGCCTGCCTCCGGTTCATGTATGAGAATCAAGTGTGTGAGACACTCTCTCTCCTCGAGATTCTATAAATAGGGGATTCCAACCCTTATTTCATTCCTTGGACCTTGGGATTTGTGAAGGAAGCCTTGGGATGTGTGAGAGAGCTCAAGCTTATGCCCTAGCTTCTCTCTTGTGAGGTAAGTCCACCTCACTCGCTTTCTTTCTCTCTCCTACAGCTCTAATGGTAGACCTAATGAGTGTTACTCCTTCATTAATGGTCATCATTAATGGAGGAAACCAAACCTTAGTATAATAGGTGATTCACTCTTTGGATGAGAGAGTTTGTATCATCCTCTCTCTCTCTCTCTCTCTCTCTCTCTTCCAGTAGCCATGATAAAATGGTGGTGAAACACTCCACCATTAATGGCCACCATTAATGGAAGCCAAGAACCGAACCCTAGATGATAAGTAGTTCACCTGCCTCATTGTGGGGATTGAAGTGAGTCAATGATGACTCTAATCTCTTCCCCTAGCTTGGGAAGATGATTCTCACCAACTGGAAACCATAGTATGAGTGTTGGGATGAAATGCCCCACTATGGAGATCCCATAACTTTGGTTCGAGTGGTTTTTGAACTCATTCCGGAGGATGTTCACCGGGGGCATATTCTCCAAAGACACCGGGGGCATATCATCTGAAATTCATCGGAGGCTCCACACTCATTGCTAGTGAGCATGGTAGACATTTGGAAGATAAGTCGAAGGGAATACCATCCGACGTTGCTTCAGGATTATGTTCTGTCTGCTGATTGTGATGTTTACCTGATCAAAGTAGGTTATCCAGAAGATGTGCCCAATGACACTCCATCCGTCTATACCATCCAGTTTATTTGAAATCAGGATAATTTTTTCTTAGTATTTGGCAGAGGGCATGTACCCTCCGGAACTTCCATCCATTTCTGGTTTAGAATGCCACTTTGCCTAGTTAGGATTTATGGGACTAACCGTTTGGTTCCCGACTTGTTTTGGGGCCCATGTATAGACATCTAGGGTTTGTCTATATTAATTAAAAGCCATGCAATCAACTAATGAAACATTATCTAATTAAATAGGTATCGGACTCAGGCAAGGTGTAAGCCTTCTGTTTGGCTTCGCATTGCTGCTACACTTCAAGTGTTATTAGGTTACGGGTTGGGTCCATAGTAATTAAGGTATATTCAAGTCTACTTTTATATTATATGCTATGCTTGTGTTTATAACATGCTATGTTTATGCTTATAACCTGCCATCTAATAATTGTTATTATTAAGCATGCATTTGCATAACAATAACTATGTATACTTTGTATGATGATTGTTATTTGGGTATGATGGTCTTGTGGTGTATGGGAGCATAATACACGAGCCATGTTGTTTTTATGCTATTACCCTAGTGGAGGCACAGTGATCCATGGGTGTGGTACTGGGAGTTCTTGTTGGGGTATGGTCCAGTTTAGTTTACGTGTATATGATCACCCATGTATGATAGTATGTGTGGGCTGTGGGAGCATGGGCACACGTGTCATGTTGAAATTGTTAACACTTTAGCGGACATACGGTGATCCATGGGAGTGGAGCCGGGGGTCTCTACTGGGGTGCAATCCTATTTAAATTGATGCACATGATAGACATAAGTGATGACATTACCGTGTATCCTACACCCTTCCAGTAGGGTTTAAAGTACTGGCATAAACTCATACTTCCAAAGGTTGGGTGACCCGAGGGAAGAGTTAGTGACATGTGAGAGCGCAGTAGCTGACATGAGATGCAGTCTATGGTGGGAGGTGATGAGCCTGAAGGGTTTGGAGACCTGAATGGGGGTTCACTTGTAGAAGGAGTTTAATGATCTAGGATATCATATTCTTCTTCTATTTTGTTCCGTGTATGAGAGTTGGAGACTAGCGGCCGTAGGCTAGACCGAAAGCGTTGACTAAATCTCAATATGACACTATAGTAGCACATTTATCAGAAACTTAATTAATGAATTCATTTCATTTCATTGGATGATACATACATGTGAAACCTGACTTCTCACTATGCTGGGATGGGAGCTAACCCTCGTATCGATACTTCCTTTATAAATGTTGATGCAGGTGATTACACTGTAGCTGAGTTTATAGAGGACTCACTGTTTAGCCATACCACTGGTGCTGAGGATGCTATGGGAGAGCATGGCTAGGGATGCACCTGTAGCGACTGGGTCTATGCTTGACGCACCCCTCTTTATACTTTTCCTTTTATTTTGAATTTGATGTGGGTAGACAATGAGATCTATTAGAAACAATATTTACAGATTTACTCTTTAATTCGGGATGATTATATATGAGATATTACGTTATTTGTGAAGACTATTGTGGTGAAACTTCTTATGACTTGACTTATTTTATGATACGATATCACATATTTAACATCCGTCATTTATTACTGCTTCCGCTATTATACTCTGTTTCCTTTCATTTCTATCATGGTTATTTATTGCTTGTGTAGATTGTGGGATTTGTATGGTAAATCACTATAGTTCTCGATCGCTTGAAATATTCGGATTGTCTTGTGGGTCGACCCGGATACCACACCTGATTACTGGAATGGACTGTGACAGAGCTTCTCCATAAGGTAGGATCCAACCTCAAGAAAGAAAGTTTATCCTTATCCAGGATCCATAGGCCAAGATCAACTGACTAACAAGGAAGTCCAAGTTCCGACGGTCCCGATAACAAACATACAAGAAAAGCCCAGTTGGCCTCCCATCCAAAGCGATGGTCGCTCTTGCTAAGCCGACCACTTAACATAAATGGCAACATTTTCCATATACAATCCAACCACTCCATGCCTACAAATACAACAGCCGATGAAGGTAAACAGATGCACATTTCTTACCCTTAAACTTACTCTGTTCTTTTACCTTGACGTTTATCTATCCCCACCTAATCAAACGAGCTTCCACACTTTGTGAAAGTTCCATATTGTTTGCCAATCAGAATAATTTAAGCATCAGAGTGGTCTAAGGGTTATCCAACCCAATTCCTCACTTTGCGTGAATCTGTTTCCTTGTGTGCAGATTTCGACAGGCTAGAGTCGATCCAGTTCCTTGTAGCAACAAAAAGTATATGATAGAGTGATACACGATGGCACATTCCATTGAATTGGCTTTGAAATTCTATCCCGTTTCCGATCAAGGTATCCGTATTCAATGATATCTGGATTCATATTCAATATGTATACATCTCTAAGAATATCTTGGAGTATGGTTCAATATATTGGTATCACATTAGTTATTCAGTCGATTCGTATCAGTTTTGGACATGATTGATCTCAATTTGATCCTTGATATCTGTTTTAATACTATTTTAATAAAGATTGAACATGTATAATTTTTTCGTTGGATCCATCCACCAAATTATAGTTTCAACATAACGTATCATGTCGGAGACCTGAATTTAGAACCAATGCCTTGGAACCTATGTATAGGAATCCTCGCCCGCCTGAGATTTGGCAGGAGAGTTGGCGGTCCGGATGGATGGCTGACACTGGCTCTCGAGTGAATCTGAACCCTCCATCTGACAGGGGTGTCAGTTTAGATGGAGGGTTCGGATTCACCCAAGAGTCAAGTGTTGATCATTCATCTAGGCCGTCAATTCTCCTACTAAATCTATGGAGGATGTGGATCCGAAACCTATATAGAGAACCCCGGCTCAGCATACAGAACTACGCAAAATCAGGCAGAGCGAAAGATGCCAAGTGCCAACCTTCATAGTCGGTTGGTTGATGAGGTGGACGTTCCTACAGGTTACACCTCCATTCCGAGTAACCGCCAAAGTTGTTCTCAGCGGGAACCATGCATCTTCTTCTTCTCTTTATATTCGTCTGTAGTTGTGTGTAAATGCTACACTTGACTGTTTTTTTCCAGACCGAAAGACCCGAATCAGTAAACAATGGCCACTCCGGACTCCGTGTTAGCGTTGATTAGGGCTTATAAGCCTTCTTTTAGAAACCCTCACGACAAAATTGCATTTGCTGTTCACGCTACCTTTCTCGCCTCTGGTTATGTCCCTGTCGCCGTTGGGCCTCCTGCCTTCTCCGACACTGTTTTGTCCTCTCCTTCTACAACAGGTAACCTATCCATTGTTTTTTAGTCTTATTCTTCTGCTGTCTTTTTCCTTTGGTGTATATAATGATCTGATTTCTTGAATTTGGTAGATGAAGCTGGAATTGAGGGATGGAATGCAACGGATGACGGTTATGGTTTCCTCTACCGCAAAGAGGAAAACGGTGCCAAGAAATCGGTCTTAGTGAAATGTTTGCCTATGGGGGATAAATTGATTGTGGATGCACTGGTTTTGGGAGGTGCAGAGGAGAAACCTGTCAACCTCCAAATCGAGTAATCCTTCTTTTCTTCTTTTTTTTTTTTTTAATATAATTCTTAGCTCCCTGAGCATTAGGTTGAATTTAATACAATTTCCTATAAGAGGGAATGACGGGTTTTTGGAATTCTTTTGATTCTACAACACTTTACGGGTTTGGTGGTTTATGCAGTGTCAACGAGTATGATGGGGGAAGTGAGAACACACATAAGAATTTTGGGGAGCTTGTGAGTAAGTTGAATTCCGGTATGCTGGCTAAATTGGGTAAATCATCCGCGTCTTGCGGTTCATCAAGGTACCAAATTTAAATTCCAGTATTACCCTTCCTATTACTCTCTCTCCTTTTTGTTGAGACTCTCAAAGTTACAGAAGTCTCTTGTGGGTCTCTTGTGGGTGTAGATGATGTTAACAATCTTTGATGATGTTTTTGTAATCTTGTGGGTGTAGATGATGTTAACAATCCTTGATGGTGTATAGATGAAATTTTTTCTTTAATATATATAATGGAGAGGTTACACAACAATAAAAGGGCAAACCAGTAACTTCCATACAAAATAAAAGAGAGAGGGAGAGTTTACTATCACCATCGGGAGCTCTAATCCCGAGAGGCCTTATGGGGCCTCCCCCTTACTCGATAACCAATAATATTTCCCTCTCAAGCTGGAGCATATATATTTCAGCATGTAACAAATATAATCAATTTGTTCACTCCCGGGAGACTTAATGACCACATCAGGAAGTTCTTTTCCACGAACGTGGCATGGAGAAATAATCCCTTAGAGTAGTTTTTCATGAACAAATTGACAGTCGACCTCAATGTGTTTCATTTTCTCATAAAACACAGGATTAGAAGCAATATAGATGGTAGCTTGGTTATCACACCATAGTTGTATGGAAGACTCATGTGGAAAACCAACTCAGTTAACTGCTTGACCCACATCAACTCACATTAAACTCACATGTTACGTTTCATAGCATGATATTTTGATTTGCACTAGACCGAGTTTCCAACTAAAATCCTTGCCGAGGTCCTTCAATGCTGAGTCAATCTACAAACGACAAAACGGGGCAAGGTGGTCAGGCTATAGCCATGGGGTCACTCCGATGCAAATTCAGGAATCTAGGTGACAGACAATTCGGTCTGTAGGCCAACATCATAGACAATTTAGATGTGGTGGTAGGAAGGGAATCCGAGGCTGAGGTGTTAGAGCAATTGGTGAAACAATAAAGATATTGATAATGAGGTGATATGACCTTGATTTTTGTAGCTATTTATAGGGATTGGTGATATGACGTCAGCAGTGGGTCCTATGGACCTTTGGAGTACAATGAGAAATTCTGAAGGATGGTTTTGCCCCTAATTGAAGTTGATAGTGGCGGATGTGCCCCCGAGAGTGATCTTGTAGAGAAAAGACGATTATGGCCTTTGGAATTTAGGGTCATTTTTGGAGGCATCTAGGTGTCGTAAATCTATTAGCTTTCCGGTATTTGTACTCAACATTTGCCTTTATGCTCTTTTTGATTTGCAAGGTCCAAGTGAGTAAGTGAAAAAAGAAAAAAAAAAAAATTCTAGTGGTTTACCAATACCTTTTACCCTCCTTAGACCTTTCAGGTTGAGAAATTGAGTTCGGAAGAGAATTTTTGTCGTGATGAGGGAGTTGGATGGAGAAAGACCTCAATTTCTTCTATGTTGTCCATAGTGCTCAGATTGGTTGAGGTGTCGAGGTGACTAACTCGGGCATCAGAACTCGGTCTTGCCGAGGTGCTAGGGTGGTACCACAATCTTTGGTGTAGAGGTTGTCCTAGGTGCCAAGATGGTCTACTTGGGTAATGGAACTAGGTTACTTGGTTCTAAACTAGCAGCAGCAAGGGCATTAGTCTATCACAATGCAAGTATGTGCTAGACCTTTTGACTAAATCTAGGTTACTTGATTCCAAACTAGAAGACACACCCAGTGTATCCTCACAAAAAATTTGAAACCAGCGACATTGAAGATTTTGCAGACTTATAGGAGGCTTGTAGGAAAACTTATATAATAACTAATATAGACAGGATATCCCCTTCGCTGTTGGGGTTGTCAACCAGTTCATGTAAACTCCAAAGCAAGTTCACTAGGAAGCTGCCTATTGTATATTAAGGTACGTAAAGAAGGCTCCAGGCAAGGACCAAATTTATCATCTCCATAAGCACATTGATCTGTTAGGATATTTTGATGCGGATTGGGCTAGCACTGATGGTGATAGGCAACCTACTACAGGTTATTATACATTTGTTGGTGGTAATCTTGTGACATGAAAAAGTAAGAAGCAAACTATTGTGGCTAGATCTAGTGTTGAACCTTGAGTACGGAGCCATGGCTCATACTACTGCTGAGTTAATGGAGTTAAAGTTTCTCCTTCATGAGTTGGAATTCCAGTGACTCAAACAATGAAGATGTTTTATGATAATCAAGCGGCCAGATACATTGCCAATAATCCTGTTTTTCATGAACGCACCAAGCATATTGAAGTTGATTGTCATTTTGTTCGATATACTTTTATGAAAAATTACCATTTACTTGCTTTTTGTTTTCATCCAATCAATTGGCTAACATCTTTGTTAAGTCCTTGTTTGGTCCTGCCTTTCGCTAGAACAGTTCCAAGCTGAACATGGTAACTTGTATGCTCCAGCTTGAAGGGGGTGTTAACGATAGAGGTATGGACCACGATAAAGGAATGGACCCATTCCATCGTGGTTCATTCCCAGCCTACTGACAGTGCCTCTAGTGATGCCACATCAGCAAGCTTCTTAGCATAAAGAGATAAGATAAAGAAGATGGATTAGATGGTTGACCAAGATTTTTATTTTCTTTTACTTCTGATCTCACTTTGTAATTAGGACTCCCTGTCATATTGATAAGTGGAGTTTCTATCTTATATTGTAACTAGGACTCCTCTCTCATGTTGACGTGTGGAGTCCTATTTCTACCTGTGGAGTCCTATCTCTATCTGTAATCCTCTATAAATAGATGTCGCAGGAGGGAGGTAAGGTTTTTCTATCGTTTCTGCTCTACACTACAGAATCGATCCCTTCTCTCCCTCTTAGCTTTTTCATCTCTCTTCTCTGATCTATATTAATTGTAACCTGTTACAATAGTTTAGAAGGTTTCTAATTTGCTCAAAGGTGTTAAAATGTATTTTGGAATAACGAAACAAGGATATTTCTAACTTCAAAGCATCATAGCCCATATAATGGCTAGGGTGCTGGCCAGGCTATATGGTTGGGCTCTAATAAGCTTCGTTGACTTGAAGTTGAGTTCGCCTTCTACTTTGCTGCTCCTATTGTTGGTTCCGTTGATTTCTAGTGCCTATATCCTACTGTTAAACCTTTAGGTAAATTGTGGTATGTCTAACATCTGTCTTGCCTACTCTGCTTCTGTCTCTTTATTATCTCTCAAGTATTTCAGCCTCCTACTTGCGGAACACCTTATTCCAGCCGTCCTGCAGTAAGAGGTTTTCTTTCTAATCATGGATGGATTATTCTGGTATTTGGTTTTTAACAGCGAAAGAGGGCGAGCCTTGGTGTGACGGTAAGATTGTCGTGTTGCAACCTGGTGGTCACGGATTCACAACATGGAAATAGCCTCTCACATTGTGGGGGTAAGGCTGCGTACATTCTGCCCTCCTCTGACCCTGCAGTAGTGGAAGCTTCGTGCATTGGGACGCCCTTTTTTTTTTTGGGTTTTTAACAGCGAGTTGCATGCCTTATATAGGTATACTTGATCCTTTATAGGTCTTAGTACTGTTCCATTTTGAGGACTAAAGCGCCTATATTATAATCTTTTGTAACATCAGGGCTCCGTGGCTCACCGCTCACCATCTTAAAGACCATAGAATTACCTTTACCTATATTTTCCTTGATATCGAGTAGAATTTAATCTTCATAATCAAATCACGAGTAGAGACCTGAAGGCAAGTCAAGGTATTATATACCCTTGAGTTCTGGATACTGGCAGGTCTATGATGTCATTCTTGGTTCTGGGCCCTACGCCGTAGAGTAAGTACCTATGAGTATGTGGTGACTATTCATGATGGCAGTTTCTTGAGTTGCATCATATGAAGTTCTTTCCGTGGCTGTCGTTTCCGTAGGCATTCTCTTCATGTTCTGTGCTTTCTACGGACACAAATATTTTACTACTGTAATTTCAAAAGTTCCTGTGGATTGCTAAAATTTATGGTGTTAAGTTTTGGATTTCTTGAGTTATATGTTTTATTGTCCTTTTGTCATCATGAAGGTATTATCAAGGGCTTGATTTGATAGTTTTATGTTGGAACTAATAGCCTCCGATGTGTTTTGACTGGATAACTTTTTCAGCAGGGCAAAAGCAAGGGGAAGGTTAGAAGATGAATTAGATGATCAAGGTCTAGGGTTCATTAAGCCTCGAGGCTCTCAAACATATCCTTCAGGGTATGCTTTACTGAAATTCTGTCCTATATAATTTCATACACTAGTTTGCTGAGTAAAACTGATAAGCTTTCAGAATAACTAAATGTGTGACCATATTTATTGGAAGAAACAAATGAATCATGATCTTCGGACAGACCTTTACTCCTGCAATAGAAGCAATGGGGCTATTTTAACCTGTGCAAAAGTTCACCAATGCCAACTCCATCTCTTCCTCCCCAACACAAAATTAGATCGACTTGAGCAGTTGCAAATACATAGGCTGCCATATGGTTATTGACTGAAGTAAATAAGAGTTTGAATTTAATTTGAAGGCTAGAGAAATTTAAATCTACCGTTTTTCTGCATATGAAGAAAGGTTTTTGTTTAAATATTGTAAGCTTTTCCCCCAACCCCTGAAGTAGTCTTTCACTTTCCATAGGATTATTGATGTCAATTGTTTATTCGGTTTAGTTTATATTTCAATATATCATACTTCAGTGTAAGGCTCTCTTTGGTTTGTATTATATAATGTATTATATAATATATTATAAAATTTATGATTGTTTGGTATGATTTATAATGTCTATTTATAATTAAAATAAATCGATATAATTCATTATCTACAAATAGGTGAGTAGCTGTTTATCATTATTAGAATAATCTATTAGGTGATTGTTTATATTTCTTATTATATAATGTATTATGTTTAGTGGTACCAAACGGTCATTATTTATTACTCATAATCTATTATCATAATTGATTTGTCACAAATAGCTCATAATACATTATATAATACAAACCAAAGAGAGCCTAAGTAACATGGACCAAAGAGAGCCTAAGTAACATGGTAATAGACCCCCCACCCCCCCCCAAAAAAAAAAAAAAAAAAAAGATAATAGACTAGTAGTGAATCATGATCCAGTAAGCAATTTTTGGAACATATCTTAGATTTTCAGGCTTCAATCCTTATCTTCACACCCTGAAAAAAACTTGAGAAATCAGTAATCAAGTGAACTAAGGCAAACTGCAACCATGAAGAGCCTAATGGTAAGTTCAAATTGATCAACAATTTAGAGAAACACATCATATAATACTGCATAGATAAGCAAAGAAGTAATTTCCTAGGTTGCCTCTGCAGACAATCTTTGCAAGCTTATTGCTTGTTCAGGGAACTTGAGTTTACAAGCAATTCTTCAAATTGAGGCTAATTCTTGGTTACTTCATCCTTATCGATTAACAATAACTCTCCCCTTCTTGATCTTTCGAAGCTTCTTTGGCCTCAGAACTTTCATCCTACCAATAGAATACCCGCATCTGGTCTGGAATACAAGAACAACCCCCCCATGTTCAGGCACAATCTCCCTCAACTCTTGTTTCAATTCTTTATGGTGTGCTTGAAGAAAGTCAAGAAAGTCCTGCATAGGACCATCCTCCCTCACAGAACTTGAATTATGCACAAAATCTTCAGTCTCCAGCTGGACTTCGAATTCCTTTGTAACTAGAGGGCCATGCAACTTGGGTCTCCAAATGTCTTCCTAGTGCATTTAGAATTTCCCCTAGCAACTAAGAAAATGCTAGGCTCTGTCCATACATAGACCATTGGTGCTTGATGCACCTTGTGTTTGACTATGGAAAGAATCGCCCCACCAATTATGAAAACCTTATGGCTGGATAGCTTAAAATAGTAGAATGTCCACAAGGACCCATAATAACAATAAAGAACACTACGTCGCCATTCGAGATTGATTGGAAGGAAGAATCTTTAAGGTTTCAGAAAATTGTGCTGCTTTCCTTTTTTAAGGGATTGATGGTTCTTCCTTTATTATTTTGTCAATGTCGGAGGAGTAGCCATGTTTGCAGGGGGACCAAATGACTTGGTAAACGAAATAAAGCTACAGAAAGAGACAGCTGTGAGAGAACCCTGATGATAAAAAACAGATCTCTGATCAAAACTCACTGACCCTGATCCCAAAACAGATAAAAACCTACCAATCTAGAAATCCAATCGGATCAAGCTCACCATAAAATAAACAAATAAAAGATTAAATTTGGACAAGTTCGAACTCACCTGATGGTTGGAATCAGATGTCGATGAAACCGAGGTGCTTCGGTTGGTCCTCTGAGCAGGTATTGATTCCGTGTCCTTATTCTACTTAGTTTGGACCAGCATGGGCATTGGTTGAAGGCTTTGCCCGAGAACATGGGCTTGCATAACCTAAAAGTAAAATCCCAGCCAAGCGACAACAAGCAGACAGTGGAGCCATGACTGCTTACTCATCTCTTGAGCTAATTTTTTTCATCTAAAACGGCTGTTTGAGCTTTCGAATCAGATACTCGATGAGATAATAGTGGCTAGGATGACCTATTAATTAGAATTAATAAACAGATGCAATTGGAAAAGTTTCTCAACTGAAAGTCTGATTCAATCTAACATAGTCTTACATGTAATCTGATAATAATAGTATTAAAACATTTCCCATTGCGAACTGGTGAAGGACTGTTTCTACCAGTACTGTTATGGTTGTAAGTTTGACCTCCAAGGTATTGGCGTAGACAATCCCCCCAAACAACAACAATAATAAAGATCCACAAAATATACCAACAAATTATCAAAGGTAGAAGATAGTACCTGATTTCATGATAGATCTGTAATTTCAAAATTTTCTTTATTTTTATTTTTGTCAAGTGTTCAAAGTTCATTTTATATGCCTCGGTTATGGTGGGCCAGAGATGTGTTGGGAAAAAAATAATCGCGGAATGCTTTATCCCACCTGTGTGTAAATAATGGAGGAGTACAACAATAGTATACGTGAATAGTAACTGTGAATAGTACTCATGAATAGTAACTATATGAATAGTGTCTGTGAATAGTACCTATGAATAGTACTCATGAATAGTTACTATGTGGGTCCCACCCAATACAATGTAACAATAAATAAGAAAAGAAATATACTAGAATTTTAACGTGGAAAACCTTCTTAAATGTGAAGGTAAAAGCCATGAGGCTCTAGCCTAGAAAATCTCCACTATGTCAATAATAATGGGAGTACAAGGTCTTCCCTGGTCAATACTAGAGGTGTACAAAGAACTCAAAGTACAAGGTGGAATTACGAGAGTTACAACTCTCTCATTGAATTTGACATGACAAACATAAGAACCACGTATTTCCTTGGACAGTGAGAATACCAATATTACGCCGCTTACATCGATACAAAAACCCACTTAGCTAGAATCGTTTTCTTGCTACGTGCAAGCTCTGTACCTTGACCACTCTCTCAAAACAGCTCTCTTCTTATTCTGATTCAGTGTCTTGACTCACTCCCTCAGAACAACTCTCTTCTTGTTCTGGTTCTGTGTTTTGTTCCCCCCCCTCTCCCCCCTTTTTATAGAGGAGAGGAGAAGCCTTGGTTACTCTGCCCCTTTGGTTCCTCCATCACAAATGTGATGGATTCAACATTTGATTTTATTCTTCATGCATTAAATGAGGAGACAATTCTTTTTTCTTATTTGGTGGCTTGATTAGCCACCATTGTTGACTTGGGAGAAGGACTTCCTTTTCTCATTTGGTGGCTTGAACAGCCACCATTATTGACTTGGGTAAGTTTTTGAGGAGGACCCAACAAACTCCCCCTTCGACTCACGAGAATGAATCTATTAGAACTTGCCATGTCACATTTGTGTATCTTTACAACACAGGCTTCCCACTATGACGTACACCAAACATCTCACATCGTAGGATTGACCACTGCAACTTACGAATCCTATAACATGGGTTTATTTGTCTCATTCTTTGTTGGGTCTTCTTCACAAGCTTACCTAAGTCAACAATGGTGGCTGTTCAAGCCACCAAATGAGAAAAGGAAGTCCTTCTCTCAAGTCAACAATGGTGGCTAATTAAGCCACCAAATAAGAAAAGAGAATTGTCTCCTCATTTAATGCATGAAGAATAAAATCAAATGTTGAATCCATCACATTTGTGACGGAGGAACCAAAGGGGCGGAGTAGCCAAGGCTTCTCCTCTCCTTTATAAAAAGGGGGGAGAGGGGAGAGGAGGGGGGGGAAGAACAAACACAGAACCAGAACAAGAAGAGAGTTGTTCTGAGGGAGTGAGTCAAGACACTGAATCAGAATAAGAAGAGAGTTGTTTTGAAAGAGTGGTCAAGGTGTAGAGCTTGCACTTAGCAAGAGAATGATTCTAGCTAAGTAGGTTTTTGTATTGGTGTAAACGGCGTGACATTCGTATTCTCCTTGTCCAGAGAAATACGTGGTTCTTGTGTCTGTCACGTCAGATTCAGGTGAGAGTGTTGTAACTCTTGTAATTCTACCTTGTACGGTGAGTTCTTTGTACACCTCTGTATTAACCAAGGAAGACCTTGTACTCGCATTATTATTGACATAGTGGAGATTTTCTGTGCTAGAGCCTCCTGGTTTTTACCTTCACATTTAGGAGGGTTTTCAACATTAAAATTCCGGTGTATTTCTTTTCTTATTTGTTACATTGTAATGGGTGGGACCCACATAATAACTATTCATGATACTATTCACGGACACTATTCACATAGTTACTATTTACGGGCATTCTACGATTATTTTTTTCCAAATAAGTGGTATCAGAGCGGGGTTCGCATAAAAGTGTGTAAACGACAATAATGGACAGAAACACCTCAACACTGATGATCAACTTAAACGGGAGCAACTGGATGATCTGGAAAGCAAAGATGGAAGATTTGCTATACTACAAGGACCTACATTCACCGATAGGGGGTGACACATCAAAGCCAGAGAAAACTTCCGATGTGGAATGCATGGCCTTAAACTGCAAAGTTTGCTTTGTAAGGCAATGGCTGGATGATTTCGTCTTCCATCACGTGTCCACAAAACCTTCGGCACATTCATTATGGACAAAGCTTGAAAGCCTGTACGACAGAAAGACTGTTGGCAATAAATCTTTCTTGATAATAAAGCTTGTCCACTTAAAGTACAGAGAAGGAAACTCAGTTGCAAACCACTTGAACGAGGTACAAAGTATATGGTGCTTGACGACGAGCTGTAAGCATTGTTACTTCTCAGCTCGTTACCCCACAATTGGGAGATGCTGGTGGTGTCTCTTAATAGCTCTGCACCAGATGGAAAACTCACTATAAGTCAGGTGACTGGTAGTTTGTTGAATGAAGAGACAAGGACAAAATCCTTGGGTTCATCTCAACTAGAAGGCATACTTGTTACTGAAAATTGAGGGAGAAAGAAAAATAATTTAAGAAAAGAGGTTACTTGTTTTTACTGTAAAAAGGAAGGGCATGTGAAAAAAGAATGTAGAAAACTCAAAAGAGATACAATGAGAGAAGACGAAAAGACAGATGAAAAAGACACCACTCCTATCAGATGGAGATATTATCGTTGTCTCAAGCTGTGACAAATCCTATCTTAACCTCTCCCAGGATTGTTTGTACTGATACCTCATTGATCTCGTTAAAGATCCTCCTCCCATGGTGCATAGTGAAGGGGGAGATGTACAACAAGATCAATTGAGATACACAGAAGGTGAACCGGAATCCTTTGGCGAAGCAGAGACCGATGAACGTGGAAGCCGTGCAAGTGGAGTAGTTGCACGATGAAGTTACAAGTTATAATCAGTGCGAGGGTAGATCCGTACCACGATCAAGAGTTGTCCTTTATTCAAGGTACGTAAGGTGTATAATATGGTATATAGAGAGTGTACACATAATTGTACAAACAGTAGTGTACACGGAATAATGCATGGAGAGCAATTGATGCACCCAGAATGGTACACGCACTAAGAATGGCGAGGAATGAGACGAATAAACCCATGTTATAGGATTCGTAAGTTGCGGTGGTCAATCCTATGATGTAAGATGTTTGGTGTACGTCATAGTGGGAAGCTTGTATTGTAGAGATACATATGTGATATGGCAAGTTTTGATAGATTCATTCTCGTGAGTTGGAGGGGGAGTTTGTTGGGTCCTCCTCACTAACTTACCCAAGTCAACAATGGTGGCTGTTCAAGCCACCAAGTGAGAAAAGAAAGTCCTTCTCCCAAGTCATATAAGAAAAGAGAATCGTCTCCTCATTTAATGCATGAAGAATAAAATTAAAAGCTGAAAATCAAATGTTGAATCCATCATGTTTGTGACGGAGGAACCAAAGGGGCGGAAAAGCCTTGGCTTCTCCTTTCCTCTATATAAAGGGGGAGGGGGGTCCTCTATATAAGAGGAGGAGGGGGGGGGGGGAACAAGACACGGAACCAGAACAAGAAGAGAGCTGTTCTGAGGGAGTGAGTCAAGATACTGAATCAAAACAAGAAGAGAGCTGTTCTGAGAGAGTTGTCAAGGTGCAGAGCTTGCACTTAGCAAGAGAAGGATTCTAGCTAAGTGGGTTTTTTTATTGGTGTAAACGGTGTGACATTTGTATTCTCCCTGTCCAGGGAAATACGTGGTTCTTGTATTTGTCACGTTAGATTCAGGTGAGAGTATTGTAACTCTTGTAATTCCACCTTGTACGGTGAGTTCTTTATATACCTCTGGTATTGACCAAGGAAGACCTTGTACTCCCATTATTATTGATATAGTGGAGATTTTCTGGGCTAGAGCCTCATGGTTTTTACCTTCACATTTAGAGAGGTTTTCCACATGAAAATTCCGGTGTATTTCTTTTCTTATTTGTTGTTACGTTGTACTGAGTGGGACCCACATAGTAACTATTCATGAGTACTATTCATAGGTACTATTCATGGACACTGTTCACATAGTTACTATTCACGGGTACTATTCACAATTACTGTTCACATATACTATTATTGTATTTCTCCATTATTTACACACAGGTGGGAAAAAGCATTCTGTGATTATTTTTTTCCCCAACAAGATGTTCCCAGGCTACCTTTGACATGTTGAACAAATATGCTGATCATGCCAGTCATTCATAGACCTCATATTGTATTCGTAGGAGTTCCCAAAATGCTGTTATGATTTTGAAGGCTCATATCTTTCCGCATGGCTCCTCTTCAGAGCAAGAGAATGATTGTCAAAGACAGTTGTTTTCTAGTTGTAATATAAAGCACTCGTTTTGACAGCCATGGTTGTTTTTGAACTGTTGGCTAGACCACTTAAGGTTCCTTTTAGCAGAGTAGAGGGAATGCTCTGGGCCTGTGGCTGCTGAGGTGCTGAAAGCAAGTGGTCATTGTCCCTCTACTCAAATTCCTTTTTTTTTTTTTTCCTGGGAGGTGTAGATTATTAATAATTTTAAGGAAAATATTTGGAAAATTAAAAAATTTGCTAAAGAGAACCAGAGAGGCTGGTATTGTGGCAGAACCTTTCTTTATGTGTGTATGTAGATATAAATCCTTGCTCATGGGTGTGTGTACACGCATGGGTGTCTATGTTTTCTTGGATGACAGTGTAATGGTAGCCAGATTTCCTTTTTTTTTTTTTTGGGTAACTCCAGATTTCCTTTTTATTTACCTTAGAAGCTGCATTATTTATTTAAAAAGTGTCCTACATTATACTATTTTCAACTTTCCTTGGTTGTTCTGACATTTAATTCTGATGTCATAAAGGTTCTTGTTTGTTTCAATATAGTTTAACAACAGATAGAGTTCTCTATCCACCCCTTCCCTCCCCCCCACACAGCAAAAAAAAAAAAAAAAAAAAGAAGATTGCCAGTTTTCCTGTTGTACAGACTGCAAATATAAAAGTTTCTATGAATTCTAACATATTCTACAATTTACCTGAATGTGTGGTTCTGAATGAATTTCATAAATGCTGTCCACTTCTGATGCATTATTTGAATGTTACATGTATATAGATATTATGGAATCTAATAATTTAGAAGATTTTATTTAACTTCAACAAGCTGCCTCTACCAGCTTCCCCTCCCCACCCAAAAAAAAAAAAAGAAAAAAAAAAAAGAAGGAAGGGTGTGTGTTGGTGATCAAATAAGGAAAATTTAGATATGGTGATAGTAAGTAGGAAGTGTTCTATTTATCCTCGTGGAACTGAAATAGTGAAGTGTGGGGAAGTTTATTAATTGGCCGGTTCTGCTCATAGCCATTAAGAGTGATTTTATACCTTTAGAACTGAAACTGGATTGAATTGATTAACCAGTTAGAACCAATATGGAGGTGTATATATGAGGGTCGGTAAATTTTTCACTCACTGTTCACTCTATTTGGGCCAAACATAACTTATTTTAAAATTTATGTTCACGGGCTTTAAATTTTATGTTCACGGGCTTTAAATTTTATGCACTTTTCTTTCTAATTTCTTTTCATATATTGTGTATGGACCCAACATTTGGGCTAAAAAAACTCTCTTTGTGTTTTGATCTTCAGACCGATTAAGAATTGGGATTGATTAAGACCCAAAAACAACTAGACCAATTCGTAATTGGTCCTGGTTCCAACGAATAGGAATGATTAGTTATTCGGTCCAACTCCAGTCCTGGTCTTAAAGTGGTGGAACCGACTAGGAGTCTAGGACCCAGACTGATTAACTGGGACTGGACTACTTGACAGCCCTAAGCACAACTTAAGGCATGGCTGACATCCTAAAAGAAAAAGTCCTGTATTTGAGCCCAGATGTTTAGATAAAAAAGGAATGCATACCCTTTAAAAGAGTGAACCCTATTTATGCAGAATCGTCCTCCTGAATAGCCTTCCTGAATAGCTGGAATGTTCCATGCAATGCCTTCCATGGTATGAATAAATTCGGAGATTTGATAACGAACAGTTTTATTAAGAATCTCACCCTCACCCAAGTGGATAGTTTTTTTGTGGCAAGCATTTAATGAATGTAGTTAATGCTATCACTTACCTTGTGTGGAGATTGGTGAAATATATATGTGCTGTGTTTTATTTTGTATGCAGCTCACCTCTGTTGTTGTTTTGATCTTTTGCTTGCAGTCTTGAGCATCCTCCAGTTCCTGCATTTGGTGAAATTGATCTTATCCCAGGAGGTGGAGCTGGAGCTGGAATATTCCCTGGCAGGTCCTCTTTCTGAATAGCCTTCCATGCAGTGCTTTTAAAAACGGACTGAGCATCAATCCATTCTGGCTAATCAGTTGGCGGTTTGGCAGTCCGACGACCTCAACAATCTGACATTAAAAACTAAATAAGTGAGATATTACTTAGAAATGCAAGTCTTTAGGCAAGACTAGCATGCCTGGCGCAATGGTTCGGGTGCGCCTGTCTGTTTCCCCACATCCTGAGTTCGATTCTCCCTGAGGGCATGAATTGACTCTTCATTTTTAAGAAGATACATGCAGGCGGTCCAGCAGTCAGCACTGTGAGATGGACCGCCCCACCAAAGAAAGGTCGGCTGTCAGTGCAGCCAACTGTCGTCTGGCAATGCATGAAAACACTGCTTCCATGTTCCTTTCCTCATGTCTCTTTGATGCATCTCACTTTTCACTTTGGTTTTTCTGTTCAAAATTTAATATCTGTTTTATCCAATTTTAGGGGCACTGGCATTGGTGGAGGCATGCTCCTAGGTTTGTAAGCCTGTTTACTTTATTTGGTAGGGAAGCACATGTTTGCCCTCTTCATGCTTAAATCTGTTATTCTGTTGTTAACAGGTCCAAATGATCCACACTGGTTTGGTGGGGCGGATGGATGGCCTGGATTTTCTGGGGGAGCTCCGTGTGTATTTTTAAATTTTTAACCATTCATATTCTATGTCGTGTGTATCCATTTATTGATTCCTAAGTAGAAAATGTTGGATGAAACAGGGGTATTCCACCTGGTGTTCGTTTTGATCCTTATGGCCCCCCTGGTGTTCCTGGTTTTGATCCCAACAATTTCATAAGGTATTCCTCAGACTATTACATATGTTGAATCGCTGTTACTCAAAATTGTTTCAAAATATGTTCTTTTGATTGCATTGTAAAGTGAGATTTGGGAAGTATCAATTCTAGGTAACTTAATGACCAGAATATGTCAGCCACGTCTGTTGCTAATTTAAAATCATCTTCAAGGTTTCTGATGCATTTAGATTTCCTAATGCTTCAGTGATGTCCTGGAAATGGTGTATAATGATAGCTGGCATCAGGCTAAATTCAAGATGGATTGTGAAGTTTACTTATTTTTGTTGTATCATCACTGATATTCTGAACTGTTCCCCACCAATTTCAATCAAATTCTTTGCAGAAATCCAAGGCGGCCTGGCGGCAGCACACACCCGGACTTGGAGCCTTTTGGGAGTGGTTCTGATTTCATTTAGAACTAGGAATGGTTCTGACATCATCCTTCAGCAGAATGCCTTTTTGCTTGTAATTCCCTTTTGTTCCCTTATAAGTCTCCCTTCCTTATCCATCTCCAGAGGGACTATTGTTCATAGTTCATACAAGACATCTTGTAAATGTTAGAGAGATACCGTTAGGTTTTTGTGAGCAAATGATACCATTAGGTTGTGTGAGGGGGAAAATACACCCCCAATAAAAAATTGACATGTAGCACTTCATTCGGCAGAAGCTGAATGTGCATGTCCTAGGCTTACATGGCTGCACCTCTGGCGCAAGATGACTATGAGATCAATCTGGTCCCCATCTGAGGAGCCTTGTTCTTCTAAGACACGTCAAAGGAAGGCTATTCCTCACATGGTACGGCGTATAGGGCCGTATCCATTGCCCTTGGGTCTTTTAGACTAATTCCATCACAATTGCAGTAGGATTCGGCTTACACTTGACACAGACTTCCTGGAGGAAGACTCGTTCGTGGGATGACATCTGTCATCCAGAAATAGTCGTACTCGACGATTCGTGTTGCAGTCTAGTCTTTCACTTCGATTAGGATTCTAAGACTCAGATGCACCATAGCATGACACTTTGACACTCCATTTATGGATTCAATGTTAGATGTGGATTCTAACACCTTATGCCACATTCTATAAATACAAGCAGCCCCCTAAAGGTAAAGGCTAATGAACTAGTATCTTTTTTACGTACAAATCTTGTCTATGGCCTCTTTATAAATTGGAGCTCGTCCTTGACTACTCTTGACTGTTTGTATTCGGAATCTGACTTAGGCATCGAGTCTTCTGGATGAGTCATACAAACACTTTTGTCTCTCTCTATAATAGTAGGTTATCCTTGTTGTAGATTGGTGGGACGATTTTGAACCACAACAGTTTGGTGCTCACTGTGGAGCCATAGACTGAATTCGAAGAAAACGTACAAGAACAATCACCCTTCCTTTTCAAATGACTCACAAAAGTATTCGTACTCACTCGGCGGTACCCGTGGAAGAAACTAAGGAGTACAACAATGCTGGTATCTGACCCTAGTACCTACGCCACCTGTCCCTCCTCTTTCTCCTCCGTAACTAGTTCTACAGTATACCACTTGTGAACAACTCGACGCCTTGAGTCAGCAGATCACCCAGCTAGCTCAGGCACTTCAAGTGGCTTGGCCAATCAACGTGGGAATTGGAATCGGAGCAGCAAATCCAGCTCCGGTTCCCCCCGACAGTTGCACTAGTTGCAACCAACTCGGCTGGCGCAGTGTTAGTACATAGTTGACTTGGTAGATCTCGGTCCAGCAACGACCATGGCAATGGCATGCCAGCCGGACCCCCCGGTTCCTGGGCCCGTGGCATCCTCTCAGAGCACAACATCATCTTTTAATCTTGTGCCACCTATGAATGGTCGAGCCACGGTACATAAGACGGCTCTAGAGTAGCACTGGAGCATGATGCCAGGTCTTTCCTCAATGCAGTCCGACAAGAAAGGGCCAACCAAAACACACCATCAACTGCGACGGTCCCTCCCGGCTATATCACACAATGATGAATTAATTACACAAAATCATCCTTACTTTGATTTATTATCAAGCTTCACCGATCGTCGAACAAAAAGGATGTTTTTTTTTAGTGTTTTGGGTAAATTTTTAAATTAATTTTTTTTTTTTTTTTTTAAAAAAAAAAAAATATAAAAAAAAAAAAAAAAAAAAAATATAAAAAAAAAAAAAAAAAAAAAAAAAAAAAAAAAAAAAATTTTTTTAATTTAATTTTTAAAAAAAAAAAAATAAAAAAAAAAAAAAAAAAATAAAAAAAAAAAAAAAAAAAAAAATAAAATTTTTTTTTTTTTTTTTTTTTTTTTTTTTTTTTTTTTTTTTTTTTTTTTTTTTTTTTTTTTTAAATTTTTTTTTTTTTTTTTTTTTTTTTTTTTTTTTTTTTTTTTTTTTTTTTTTTTTTTTTTTTTTTTTTTTTTAATTTATTTTTTTTTTTTTTTTTTTTTTTTTTTTTATTTTTTTTTTTTTTTTTTTTTTTTTTTTTTTTTTTTTTTTAAATTTTTTATAATTTTTTTTTTTTTATTTTTTTAATTTATTTTTTTTTTTTTATTTTTTATTTTATTTTTTTATTTTTTTTTAATTTTTTTTTTTTTTTTTTTTTTTTGTCGTTTCCTTGGCTGAGAGATAGATTTTTATTTGCCGCCATCCATCTTTTCATTTCCTCCTTCTCTTCTAGGGTACTAGTTTAGATGGCAAGAGGTTTATTCTCTTTAAGGCCATATCTAAGTCAATTAAACCTAGACTTCGCTTCTAACTATTCATACCACCTTTTAAAACTCATCCTGACAGGAAGGAATATTAACTACCAAACCTCCTAGCATAGTCACAGGGATGGACATCCCTGGAAGATACAAACCATCATCACCATAGAGTTCAAGCAAATATCAAGTAATAGAAAACCCGGAAACTCATACAAACACATGCAATTTTATTTACTTCTACTTTGTCCCAAATAAAAAGAAATAGACATAAAACCTTGGAACAACCATATAATGAAACCATCAATGATGAGATAAATATATATCAACCAATAGAAATTTGATATATATACACCTTACACCCTATCAATCATTAATGCAAATAAATATTATTTTCCAGGAAAAAAAAAACAAAATATTCCCTTTGGGGAAAACAGGGAGAGGTCTTCTCGGTCGTGCAATAATTGCGAAGAATAATGACTCTCGAAAATCCCACCACCTTTGGGTTAATGGGATTCCCTAAAGTCAAAACCCTTTCATGCAAACAAATATCTTTTTCCAAGAGTTAACCAACTACACATTCTCCCTTTGGGATAAACATGCAGTGGTCTTTCAATTTTGCAATAAGCAGAAAGAATAATGACTCTCGAAAATCCTCACCACCTTTGGTTAATGAGACTCCCTAAAGTCAAAACCCCTTCAATTCATGTGCATGAACATACCTTTAACTTTGACAATGCCACCTTTAAGTTAACACACTTTCTTAGTTGCCTTTCCACATAAAGAATAGGGTATTAAAAATATATCCTTTTATTGTATATGTAAATGTACAAATTTGGGATTTAGGGACTACCATGATGGAACGAGTGTACCACTTTGGACTTCCACCCAATCTTCACATGACACCCACAAACCTTAATTTGATTAAAACTTGACAATGCCACCTTTGGGTGTAATCGCCCTACACAAGCATTTACAAATACATGAACTTTGAATTAAGAACATGATAAAACTAGGTGTACCACTTTGGTGGGTTCCACCCAATTCCACAATGATATCCCCAAACCCTACTTTACAAGACATTGTGGATCAATAAATAAAATTTCATGCACACATAACCTTCACATGCATCGTACAAAAATAACTGACAAATAAAAAAAAAAAAAAAAAAAAAAACCCCCGACCAACATTGGTATTTATAATACCACCCCCAACCCCTGGACCGGCCCACGGGGACCAGGTTGGTCCATCTCCAATCATACTTAAACCGGTTTACCCGTAACCAGACTCCCACTGAATCAACTAACCTTATAATTAATTAAGCCCATAAAAATATCTTACAGATGCCAGGTCTTTCCTCAATGCAGTCCGACAAGAAAGGGCCAACCAAAACACACCATCAACTGCGATGGTCCCTCCACCGGCTTATCCTGTCTATTTCCTGGCACTGATTCCTCCGTCGATTGTACCAGTCGGTCAACCCTCACCGACACCCCCACATCCTGCAATTACGCTTGAAAAACAATTGGTCGACTTGGCCACTCGGTTGCAACAAGTCGAGCAACGTCGGACTATACCAACACGGCCTACTTATGCTGTTGTCGCTTTCAATGTCAGAAGAAATCATGAGGGTTCTTGCTCCTAAGCATCCCGTCGCCAGTCGTCCTAGCCTTATGGCAGGCAGGGGTCACGTACAAGAAGCTTTGCTTCTCCATAGCAAAGAAACCTTCGGTAGACCTACCAGATATGCTAACAAGATGTAACAAATATGCGGCCGCCAATGAAGTGCTGAGAGCCTAGAAAATAGTCACTTCAAAGGCTAACTCGCATACAGCCGACAAAAAGAGGTCTAACTCACAAGGCCATACCCAGAATGTAGGGGACACAAAGAAGCAGAAGAGCAAGGATCAGACCAATCGTAATCCTTACAAGACTTTCAACTACTATACGCCTTTAGTAGCACCAATTTCGAAAATTCTCCAAGTAATCAAAGATGATCAGACCCTCCGACCACCTCCCAAGCAACTTGGCGATGTGAAGAAAAATGACCGCACTCACTACAATCGTTTCCTTCGTGATTATAGTCATGACATAGATGACTGTAAGTACCTCAGGGAGAAATAGAAGATCTCATCCGGAGAGGATACTATCGAAACTTCATCAAGGATACTGGGGAGAGCTTGAACCTCGACGAATGAGACATGCGATCCAGTGCCTCAGTCGCGGGCACAACCATTGACGAATTGTCGTATAGAGGCAGGAGAGCCATCAAACCAGAACCACTGAGACGACAGGGATCCAGCAGGAGGAGCCAATGCCCCTAGACCTTGGGTCGGAGCCATCCAGTTTGGCTCCTTTTGAGGAACTACTCCTAGTAGCATGACCAACCGGCTGTCTCGTACTTGGCAGCCCACCACCGGATAACCAATCGAGTACTGTAACAGGTTTTAATTATAGGGGTCAATGGCATTGACACTATCATTGGAGGACCAGCAGCCAGGAACACCTCCAACAAGTCAGCCAAGGCATGTACCCGACTGGTAGCCAAGACATAGTAGTCCGTCAAGAAAGCCAGAATCGGAAAAATCATAACATTTGGCGATGAAGATCATGGCAACATCGCTGTCCCTCACGATGATGCCATTGTCCTTATAGTCGGAGTAGCCAATTGCGATGTTGCCAAGGCACTGATAGACATTGATAGCTCGGTAGACATCACATTCTACCATGTCTACCAGAGGATGTTGGTAGAATACCATTAACTCAAGCCTGTCACGTTCTCCCTCATCAGTTTCTCGGGCGACCCGGTATAAGACCCGCACTCCAGTAACCCTGTTTAACCATGTCGTGCCAGGTCTTCCCATCATAACCGGCTCAAGCAAACCAACCATATGAGGGAGCCACAAAGCTAGATAAATAAACCAGTCAAACCAGTCAACTTACAGGTTGACCAGTTAACTATTTTAGTTTGCGTGGTCAACCAATCAAATTTAGTTTGTGTGGTTGACTGCTTTGGGTTGTGTGGTCGACGGATTTTGCGACCACAGATCGACCAGTCAAGCCCAGAACCGACTCTGTGTTTATGAAACTTTTCTAATTTTGAGAGGTCTCTTTCCTAATTTAGAGATGACTCTATATGGAGATTTTCTCTCTATATAGAGGACGTCCTTATACTCTCTTTTACTCTTTTTGCTCATTCTCAAACCATAGAACTAAGAGCAAGATAGGAGAAGAAGAAGAAGGTTTAAAGAGAGAGAAAGCTTGGAGAAGGGAGAAGAGTTTCTGCAGAAGGAGGAATTGTTGTTGGGTCTCCAACCTACTATGTCAAGGATCCACGGTAAGTACCTTGCCTCTGTAGAAGGATAGGATGTGTTAGGTTGTGAGGTTGAGACGTATCGGATCCAAAACCAATACTCAATACCATGATTTAGATCTTTATGTTTTTATATAAATTATAGAAATTGCTACGGTTGCAATGGGTGTTTGAAACCAATGACTTAATGGCTATAGAATGACCATAGGATGAATCCCACTGTTGAGCTAAAGGATCAGATCGAAGCTAAGCCTGAAACATGACCAGAAGGTTGTGTGGTCGCTTCAGGTTGTGTGGTCGCTTCACTAGTTAACTACATGGTGCAACCAGTGAGTCAACCACAGACTTTCAAGAAGTGTCCTAGGGTTGTGCGGTCGTTTCAGTGGTTGACAGTATGCACGACCACAAAGTCGACCACACAATGTTTGGTCGACATATAACTGAGACTACTGAGCTGACCAGTCATTGACTGGAACCATATTTTAGAAACCAGACAAGGTTTCTGATTGCTGTAACTTGATAGAATCAAATCCTAATCTAAATTCATAAATTATTTAGATTTTTGACTAGTTCAAAGTAATTTCCAAACCTTGGAAAAGGAACGAACATCACTTACAGGTGAGGAAACAAGACCTAAACTCATGAGGTAATAACAAACTACGCTTCTCTTTATTTTCTATTGTTATGATGATGCTATGCTTTGTATGATTGTTAGTGCATCTCACATGCCATCTAATTAAATGCTATATATCTTGTTCATGCATATTTATATTTTTGTTATGATGATGATGATAGGAATAGGCATGTGATTTGTGTGTGGTTTGTGTGTTGCATGGGGAGAGGTTGTAGCTTTGAATCATTCGTCACATTGACATCGTCATATCGCTGCTATCTTAGCGAAATTAGTATGTCAAAGGGTATCAGGGGGTGATCGCGGTGTGGGCCCTAGTCTATTGGTGGACCCTAGCTCTATCTCTATGGCTGTATTGAAGGATGCTGGGGTCAGGCCTTGGATACAAAGCTGTGATGACATCTAGGATTGGTTAGACACGAACCCAGTTTGCAAGCTCTCGCCAGTAGGGGCATACATACTATTATGGGGTAGAGTATCAGGGGGGTTCTGGCGGTGTGTGATCCGAGAACCTTGGCTTTTTCTCTATTTTGTAGTGAGTGATGTGGGGCGAAAACGGTGTGTGATCTATTGGGCCTGCCTACACTCTCATGCATGGAAGTGTGGTGGTTTCCTATCCTTACCATAGCACATTACAAACTTATACCAGACCAAATATATGAATTAAATGCATGCATGTGTTTGTGCATTGTTTTGTTTACTCACTAAGCTATGTGGTGTGCTCACCCCTCGACGTCGTATATTTTAGTTGATGATGCAGGTACCACTGTGGAGGAATATATGAAAGCGCCGTCATATGAACATGTGGTGGCTATGGACATGCAAGCTGTGGAGGACGAGCATAATTCTTCATGCGAGTGCTTCCAGTGTGTTTATGCTTAGAGTTAAATTCGTATTTTGACTATGGAACATGAAATAGTTTATTTATTTATGTTTTGGTTTACTTGGAGATAACTGGTTTAGTATTTATTTATCACATTAAATACTCAGTTCATTATTAATAAAGACTTTCACTATTTATTTTATTATCTCTGATTGTGATGTGGAATGTGTTTGGTTAGGATTGTTGGCACTGTCCTATGAGATCTTGGCGTGAACCATTGGTTCATATGATGGTTCATTCACACTTCTGGTTTATCCAGAATTGAGGTGTGACACCCGAGGACGGTAAAGGATAGAATTTGATTACCGGTCCAAATCGGCTAGAAAGCCAGGCAGAGGACAGTACTTATAAACTTCCTTATGGTCGATTGTCCATCAAGCTACAACTTTATTCTTGGTCGACCCTCGCTGAATCAACTACAAGCCTGCATGTCCACATACTACTTGGTCATGAAGTTCCATACAGAGAGTGGAGTTGTAGAATGTCGCATAGACCAAGCCATGGAAGTGTTATGCTACTGACTTGGCTACAAGTATGACAGTTGTGTCAGTTCAATATGTCAGTGTAGAAGACGTATGGGACGAACTCTACCAGGAGAGAGGTACTCCCGTAGAGGAGCTCGTCCAGATCCCAATCTCGGCCAGCTGTCTAGAGAAATTGTTCCAAATTGGCTCTTCATTTCCAAAGAATCAGAAGGCCGACTTAGTCACCTTCCTCAAATGGAATATAGATGCATTCGCTTGGTCGGCCTTCAACATGCCAAGTATTCCTTGGGAGATTATTGAGCATCACCTCTTCGTCAAGCTCTAGCATAGACCAGTCAAGCAGAAGAAGAGAAGCTTCGCCCCAGCCCGTCAATCGGCCATCGACGAAGAGTACACAAACTATTGAAGACAGGGTTTATCCAAGAAGTCAGCTACTCAGATTGGCTGACCAATGTTGTTATGGTCCCCAAATCCAATAGGAAGTAGTGAATCTGCATAAACTTTACAAACCTCAACCAAGCTTGCTCAAATGACAGCTATTCACTACCTAGGATAGATTAGCTTATAGACGCTAAAGTTGGCCATGAGCTTTTGAGCTTCCTCGATGCTTACTCTGGCTACAACTAAATCAAGATCCATAAACATGACGAAGAGTACATAGCCTTCGTCACTAACCAATGACTCTTTTATTACACAGTCATGCCATTCAGACTCAAAACGCAAGAGTCATGCACCTACCAGAAGTTAGTAAATAAAGTGTTGATGAAACACATTGGCCGCAATATAGAGGTCTACATAGATGACTTCCTCATAAAAAGCAAAAAAATCGAGCAGCATATATCTGACCTCATTTAATTGTAAGACTCACACCCGAAATCCCCGTGCGCTTGGATTCCTACTATGCTGGGTCTTCCCATACAGACACCTCGTGCATCCGATTTGAGTTTTCAGTGGTTGCACCAGATCATCGCTTAGGGTGGTCTTTTGGGGGGGGGGTGTAATGAGAGGGAGAAACCTTGATGGCCTCATGGATGCTTCCAATGGGTGGGGTCTATTGAACTGAACCTAGGGCCTCTCTTAAGCCTGACCGGCGGCCTTTCTGGTTGATAGTACACTCGGCTCCTATCCGCCAGCTGGATGCATGAAGGGCACCTTCTCTCTTTTCGTGTCTATAAATATAGACCCACCCTCATTCTCTCCTCTTGCTGAAATCATGGAAGGTGAGTGGGTGTTTTGGAGAAGACTCTTAGAGGACACTTGAAGCTTTAGAAAGTGATTCATCACTCTAGGTATGTGATTCACACTTTTCCTTGGTGTTGGTATTGTTGGTTAGCTACGTTTAATGGTGGGACTTGGCCACCATTAACGGAGGCCAAGGTTTGACCTAAAAGTTAGGTTTTTCAACCATGCACCGTGAATGATGGATTTGTTGGAGTCCTAATGACTCCCATTTAGTGTAGGAATAGTGTGAAAGTGATTCCCACCAGCTAAAAGACATATGGGAATATTGGGGAGCCAAAGCTCCCCCCTATGGAACCATCGACGCTGGTTTGAATCTAGTTTTTGGACTCGAATCGGCGGACCATGCTGGAGGCTAGGTATTACCTTTGCCTCTGGCCTCCAGCTAACTTAGCCTTGACCATGTATGGTTTGGCTGGCGGAGGGGCCAACAAGGCCCCATCCTCCGCCAAACCTTTATTTAACCAAATTATTGGTTGAGTTGAGCTGGAGGCTATACTGGTTTCCATAGGGGGGAGCTTTGGCTCCCCAATACTCCCATATGTCTTTTAGCTGGTGGGAATCACTTTCAGCTATCCTGAGGCATGACCCTCCGAGTGGGAACCTCAGGTTATTTCATTGGTGCGATTGACCCACAAGGTCTAGATTGGCTTATGTATAAGCCATAGACAATGCCAGAGGTAACACCATCCGGTAGAGCCTCTGCATGACTCTTTAGAAGCCTTCTGTTGTGACAGGTGCGCATCTGGAAGCAAAGCTGGATGCTTGACCAGCGGACTTGATCCTTCAGCTCAGGCTAAGATGGAAAAACCATAAGTGTTAGCCGGCGGGTAATTCCAAAAGGTACATCTCTCGGAATCATTCGCCGCCTCAGGTACTGGCTGGCCATACTACTTTGTGAAATCCTTTGAATACCAACCATTGGGTTCCCAGCTTATCTCAGGACTTGTGTATGGACATCTAAGACCTGTCCATACGGGTTAAAAATTACACAACTAACCTAATAAAATTATCTAATTAAATAGGTAAACCAATGCGAGTATTAGACGGAGCCTTGTGCCAGCTTTTAGGTTGTGTAGCACCATTGGTGTCTACAGGTGAGGGGTTGTCACACCCCAATTCTGCACCATTCAGAACGGTGTGATGAACCGCTAATAAATCAACGGTTCAACTAGGATCTCTAATAGGCTGTGTCCATGTAAACTAAACCACATACATCCACAACCATAATCAGAATAAATACACAATAGCGGAAGTCTTAATAATAAATGAACTGAGGAATCTAACTGTGATAATTATAAATAAAGTATCAAATTATTTTGTATCAACTGAGACATAAGTAAATAAAATATCAATTACATTTCCTTAATAATTCAAATGAAAATCTAATCGAAATGCATGCGTTGCACTCGCATGAGGGGTCATGCGTTTTCACTAAGTCTTCAGCTTCCATTGCAGCGACGTGTCCGTACACAGAAGTATTCATATAGTCCTCCACCGTGGTACATGCATCATCAACTAAAAATATTCGACGTCGAAAGGGTGAGCACACATCACGGCTCAGTGAGCAAACAAAACAATGCAACAATCATATGCATGCATTCAATTCATATCTGTGGTCTGGTTTATAAGTTTGCAATGTGCTATAGAAAGGTTCGGTGGCCGCCTCACCTCTATACACGAGTGTGTGAAGCCGCACAATGAAAATAGCACTGTCGTCTCACATGCACCCACCATGGACAATATACACCCCATGAAAACGGCATGGCTGTACCGGTTGCCCACATCAACACGTAAGCCCCTGCTGATGAGTGCTTGCAAACTGGGCTCGCAACTAACCAGTCCTAATGTCAAATAGTGTATCCAAGGCCTCACCCTAGCATCCCTCAATACATCCATAGAGATAGAGCTAAGGCCCCGACAGAGTCGAAGACTACACGGTCCGAGACCACCTCCCCTGATACTCTACTACGTAATAGTATGCTAAGGTAATGGCGATACGACGATGTCAGTGGACATGACTTGAGTAGAACCATGGCACAATATACACCCCATGAAAATGGCATGGCTGTACCGGTTGATACCATCTCTTACCCACACCATATACATTAACCACACACATACATTCACATGCCTATTCCTAGCATCATCATCATCATCATGTTATAAACAAACAGAACTAAATATACATAAACAGTAATAGCAGGAATATTGGATGACATATTGAATGCACATACAAGCATACACGCATAGAATCAGTCATGATATTGGACTCAAGAAATAAAAACAGTTTATTATTAGCCAATTAGTTTAGGTCTTGTTCCCTCACCTTTGCTTGAGTGTTGATCATCTTTCAAGCTTTTAAACCACTTTTATATCAATAGGAAAACCTAACAAGTCGATACATTTTGGTTAGAAGTCATTCCGGCATCATTAGGCTTGTTTTTAAGCACGGGTCGCAGGGTGGGTCGCAGGTAGGGTAGTAGTATACATCAACCCCCAGGATAGGGTCGACGCCAGGGTCGGATGTTCCATCGATCCTGGGTGTGACCACCCCTATTCTGGACTTCCCGAATACTGGGTATTTTCATTCTACAGTCTATTATTTCGATTTTGGGTCCTATGGCTTACTTCCACAATCCATTCTAGGCTTGTTCTATGGCTTAGAACACTAGGTTTCTTCCTTACCTTGTCTACCATGATTTCTCCATGGATTTCATCGAAATCTTCCCATGGGTGTATGATTTGGGTTTCTCCTAGACCATACTCTCTTCATGAACTATTCTAAGGTCTTAGATTATCAAATAGAAAGCTTGCCCATACCTTAGGTTTGCTGAGATTCAGAGATTTCTCTGAATTCTTCAAGTAGGTCTTCTTCTCCAATTTTCTTTCTCTTCTTCTTCTCTTCTCTTTCTCTCACTCTTAATTAGGGTTTCAAAAGGAGTGAAAGAGGCTTAGGGACGTCTTATTTATGGAGTAGAATCTCCAAAAATAAGTCCCATTGAGATTAGGAAGGAATCCCATTGAAATTTGGAAAGTTTTCTATTTACGGTTTCTATCGACAAACAGGGGGTCGATGAGGGGGTCGGAGATCCCGTCGACCCTCAGTTCCTAAGTTGTTCGACCCCCAGTAAAAAATCAGGGGTTTGATTTCTATGTGAGGGGGGGTCGACCCTGCTGGTCTGGGTATGCGACCCTACCCTCATTTTGAATGTTTTTGGGTCAGTTTAGTATCTGGTTTCACCATTTCCTTCACGCACTTGGTCCATTTGGCTCTACCATGATGGGTAGACCTGGTACAAGGTGGTAAGACCGGTTAGTTCGATACGGGTCTTACAACTCCCCCCTACTTATAAAAATTTTGTCCTCAAAATTGTTCATACCTTCCGAGTCGAATAGATGAGGGTATTGCTTTCGCATAGCATTCTCTTCTTCCCATGTGATTTTCTTCTATATCCCTGCTTCTCCAAGTGACCTTAACATAATAAATGTCACGGTTGCATAGTCGTTGCACCTTTCGGCTGGTGATTTCAGTTGGTGCTACTTCAAACGTTAAATCCTCAGTCAAATCAGGTAGATCTACTGTCAATACGTGCATTGGGTCTTTGACATACTTCTTTAATAAGGAGATATGAAATACGTCATGCACACTTGACATAGATGGCGGTAGTGCTAACTGGTAAGCCACTTTTCCACGCTTAGCTAGAACTCATATGGTCCGACATATCTCGGACTTAATTTCTCTTTCTGTCTGAACCATTTCAAACCTCGCATAGGTGACACTTTAAGGAATGCCTTATCACCTACGGCGAATTCAAGATCTCGGCGTCTAGTGTCTGCATATTGCTTCTGACGATTCTGAGCCGTTCTTACTCTTTCCTTGATAATGTCGACTACTCGACAAGTCTCTTCAACAAATTCTGGTCCAACAATACTACGTTCTCCAATTTCATTCCAAAACAAAGGAGTTCGACACTTCCTGCCATACAATGCCTCATAGGGTGACATCTGTATAGTAGCCTGATAGCTATTGTTATAAGCGAACTCAATCAGTGGTAACTTTTCATCCCATGATCCTTTAAAATCAATTACACAAGCTCGGAGCATGTCTTCTAGAATCTGAATGGTGCACTCCGACTGTCCCGTGCATCGAGGATGGAATGCGGCTTGAACTTCAATGTTGTACCCATAGCTCTCTGCAATCCTTCCCAAAACTTTGAAGTAAAACGTGGATCTCTGTCGGACACAATGCTTTTAGGTACACCGTGTAGTCTGACAATATTATCTACATACAACTTAGCTAACCTTTCCAGTGTATACTGAGGTCGTATAGCTATAAATCAAGCCGTTTTTGTCAATCGGTCTACAATCACCCAAACTGCATCAACTACTCGGGGAGTCAATGGTAACCCTGTGACGAAGTCCATAGTGATGCAGTCCCATTTCCATGTTGGTTCTGGTAACGGCTGTAACAGTCCTGCTGGTTTTTGTCGTTCAACTTTCACCTTTTGACAATTTAGGCATTTAGACACGAACTTGGCTATATCTGCTTTCATTCCCCTCCACCAATATAATTTCTTTAGGTCATGATACATCTTTGTACTTCCAGGGTGTATCGAATAGGCGGTGGTATGAGCTTCCTTCATTAGTCGGTGTCTAATGTCCAAACTTTCTGTTTCAGGTACACATATCCTTCCTTTGTACTTCAGTACCCTTTCATCATCTAAGGAGAACTCAGGAGTAGTCCTACCTTTTTCGATGTCTTCTTGTACCGTTCTTAGATAAGGGTCTGATTTAATCGTTGTTTTTACTTCATCAAGTATATCGGGTACAATCTTCAGGGTGGCGAACATATTTGCAAACCGATGGATAAACCTTTGGTTGGTTGATTCACCCAGTACATCTATCACAAAGTGTTCGTTACTGTAATTGAACACTCTTCCGATAGTACACAGTGCAGCAGTGGTGCTAACCTCTTCTGGAGATTTCATCATTGCCTTTCTACTCAGTGCGTCCGCAACCACATTAGCTTTTCCCGGATGATACTGGATATCACAATCATAGTCTTTCAATAGTTCCAGTCATTTTCTTTGTCTCATATTCAACTCCTTCTGATTAAAGAGGTAAGTAAGACTTTTATGATCTGATTTAATCTGAAAATTTTCTCCGTACAAGTAATGTCTCCATATTTTGACAGCATGTACTACTGCTGCTAATTCCAAATCATGAGTGGGATAGTTCTTCTCATGTGTCTACAATTGTCTTGAGGCATAAGCAATTACTTGTTCTCCTTGCATAAGTACACATCCTAATCCCAGTCCTGACGCATCAGTGTACAAAATAAATGGCTGTCTTGGAATCGAAATGGTCAAGATTGGAGCTGATATCAATTTAGCCTTCAATATTTGGAAACTCTTCTCGCATTTATCAGTCCACACAAACTTTTCGCCCTTCTTAGTCAAACTGGTAAGAGGTACGACAATTCAAGAATAGTCTTCCACAAATCGTCAATAATACCCAGCTAGACCTAAGAAACTTCTAATTTTTGCAACGCTCTTCGGTGCTTTCCACTTTACAATAGCCTCGATCTTGCTAGGATCCACTTTAATTCCTTCAGCGGATACAACATGGCCTAGAAATGCGACTTCTTTTAGCCAAAACTCACACTTTGAAAATTTGGCATAGAGCTTCTCCTTCCGTAATCGCTGCAGAGCGGCGTTTAGATTCTTAATATGAGTTTCCTCATCTTTGGAGTAGACCAATATATCATCGATGAATACAATAACCGACGTATCCAACATATCGTGGAATACCCGATTCATAAGTTCCATAAAGGTTGCTGGTGCGTTCGTCAATCCAAAAGACATGACCAAAAATTCATAATGTCCAAATCTGGTCCTGAATGTTGTCTTGGGGATATCACCATCCTTAATCTTCAACTGATGGTAGCCTGACCGAAGATCGATCTTGGAGAACACTTTGACACCTTGCAACTGATTGAACAAGTCATCGATCCGAGGCAATGGATATTGATTCTTGATTGTCAGTTTATTCAGTTCTCGGTAGTCTATACACAATCAAACGCTACCGTCCTTCTTCTTCACGAATAATACTGGCGCTCCCCATGGTGATATGCTAGGTCGGATGTAACCCTTGTCCAGTAGTTCTTGTAGTTGTACTTTTAGTTCCTTCAATTCAGTAGGAACCATTCGATAAGGTGCTTTAGATATTGGTGTGGATCTGGGTATCAGATCTATAACAAACTCTGTAGTGCGGTCGGGTGGTCATCCTGGTAGTTCTTCAGGAAATACATCTGGATAGTCATGCACGACATCAATATCCTCCATTCGTGGTGCTTCTTTGGTAAGATCGACCACATATATTAAATACCCAACTGCTCCTTTCTCAAGACACTTCCTAGCCTTTAATGCAGAGAGTATGAGCGTTTCATTTACGGGGAAGTTTGGTTCCTGAAAAACTGAACTCAGCTCCTACTTTGTCTTTAAATGTCAGCTTCTTTTCAGCACACAATAGGTTTGCAGAATGCCGAGCTAACCAGTCCATTCCCAAGATGACGTCAAAGTCTGCCATCTCAAGTTTGATCAAGGTTGCATCCAAAGTCTTTTCATCAATAAGAACTGGACATGGTCTATAACCTTTTTCTAACTCCACTTCTAATCCCATAGGCGATCGTACAAGCAGTTTGTAGTCTAAGGATTTGAGGGGTAGATTTAACTTCTTTCCAAATGACACATATATAAAAGAATGAGTAGCTCTTGAATCAAAGAGTACTCTGGATGAAATGCCATTAATAGGTACGATACCTGTGATTTGTTTTGGTTTAGTCTACATGCTCATATAATGTAACACAAAATGATAAGATTCAAGTCATACCTGTGACCACATCAGGCGATGCGGCAGCATCCTCGGATGTAACCGCGTAAACTCTGCCTTGTTGTAGTTGCTTCTTGGGCTTAGTACACTCCCTTGCCATATGCCCTACTTGATTGTAGTTAAAACATCTTACTCCTTCAATGACTTGCTTTTGTTGCTGTGGAGCTGCGGGGGTAGTCTTGGCTGCAGCATTAAAGCCTTGAGTATGGAAGGATTTGAATATTTTGGTGTTCCCTCCGTTATAAGAATTCCCATTAGGCCTTTTGATTCCCTATTTTGAGCAAAGTAGCTCTCTTTCTGGCTCAACTCTATCACTCGAGCAATTTGTGCCGCTTCATTATAGATTTTCTTTTCAAGTCCCAGAACATGCTCGTGGATGCTTCCCCTAAGTCCCATGACGAATCTTCGGGTCTTGGTGTTTTCCTCTTGCATACTGGCGGGTGCAAAGAAGAACAGTTCCTCATACATCGTTGATATGCATCCACGGTCATCTGCCCCTGATATAAACTCAGGAACTCTCTTTCCATAGAATCTCTGAAACTTCTAGGAAAGTACTTCTCAAAGAATGCCTCCTTATAAATATCCCAAGTCAGTTGGGCGTGCTTTGTTAATAAATATGTCCCGATAGACCTCCACCAATGGTGTGCATCTCCTTTCAGCATAAAGGTGGCACACAATACTTTCTCTTATTCATTTACTGTCATCATCATAAAATTTTTTTCCATTTCGTCAACCCAGTGTGCCGGCCATAAAGGGTTTGTTGGCTTGCCATTAAATTCTTTGGGCTTCATTTTCAAAAAACGCTCCACCAGTCTGGAGTGGTCTAGTTGTTGCGGGACATACGCCCCATACATAGGTGGTTGGTGTTGATATCCACCTTGAGCTACCTCAGGATTCTGCACTTGAGCCTGCATGATGGGAGTCTGAGGTGCGTGGGGTACTGTGTTACTTCCCCTTGGTACCGTGCTTGCCTGTCCTGCTAGCATTGGTGGTGTCTGTGCAGCTGGAAAAGTCATGCCTATGGCAGCTTGCATAGTAGCTTGTGCCTGTTGCATTTGCTACAGCTGTTGGGCCAAGTTCATTACGACTGTAGCCAGGTCTGTAGGTGGAGCTGGCAGATTTGTAGGATTTGTTTGCCCATTAATTACGGACGGTGCCGTGTTCGTATTCCCCTGTGTTTCCAGGTGTGTCTGGTTGTCTTCCCCCATAGGTGGTGGTGGTGGGATAGAGTTACGGCTTCGTCTGGTCACTCTTTGTCCAGCCATTATCTGATCAGATAGTGGGAATGCCTGAAAATCATAGAACACGTGAGGAATTCATTATATACTTCATTCTCATATTTTAAAACCACTAACAAATGCAAATTTCAAATTTTTCAGATCATTCTGTCGAAAATACTGTATTTTCACTGCAGGGTCGATGGTGGGGGTCGATGGATGTCCGACCCTCAGTCTGTGACCCTGAGGAATCACTGATTCTTCCCGAGAGCCGGGGGTCGATGAGGGGGTCAGAGGATGTCCGACCCAGGGTGCGACCCCTGGTTCTTTGTCAGATTACCGAGAGCCGAGGGTCGATGAGGGGGTCGGAGGGGGGGTCGGATGTCTTGGTCGAAATCTCCGACCCTCGGACTAAAAATCAGGTTTTTAATCCCGATTTTGAATCCATTTCTCATTCTTCCTCCTCCTTTCCGACTCGGCTCGTCCCTCTGAGTTGCTACAGTGCCAACTCGGACTCTTGGGTGCTATTTGCTTCCTATTTCGACGTCCACACCTCGTCTATAGGTATGTTCTCTACATTTTCTTGTTTTTAGGTTTTCTTAGTTAGGTTTTTGCCCGTTTAACTCATTTTCTTCAAATTAAACTTTTTTCAACCGTAAAAATTTGATTTTTATTGAGGGCTTTTGTTGTTGGTGACTAAAGGAACGAAAGCCCTAAAAAAAATTTGAGTTTCATCGGTTGGTTATCGAGAAACTTGAATTTTCCCATTTTTGCCCTAATTTGTCGAAATTTTGAATTTCTTAAAATTTCTTCAAATTCGATCTCGTTAAATGAAATTTTCAACTGTATTAGTCTTGCAGGATTGTTTAAAACCTTTATAAGTCCTCTTGCCCACGTGTATGAGTGAGAAGTGAGGCTTTTGACCAATTTACGTCGTTATACTATTGAAATTTTTGGGTTTTTCATCCTTACTAACCCAATATCTATTTCTCTTTGTTTTTGCAGATACTATGGCTCGTACCAAAGTACCCAGGGTTCATGACCCTGTCCGCTTCCGTTCTAACGAGGCGGAGACACAGTATGCCTGCTATTCTCATAAGAAGGTAAAGGGAGGTCGCCGGGTAGACTTGGCTAGCCTGGCATTGTTCAATGTGGAGAGGGATTTTGGAAACATGGGTTGGCTTCCTGTGATCACCTATGACACATGCACTCGGCCGGATTTGGTGAGATAGTTCTACTGTAATCTCCGGGTGGTGGGAGATTACAATGATACAGAGAGGGGTAGAGAGCTTCGGATCACCAGCTACGTCAAGGGGGTCGAGATTTCATTCGATTATCGGCAGCTAGCCGACTTGTTGGGCATTTCATATGACGGCCCCTTGGTGTTCTGTGCTCCTAGAGAGCCCCAGTTCTTTTCATTGGAGATGAGAGCTGAGATTGACCGTCAGATCATCAGAGAGGATCGCTGGGAGATGAAAGCGATCTATCTTCGTCCAGAGCCTCGGACGTACTGCAAGATTAACCAGCACAACCTGATACCTCAGAGTGGGTACTACGAGAGGATCTCCAAGTTGACCCAGTATCTATTGTACTGTATCTGCACTAGGCAGCCCGTCTTCCTTACATCATCATGCGGACGATGATCAGCGCTACGTTGTCCAGTCATACTGGCAACCTGCCAAATGGATGCATGATTTCTATGCTACTGACCCGCCTGGGTGTTGATATGACGGATGAGAGGATTCAGGAGAAATCCTTCTCGACACCTTTGGATTGGGAGGCCATCTGCAAGATAGGCATACGGGATGCCCATGTCAGCAACGAGGAGAAGAACACTCTGGTGCGTCCACGTACTCGAGTGGAGATGGCTGACGCTGAGGCAGCAGCAGCAGCCGCTGGAGCAGGGGTTCATGGGGGTGATGATGATCGTTTGTACCTGGATGTGGATGCCATACCTCCTCCATCACCTACTCATGCTACAGGAGTTGGTCCTTCTTATTCAGCTGGTCCTTCACATGCAGCTGGTCCTTCGTATGTACCTTCTGATGACATGATGGGGATATTGCATGAGATACGAGAGGCTCAGTGCATGTCTGATTTGAGGATGGGAGAGCTTCTAGATGCTCAGCGCTTGTTCGATCAGTGGGTGGGAGAGCTTCTAGATGCTCAGTGCATGTCGGATCAGCGGGTGGGAGAGCTTAGGGATGCTCAGCGCGTGACTGACCAGCGGGTGGCTGATCTCACAGCTCCAGATGACCCAGACTCAGATAGCTTGGTTGACTAGAGTCTATGCTGAGGATTATGATAGAGACCGCGAGTCACTGCCTCCCCCATCACCTCCAGCTTCTTGATGTATTTTCTTTTATCTTTCTTTTTGTACTTCAGAGTAACTGTCCGGGTTGTAGACTATACTCTGCTTTAGTCATGTATATATACGTTTGTTCTTCTTTTGGTTGTATATAAATTTATTTCTCATTTAATAGATGCATTATTCTCTTTCAATTTTGCCTCAAACAACACAGATGCTTATGGTGTGTTATTATTACATCTTTTAAATTTTATCTTATCTCAGTTCACGAACTTTTGTGGAAGTATACTGGTTTAATAGACAGAACCTGAGAGCTCTGATACCAAGTTGTCACACCCCAATTATGCACCATTCAGAACGGTGTGATGAACCGCTAATAAACCAACGGTTCAACCAGGATCTCTAATAGGCTGTGTGTCACACCCCAATTCTGATCCAACCAGAATGGTGTGAGTGAACCGTCATTGAACCAACGGTTCACACCAGGATCTCGAATAGGCCGTGTCCACTCATACAAACCATTACACATAACCACAATCAGAACATAAATAGTATAGCGAAAGTCTTTAAAATAGAATGAACTGAGTATCTATTGATAAATTAAATAAGTATCCAATTATTCAAATCCAAACAATAAATATAATACCATTACATCACTTTAATCCAACCGAAAATAATGAAAATAAATAAAAGTCAAATCAAAGATACACGCAGAAAGGGCACTCGCATGAAGCGTCATGCTCGTCCTCTCCTGCCTGCACACCCAGAGCAGCAACATCACCATACGCCGGAGCGTTCATATAGTCATCCACCGTGTATTCTGCATCAACATCTAAAAACAATGTGTACACAAAGGGTGAGCTCACAACTTAGCTCAGTAAGACAATCAGACAGTTTCACAATATTATGCATGAGTAACAATCAATTTTATGTTGTGGTCTGGTTTTAAGTTTGTAATGTGCTATAGAAAGGTTTGGTGGCCCCCGCACCTCTATACATGAATGTGTGTCACCTCATGGATCACACCCCCATTGGCCCACATGCACCCATCATGGAATAGATATAGAGCTAAGATACCCCCGTACCTCCCCTGATGCTCTACCCATACCAGTACCTAAGCCCCTACTGGCCAGGGCTCGCAAACTGGGCTCGCAACTAACCAATCCTATATGTCATCAATGTATGCTCTATCCCAGCACAGCCGTCTACGGCATAGAGATAGAGCTAAGGCATTCCCACACCTCCCCTGATGCCCTATCCGCAACTAACCCACTAGGATAGAAACATAACGCAGGTAGACCCTATCACAACATAACTCCCTACGACATAGAGATAGAGCTAAAGCATCATGGACAAGCCAGCGTCGACCTCGGAGACCACAATGCCACATAACCATGGCCAGGCCAGCATCAACATCGGAGACCACCGTACCACGACCTTCCCCTGATGCCCCACCCGTACCAAGCATGTTGAAATAGAATACTACAAAAGTGCTAGTGTGAGAAATGATCCCAGGCCCATGCCCCACTCCACACACTAACGAAAACAATCACATGCTTAACAATCACATCCTATTAATGCATGAACAATAATAATAACTGAAAGTAAAGGATGGCATGTGAATATGCACAAACATCACATCATATATATTCAGTGTTAATAACAAAGATTTACTGTCCATTAATTATTAGGTTTAGGTCAGATTCCCTTACCTGACGCTCGTTTGTTAGCTTGCTCCACGTCGCAAGATCCAAACGAAAAGTCACAAAGTCCTACAATATTATTAGGGTTTCATTAGAATAGTTTCCTTAAGGTTTCACGTTGGTCGGAAACCAACAAAGTCCAAAACTAGCCTTTCAGAGCTGACCGGTCGCAACATACCGGTTGCAGCTCTGTGAGCAAACTAGCAATCGGTATGGTCGACCGATATGTCTCCGGAAGACTATACACTTGGTTTTTCGACTGCCGTCGATCGATTTCCTTGGATTTTCAGGGTTTCTCCTATCCATTCTAAGTCTAATATTTGAGTTAAAGTTATCCCCAACTCATACAAGTCTTATTTTGATGAATATCATCTCGGAACTCGAATCTAAGGTTTGACAGCAACTTAGGGTCTAATATCCAATTTAGGGTTTTAGATCAATACCTACTTTGCATGGTATTGATCCACCCACACAACTATTCTAGAGTCATAGGGTAAGAAGAGTAGTTAAAACACTTACCGTCGACTGGCGTAAAGTGAGCGTCGTCGAACGGTAATGGCGGCACCTCCTTCTTCTTCCTAGCTCCTTCTCCTTTCCAACCTCCTTCTCTTCTCTAGGGTTTGTGAGAGACAATGGAAAGGATTTGAGGAGGTTTAAGGGTGTATTTATAGGCTAGAATTAGGGTTTAGTAACCCTATTAGGATTAGGAAAGTTCAGGCATTAGGGTTTAGGAAAATGGGACCCACAAAGATCCAATTCTGGATCTCCGCACTCAGCTGCGCAGAGCTGACCGGTCGACCGGTACCAAGATCGGTACCATCGACCGGTCAACATAAAATCATGTTGATTTGATAATCTTTGGTCTGATTTCGTATCTGTTTGTCATCCGCTCGTCCCGTTTGGCCCAGTGATGATCGGAAGACCTGCTACGACACAAAACCATGGTTTAGACCGGGTTTACGGAGTGCGGGTCTTACAACTCCCCCACCCTTAAAAGAAATTTCATCCCGAAATTTACATGTAGGTTTCACAACTCCCCCACCCTTAAAAGAAATTTTGGCCTCGAAATTTGAACGTACCTTGCTCGTCGAAAAGATTTGGATACTCCTTCCTCATTGCGCTCTCCTCTTCCCAAGTAATTTCTTCGACATTTTGGCTTCTCCAATGCACCTTCACATAATGGATATCCTTGGTTCGAAGTTATTGTACCTTTCGGCTTGAGAGCATTACAGGCACGACTTCAGTCAAGTTTGGGGGGTCTGCTATCAAGATGTGCGATGGATCTCTGACATACTTTTTCAATAATGATACATGGAACACATCATGGACACTTGACATAGATGGTGGTAGAGCCAATTGATATGCTACGTTACCACGTCTAGCGAATATCTCATATGATCCCACATACCTGGGGCATAGTTTCCCCTTCTTACCAAACCTTTTCAGGCCTCGCACTGGTGATATCTTCAAGAATACTTTGTCACCCACTGCAAACTCTAGATCTCGACGTCGATTATCCGCATAGTGCTTCTGTCGAACTTGAGCTGTCTTTACTCTCTCTTTGATCTGATCGATCACTCGACAAGTTTCTTCAACAAACTCCGGTCCTATAATTCTTCTTTCTCCCACCTCGTTCCATAATAGAGGTGTACGACACTTCTTCCCATAGAGTGCTTCATATGGGGCCATCTGAATTGTAGCCTGATAACTGTTGTTATAAGCAAACTCGATAAGTGATAGTTTCTCATCCCAAGCTCCCTTGAAATCTAATGCACAAGCTCGGAGCATATCTTCTAAAATTTGAATAGTTCGTTCTGACTGTCCGTCCGTCTGAGGGTGAAAAGCTGTACTGAACTTCAACTTTGTTCCCATAGCTTTCTGTAATCCTTCCCAGAACTTTGATGTAAAACGGGGGTCTCTCGTCGGATACTATACTCTCGGAACGCCATGAAGTCTGACTATATTATCAACATATAACTTGGCCAGTTTTTCCATGGTATACTGAGGTCTGACCGCAATGAATCGAGCTGTCTTGGTGAGTCGATCGACTATAACCCAAACTGCACCCACTGACCTTGGTGTCAAAGGTAGGCCAGTGACGAAATCCATGATGATACAATCCCACTTCCATGCAGGTTCTGGTAATGGCTGTAGTAAACCTGCGGGTCTCTACCTTTCTACTTTAACTTGTTGACAATTTAGACATTGGAACACGAAACGAGCTATATCTGCTTTCATACCCCTCCACCAATATAGTCTTCTTAAATCATGGTACATTTTGGTACTTCCTGGATGTACCGAATATGGAGTGTAATGAGCTTCAGTCATAACTCGATCTCTGATATTGTAGTTTTCACTCTCAGGTATACATAACCGTCCATGATACCTGAGTACCTTGTCTGAATCCAAGGTAAAGTTAGGATTGCTCGTACCCTTCTCTAAGTCTTCTTGCACTGTCTTGAGATGTGGATTCTGTAGGATTGCTACCTTGACTTCATCAACTAGATCCGGTGAGATCTTCAAAGCTGCGAACATCATGGTGAACTTATGAATTAAGCCTTGCTCAACTGGATCTTTTGCAGTCTCTACAATATGTTCTTCATCATCTTCAATTGAACTTGAGGCTGCGGCACATAATGTAGCATTTGTACTTGGTCCTGCCTTAGGTTTCGATGCCCACTTTCTGCTTAAGGCGTCAGCCACAACATTTGCTTTACCCGGATGATACTGGATGTCACAATCATAATCTTTCAATAACTTCAGCCATCTCCTCTGTCTCAAATTCAGATCCTTCTGAGTGAAAAGATAAGTTAAGCTCTTGTGATCTGACTTGATCTGAAACTTCTCACCATATAAGTTGTGTCTCCAAGTCTTGATTGCATGTATAACCGCTGCTAGCTCTAAATCATGCGTAGGATAGTTCTTCTCATGCTCCTTTGTCTTGATGCGTAAGCAATCACCTGTTCTCCTTGCATCAATACACACCCAATACCCAACCCTGAAGCATCCGTATATAAAGTAAACGGTACGCTTGGTTCTGGGATGGTCAAGATAGGTGCAGAGACTAGTCTTGACTTTAAAGTCTGAAAGCACTTCCCGCACTCATCTGTCCATATGAATTTCTCTCCCTTCTTGGTCAATTTGGTGAGTGGAACAGCGATCCTGGAGTAATCTTCCACGAATCTTCTATAATAACCAGCCAACCCAAGGAAACTACGAATCTCCGCAACAGATTTTGGTGCTTCCCATCCTATTATAGCAGCTATCTTACTTGGATCAACCTTGATACCGTCTTTAGATACTACATGGCCCAAGAAAGCCACTTCCTTCAGCCAAAACTCGTACTTCTTGAACTTAGCATAAAGCTTTTCTTGTCTTAGCCATTGTAGGGCTGCCCTCAAATGTGTTGTATGAGTCTCCATGTCCTTTGAGTAGACCAATATGTCATCGATGAATACGATGACCGAAGTGTCCAACATATCATGAAACACTTGGTTCATCAGTTCCATGAATGACGCTGGGGCATTGGTCAAACCGAACGACATAACTAGAAACTCATAATGCCCATACCGTGTTCTGAAAGCAGTCTTTGGAATATCTCTGGTCTTGATCTTCAGTTGGAGATACCCCGATCGGAGATCGATCTTCGAGAAAACCTTTGCACCCTGCAATTGATCGAACAGATCATCGATTCTAGGCAAAGGATACCGATTCTTGATCGTCAACTTGTTCAGTTCACGATAATCAATGCATAGCTGTACACTTCCATCCTTCTTCTTGACAAATAATACCGGTGCTCCCCAAGGCGATATGCTAGGTCGTATGAAACCCTTATCTAACAATTCTTGTAACTGAGTCTTCAACTCCTTTAACTCGGTAGGGGCCATCCTGTATGGTGCTTTAGACACCGGCGCCGAACCTGGCATAAGGTCTATTACAAACTCTGTAGCCCTGTCTGATGGTAGACTTGGAAGCTCCTCTGGAAATACATCTAGGAACTCTCGAACCACATCTATATCCTCCATCTTGTGTGACTCCGCCGTGATGTCGACTATAGATACTAGATACCCCACTCCCCCTCTCTCTAAGCATCGCTTAGCTTTTAGGGCGGAGAGGATCAGCTTCTGCTTCCTAGGTAGCTTGATCCCAGTGAAGCTATACTCTCTTCCCTTTTTGTCTGTAAGCACAAGCTTCCTTTCACCACATAATAGGATAGCTAAATGATGGCCTAGCCAATCCATTCCCAAGATGACATCAAAGTCTGTCATCTCGAGTAGTACCAGACTTGCTTCTAAGTCTCGGCCCTCAATACTTACAGTACATGATCCATAATATTCAGTCAAAGCCACTTCGACTCCTAGCGGAGAGCGAACTATCAAGCTTGGGTTCAAGTGCTTAATTGGTAACTCCATTCGCTTCCCAAAGGAAATAGAAACAAATGAGTGCGTGGCCCTAGAGTCAAATAGTACTCTGGCAGGTATACCAGCTACATTTACAATTCTTGAAATTTTATTATCCCTTAGTTCTACATGCTCACACACACAATAAAATAGTAAGCTAAATTGTAAGGGATAGAGTCGTACCAGTGACCACATTAGGTGATGCGGCTGCCTCTTCAGTGGTGAACGCATATACTTTTCCTTGCTGGGGAGGTTGCTTCCTAGGTAGAGTGCAGGTCCTTGCAATATGACCCACTTGCTGACAGTTGAAACATTTGATATTCGGAGTTGTATCCGGCGTTCTGTGGCACAGGTGGTGCCGTGTTGTTTCTAGCAGGTACTGTAGCGGTCTGCGCCCTGTATGGGCGAAGGGTCTATTGTTACCGCCACCCGAACTCTCAATAGCGGGTCTCTTCACTCCCCTGTTCTGTGCGAAGAAGCTGTCCCGCTGACTGAACTTTATCACCCTCGCAACCTGCACAACCTCATTATAGATTTTCTTGTCCAGACCCAAGATGTGCTCTCTGATGCTTTCACGTAGTCCCATGGTGAACCTACGTGTCTTGGTCTCTTCTTCTTGCATACTTGCCGGTGCGAAGAAAAATAACTCCTCGTACCTCTGCTGATAAGCATCCACAGTCGACTGAGACTGCTGTAGATTAAGGAACTCCTTCTCCATCTGATCTCTGAAGCTCTTCGGAAAATACTTATCGAAGAAGGCAACCTTGAACACTTCCCAATCCACCTGTGTATGCTTCGTCTCCAGATATGCCCGTGTAGAATTCCACCAAGCATTTGCATCTTCTTTCAGCATGTGAGTGGCAAATAGGACCTTTTCATCATCGGTACAACTCATCAGTCGGAAATTCTTCTCCATCTCTGCGACCCACTGTGCTGGCCATAAGGGTTTCCCTGTCTTACCTGTGAATGATGAAGGCTTCAACTTTAAGCATCTATCCACCGCCCTGCTCAGATCGTGCTGTCCCTGTGTATTTATTCCGTACCATGGTGGTGGATACGGATATGCTCCCTGATAAGTAGAAGATGACGGAAACTGGTGCAGTGGTGGTACATTCTGGGGTTGGCCCATCGGCCCTGGACTACCATGCGTCGGCTGTGTTGTATTATTCCCTCCAGACTCGGGCGTACCTCTAGTGGGAACAGAACCCGGTGGCCTGAACATCTTCAATATCTCACTCAAGAATTCTTTCTGCTGAGCTTGCATATGATAGACCAGGTTTGTAACGATGGTCTCAGAATTCCTGTGAGGTGGGCCAGGTAAATTTGTCGGTACCTCTGGAACCTGTTATTCCTCAACTTTCGGGCTTGGCTCTCTAACATGGCCTGGTTCAACCTGTTCTTCTTCCTCGAGGCGCATCCTAGCCTGGTGACGCTTTCGACCCCTCCGACCGTTTCCGCCCACCATCTCAGACTATTCTGTTTGGATATGAGAAGAAGACATAACACATGAGAATGAAGCAATAGTGGTGTTAGTTTTGAACAATATAAGGTGAAACAGTAGCAAAAAGGAATACTTAAATTTACAAAATTTTAAAATTTTTCTGAGATTTTTCTGGCTATTCTGGTGCTGACCGGTCGCAACATACCGGTCGCACCACTGTAGAATATGCTGCGACCGGTATAGTCGACCGGCCAGAATTAAAATTCTGACCGAGACATAGCGGTCGCATGCCTGGAGGGGTACCGATTGACCGGTATAGTCGACCGGTATGCCCAGAATGGGCTTTTTAAGTCGCGAAAAGTGAGAAAAATCTCACTTTTCTTTCCTTCCTCTCCTCTGGTGGCGATTCTTCTCTGGATTCCGAGTTCCTACAGTCCGATCGGTGACTTTAGAAGCTGTTTTCTTCCATTCAAGACATAGAACATCGTCTCCAGGTAGGTTTCTTCCCTCTCTTTTAAATTTTTAGACATTTTCCATATCGTTTTTAGTTAGAATTCTAGGTTTTTCTTTGATTAAGAGATTCCAACCGTAGGAACTCTTTTCCTTCGGCTTAGAAAGGGTTTAGGGACCCCTAAGAGCAAAAGCCCTCAACTAATTTGAGGTTTCACCGAACGGTTTTCATAAAAATCGAATTTTTACAAGTTTTGACCTAGGTTTTCAAAAATTTTGAAATTTCTTATTTTTCTTAAATTTTCTGAAATTTCTTATTGTAATTGCCTGTGATTGGTTTGTTGGAGAGTGTGGGGGTTATGTAAGCCCTCCTCCCCAAGTTTTTGGGTGAGTTCGAGGCTTTTTCCCAAATTACAGTCGTTATGCTGTCGAAATTTCGACAAAAATCTAACATTTTCTTCTTATTTTCTTTTGTTTTGCAGTTTAATGGCTCCACGACGTGCTCTTGGCAAACGTCCTCATGGCTCCAGCATGCGCGCTTCTCAGCCACCCGTTCCACAACTCGACGAGCATTGGTTCCGTTCCTTGGAGGCACAAGCTCGTTTCCCATGGTTTGATAGCAAAAACATCGAATCTGGGCGTCAAGTTAACTTGGATCAGTTGGAGAGGTTCGATGTGCGAGCAGATTTCGACGCGCTTGGGTGGGTGCCTGTAATCTCCTATACAGATACCACTCGTCCCAACCTGGTTAAGCATTTTGATGCTAACCTGGAGCTTCATGAGGATGTCAACAATCCCAACCAAGGTAGGGACTTGCGCATCTCCAGCTACGTCAAGGGTGTACCTATCTCCTTCAACACCCACCAATTAGCTGACCTGCTGGGGGTACCCAATGATGGAGACTTGGTATACTGCCCTCCAAAGGTGAAGGGCTATCTGAGCGAGGACCTACGCCGAGAGATCGCAGAGCAAATCCTAAATCCTGGGGATCCTATGAAGGCGGCTAGTCTGAAGCCCCTAGCTTGAGTCTATAGCCACATCATCCAGCATGACATTGTGCCCCAGAGCGGCCACTACAGTGAGTTATCTCAGCTCACACAATACATCACCTACTGCGTCTGCACTGGGGAGCGGGTCTCTCTCCCTTACCTCATCATCCGGACCATGCATCAGGCGACCCTGGCCGACAAGGCCAGTAACCTTCCATACGGTCTTCTCATCACCTTTCTTCTACGTCGCCTAGGTGTGAGCATGAGAGGCGAGGTGACTGTTGAGGATACCATGACATCCGACATCAACTGGGATGCTATTCAAAGGATGCAGATGGTCGATCTGCCCGTTAGCGACGATGAGTTGGAGGCTCGCCCTCGCCCACTCGGGAGGGTAGCAGCCGCAGCAGCAGCCAACGCGGCATATGCGGCAGAGACTGGGGGTGATGATGACGATATGGCTGGGGAAGCACCAGTGCCTGTCCCACAGCCTACACCTGCAGCACCACCGTCTACCTCTACAGCTAGACCATCTCAGCCTCCTCCCGACACCGTGATGGGTATATTTACGGAGATCAGGGACGTTCAGCGTGAGATGAGCCGTGACTTGGCGCACTTGGCTTGCAGCCTCAGAGTCACACAGGATCAGGTGCACTGGCTCAGGGTCGCTTACGAGCGAGATTATGATATAGCAGACCCTATTCCTCCTAGGCCCCCTACCCCATGATTTACTTTCACTTTCTCTCTCTTAACTGTTTATATAATAGGGTAACTGTCCGATTTGTGGACTGTACCCTGTAGCACTATTTTATCTGATACTCTTTTTCTTATTTAATGAAAGTTTTCATGTTTCACCTAACTAGTGTATGTGCACATGTTAAGTTTCATATTTAGTATAGTATATTATGCTCTTTCTTAGTCCGTCTCAGGTATCACAATACTTAGGGGGTGTTTGTATTAAAAAATTTTAATATTTCCTAACTCAGTTCATTGACTTAGTTAAGTGCAATATGATCTGTGGACAGAGCCCAAGGGCTCTGATACCAAGTTGTCACACCATTCTGGTTGGATCAGAATTGGGGTGTGACACTGTGTCCATGTAAACTAAACCACACACATCCACAACCATAATCAGAATAAATACACAATAGCGGAAGTCTTAATAATAAATGAACTGAGGAATCTAACTGTAATAATCATAAATAAAGTATCAAATTATGTTGTATCAATTGAGACATAAGTAAATAAAATATCAATTACATTTCCTTTATAATTCAAATGAAAATCTAATCAAAACGCATGCGTTGCACTCGCATGAGGGGTCATGCGTTTCCACTAAGTCTTCAGCTTCCATTGCAGCGACGTGCCCGTTCGCAGAAGTATTCATATAGTCCTCCACCGTGGTACCTGCATCATCATTTAAAAATATTCGACGTCGAAAGGGTGAGCACACATCACGGCTCAATGAGCAAACAAAATAATACAACAATCATATGCATGCATTCAATTCATATCTGTGGTCTGGTTTATAAGTTTGCAATGTGCTATAGAAAGGTTCGATGGTCGCCTCACCTCTATACACGAGTGTGTGAAGCCGCCCAATGAAAACGGTACTGTCGTCCCACATGCACCCACCATGGACAATATACACCCCATGAAAACAGCATGACTGTACCGGTTGCCCACACCAATACTGTAAGACCCGTGTCAAACTAACCCGGTCTTACCACCTTGAACCAGGTTTACCCATCATGGTCGAGTCAAATGGACCAAGGGCATGAAGGAGATCGAGATCCCAGGTATAAAATCGACCCAAAAATACTTAATTTTAGGGGAGGGTCGCACACCCAGCTAAGCAGGGTCGGACCTCCCAAAATAGAAAGTCAGACCCTCAGTTTTGAAGGGAGGGTTGGACAGCTTAAGACCCTAGGGTCGACGGGATCATCGACCCTCCCATCGACCCTCGGTTTCTGACGAAACTGAAATTAGGAAATTTCCTAATTTTTGGTTGGGATTCCTTCCAAATCTCAATGGATTATTATAGGACATTCCTAGTCTATTTAAAGGACGTCCCTAAGCCACTTTCACTCCTTTCACAACCCTAATTGAATTGAGAGAAAGAGAGAAGAAGGAAAAGAGGAAGAAAGGAGGCTAGGAAGAAGGCTTAGCAAAAAGGAGAAGAAATTGCAGAGAAAAGTAATCTTCTCAGGTATGGATACTAATTTCATGAGTTCCTACAGACTTTAGGTTAGATATGGTTGAGTGTAGGATTTCAGAGAAACCCAAACCACCCATCCATGGTTAGGTTTTCATGGAAAACCATAGGAGGATGCACGAAAGCTATCTAGATGGATTATACATGGTTCTAGACCATGGAATGACTGTTGAATGAATGTAGGAAGCAAGCCATAGGACCCCAAACACGAAGAATGGGTTAAAAGTGGAAATTGGACCAGAGTGCACCAAGGGTCGCACCGAGGGTCGATAGACCATCCGACCCTAGGTGTTTCGACCATCGACCCTCGGCATTCGGGAAGTTCGGAGGAATGGAGGGAGGGTCGATAGACCCATCGACCCTAGCATCGACCCTCAGTTGACAGAATGGTTTTTAAATTTTGAATTAATTCTAATTAAATTCTATCGACTTTGTTAGGTTTGCTAGCAATATAGTAACATTATAAAGGTGATTCTAAAGCTTGGGAAAGTATCTTTTAGCAAGCTAAGGTGAGGAACCTTAACCCCAAACTAAATTGGTTAATAATAAACTGTTTTCTATTTCTTGAGTCCTATGCCATGTTTGATTCTATTCGAATATGTTTGTAATGTGCATACAGCATGCCATCCAATATTTCTATTACTTGTTCATGCATATTTACTTTATTGTTTATAACATGATGATGATAGGAATAGGCATGTGCTTGTATGTGTGTGGTTGATGTATTTGATGCGAGCGAGTATCAGGGGAGGTGTGATGAGAACGTCAATAAACGTTAACCTTTGGCGGGTCTCAGAACTTTAGCTCTATCTCTAACTCAAGTCTTGTGCATTGACATCGTCGTATCGCCATTACCTTAGCAGAACTATTATGTCGTAGAGTATCAGGGGAGGTGGTCTCGGTCCTTGTAGTCTCGACTCTACCGGGGGGCCTTAGCTCTATCTCTATGGATGTTCGAGGGATCTTTGGGGTGAGGCCTTGGATACACTGTTTGGCATTAGGATTGGTTAGTAGCGAGCCCAGTTTGCAAGCCCTCACTAACAGGGGCTTACGTGTTGGTATAGCATTATATAGAAATAAACGTTAACCTTTGTTGTATAATGTTATGGTAGGGTGGATGGGGACGACGATAAACGTTAACCTTCGGGCGGGCTTCCACACCCTGTGTATAAAGGCGGTGTCAATAAACGTTAACCTTTGACCACCCAACCTTTCTATTGCACATTGCAAACTATAAACCAAGACCAAAGATATGAATTGACTTTTTGCATGCATATGTAATGTTGCATTGTTTTGGCTACTCACTGAGCCGTGTTGTGTGCTCACCCCTCGACGTCGAATATTTTTAGTTGATGATGCAGGTTATACAGTTGAGGATTACATGAACGCGTCGGTGTACGGAACTGTAGCAGCTATGGAAGTTGGAGCTGAAGACGATACACACGACTCCTTTTGCTAGTGCAACTCGTGTGTATTCGATTAGATATTTTTATAGGTTTCTTTATTGGATTATAGACATGTATTTGATACTTAATTATTTATGTCTCGGTTTGATACATAATAATTTTCTATTAAATTATTAATAACATTTTAGTTCTCAGTTCATTTATTTATAAGATTTCCGCTAATGTGTATTTACTCTGATTATGATTGTGAATGCGTGTAAAGTTTGGATAACACGGGGATAGCCTATTAGAGATCCTAGTTGAACCGTTGGTTATTTAGCGGTTCATTACACCATTCTGAAATATGCGGAATTGGGGTGTGACAACTTGGTATCAGAGCATCTCAAGCCTTGCCCGCCGAACTGACACCCATTCCAGACCATTGTGAACTGAGATAGGATAAATTAAAAGCTTTAATACAAACACACTGTAAGCACAAGTGATGATTGAAACCGAATTAAAAAGAGAATAATGCATCTATTAAAGGGAAAACCAGTTACATACAATGAGTAAGAGAAACAAAACGTATATACATCGCTAAAGCGGCAGTAGTCCACAACCCGGACCGGTTACTCGTAGTACAAGAAAAGTAAAGTACAATCGGGAAGTTGGAGGCGAAGGAGGAGGCGGTGCCTCACGATCTCTATCGTAGTCCTCAAAGCATAGACCCTAGTCAACCAGGGCCACCGGGTCCGGGTCGTCGGAGACTAGTCGTGAGACCGGCTATCCTCCGATCGGTCGCACGCTGCACCTCTAGGAGCTCTCCCATCCGGCGGCTCGATGCGTCTCGAGCAGCCAACAGCTCATCCATCCTCAGATCAGATCTGCGCAGAGCATCCCTGATCTCCTGTAGCATCTCCATCATGGCTGAAGGTGGAAGTGAAGTATAAGCCGAGTGAGAAGGACCAGCCTCAGGTGCAGGAGCCGCCTCAGAAGATGTACCAACTCTAGCCGCATGCGTGGGTGATGGCGGTGGTATCGCATCGACCCTCAGCTCTCGGGAAGAACATGTCATTCCCAGGGTCGGATACCAAGGGTCGAACACACCAGCGACCCTCACCATCGACCCTACATAGAAAAGACAGTATTTATTTTAGAATGAATTGGAGATTTTGAATTTTATATCGGGTAGCGTGCCTACATGAAGTATAAATGATTTCTCACTGATTTTGATGATTTTCAGGCACCATCCATCTCGAGAGTAAATATGTCTGGACGTAGAGTTACCCGACAAACCCGAAATACAGTCCCACCACCACCACCAGTGGAGGAGACTAGTCAAGAGAATAACCATGCACGGGGTAATCCGGAACCAGGGGGCCCTACAAATTTGCCACCTCCACCACCGGAGCTAGCAAATGTGGTTATGAATCCGGCACAACAGACTACAAGCAGATGCAACACGCACAAGCTCAAATGTAGGTTGCAATGGGAGTTATGTTTCAAGCCACTCAAAGCTGCAGCCATGCACACCGGGCAAGCTAGTGCAGCACCGGTGGGTAATCACCCAGCTCAACGGACACCTCAACAACCGGCTGCACCAATTCCGGTGCAAGTCCCGAAGCAGCCCAAGGGAACTATCGAGTATCCACCCCCTATGTTTGGGGCATACCAAAATCAACTGGATCACTCCCGGCTAGTGGAGAGATTTTTGAAAATGAAACCGAGAGAATTCAACGGTAAACCGTCTGATCCACTATGGCCAGCACACTGGATAGACGAGATGGAAAGGAACTTCCTTATGATGACTATCACCGAGGAAGAGAAAGTACTATGCGCCAACTTCATGCTCAAAGGCGACGCACACCATTGGTGGAAATCTACAAAGACGTACTTATTAACCAAGCACTCCCTACTGACATGGGCTATATATAAAGAAGCATTCTTCGAGAAGTATTTCCCCAGAAGCTTCAGAGATTCAATGGAGAAAGAGTTCCTGAGTTTGTACCAGGGACAGATGACCGTAGACGCATATCAACAGCGCTACGAAGAACTGTTTTTCTTTGCACCGGCTAGCATGCAATAAGAAGATACAAAAACCCGTAGGTTTGTCGCGGGACTAAGAGGAAGTATAAGAGAACATGTTATGGGATTAGAGAAGAACATATACAACGAAGCGGTCTAGATCGCTCGAGTGATTGAATCGAGCCAGAAAGAGAGTTATTTCGCTCAAAACAAAGGAATCAAGAGACCAGCTGGGAATTCGTATAACGGAGGCAACAATAGGACGTATAAACCTTTCCGTCCTCAAAATTTTGCAACTGCACCAAGGTCTACTGCAGCAGCTCAACCACAGCCAAAGTCAAATTTTGAAGCCCCAAAGTGCTATAACTGCAACCAACCATGGCATATGGCAAGAGAATGCCCAAAACCCAAGAAGCAACTACATCAAGGACGGGTATATGCTGTTACATCAGAGGATGCTGCCGCATCGCCCGATGTGGTCATAGGTATGACCGAAACTTGTAAGGCTATAATTAGAATTGATTGAGCATGTAGACTAAGTAAAAACGAATCACAGGTATCGTACCTATCAATGGCATACCTGCCGGAGTACTCTTTGATTAAGGAGCTACTCATTCATTTATATCTGTATCATTTGGAAAGAAGACCAATCTGCCCATCAAAACATTAGACTACAAATTACTTGTACGGTCACCGATGGGATTAGAAGTGGAATTAGAGAAGGGTTATGGACCATGTCCAGTTCTCATTGGAAAGCAGACCTTGGATGCAACCTTAATACAACTTGAGATGGCAGACTTTGACGTCATCTTGGGAATGGACTGGTTAGCTCGGCACTCTGCAAATCTGTTATGCGCCGAGAAGAAGCAAACGTTCAAAGACAAAGAAGGAGCAGTTCAGTTTCTCGGGAACCAAACTTCCCGAGAGACGCAAGCTCAAACTCTCCGCATTAAAGGCTAAGAAGTGCCTTGAGAAAGGAGCGGTCGGATATCTAGTATCAGTGGTCGACCTAACCAAGGACGTGCCACGAATGGAAGATATTGATGTCGTGCGGGATTTTCCTGATGTATTTTCGGAGGAACTACCCGGACTACCACCCGACCGAGCCACGGAGTTTGTAATAGACCTTATACCTGGAGCCGCACCAGTATCAAAAGCACCTTATAGAATGGCTCCTACTGAACTGAAGGAATTAAAAGTGCAATTACAAGAACTGCTGGATAAGGGTTATATTAGACCCAGTAAATCTCCATGGGGAGCACCGATGTTGTTCGTAAAGAAGAAGGATGGTAGCGTTCGATTATGCATCGACTATAGAGAGTTGAATAAGATGACAATCAAGAATCGATATCCACTACCCAGGATCGATGACTTGTTTGATCAGTTACAAGGAGCGAAGGTATTTTTAAAGATCGATCTTCGATCAGGCTATCATCAACTGAAAATTAAAGAAGGTGACATTCCGAAGACAGCTTTCAGGACAAGATACGGACATTATGAGTTCCTAGTGATGTCCTTCGGACTAACTAATGCACCGGTGACATTCATGGAACTTATGAACCGGGTTTTCCACGATATGTTAGATACGTCGGTCATAGTATTTATTGATGACATATTGGTATACTCCAAGGACAAGGAAACCCATGTCAAGAACCTAAACGCAGCCCTACAACGTTTAAGGAAAGAGAAGTTATACGCCAAATTTTTGAAGTGTGAGTTTTGGCTAAATGAAGTCGCCTTTCTGGGCCATGTAGTATCCGCAGAAGGAGTCAAAGTGGACCCCAGTAAGATCGAGGCTATAGTGAAGTGGGAAGCACCAAAGAGTGTTTCAGAAATTAGAAGTTTTCTGGGTCTAGCTGGATATTATCGGAGATTCGTAGAAGACTATTCTCGGATTGCCATACCTCTCACCAGTTTGACCAAGAAAGGAGAAAAGTTCGTATGGACGGATAAGTGTGAAAAGAGCTTTCAAACACTGAAAACCAGATTGATATCCGCCCCAATTTTGACCATTCCCGTTCCAGCACAGACATTTACCTTATACACTGATGCATCGCGATTGGGATTAGGATGTGTGCTTATGCAAGGAGAGCAAGTAGTTGCGTATGCCTCGAGACAGTTGAAGGTACATGAGAAAAATTACCCCACTCATGATTTGGAGTTAGCGGCAGTAGTACATGCTGTCAAGATATGGAGACACTACCTATACGGAGAGAAATTTCAGATTAAGTCGCACCATAAAAGTCTTACTTATCTATTTAATCAGAAGGAGTTGAATATGAGACAAAGAAGATGGCTGGAACTATTGAAAGACTATGATTGTGATATCCAGTATCATCCGGGAAAAGCGAACGTGGTAGCGGATGCATTGAGCAGAAAAGCAATGATAAAATCTCAAGGAGAAGCTAGCACAACTGCAGCAATGTGTACTACCGGAATGGTATTCAATCACGGCAACGAGCAGTATGTGATAGATACAACGGATGGATCAGCCAACCAAGGGTTTATTCATCGGTTTTCAAATATGTTCGCGGCATTGAAGATTATACCGGATATAGTGGACGAAGTGAAGACAGCTATCAAAGCAAATCCTTATCTGAGAACGGTACAAGAAGATATTGAGAAAGGTAGGACTAACCCTGAGTTCACCTTGGATGACGAGAAGGTACTGAAATATAAAGGGAGAATATGTGTACCGAAGCGGAAAATATGGACATTAGACACCGACCGATGAAGGAAGCCCATACCACCATCTACTCGATACATCCTGGAAGCATAAAAATGTATCATGATCTAAAGAAACTGTATTGGTGGAGGGGAATGAAGGCAGATGTAGCCAAGTTCGTGTCACAATGCTTAAATTGTCAGAAGGTAAAGGCGGAACGACAAAGACCCGCATGACTGTTACAACCATTACCGGAACTAGCATGGAAATGGGACTGCATCACTATGGACTTCGTCACAGGACTACCATTGACTCCTCGAGTAGTTGACGCAGTTTGGGTGATTGTAGACCGTCTAACTAAAACAGCTCGCTTCATACCAATACGACCCCAGTATACGCTGGAAAGGTTAGGAAAGCTGTATGTGGATAATATTGTTCGGTTACATGGTGTTCCAGAAAGCATTGTGTCCGATAGAGATCCACGATTTACTTCCAAATTTTAGGAAGGACTGCAAAAGGCTATGGGTACAACATTGAAGTTCGATCGCATTCCACCCACGGCACAGACGGACAGTCGGAGCGTACAATCCAGATTTTAGAAGATATGCTACGGGCATGTGTGATTGATTTCAAAGGATCATGGGACGAAAAGTTACCATTGATCGAGTTCGCTTACAATAACAAATTTATCGAGCTACTATACAGATGCCACCTTATGAAGCACTGTATGGTAGGAAGTGTCGAACTCCCTTGTTTTGGAATGAAGTTGGAGAACGTAGTATTGTTGGACCGGAATTTGTTGAAGAGACTTGTCGAGTGATCGACATCATCAAGGAAAGAGTAAGAGTAGCTCAGAACCGTCAGAAGCAATACGCAGATACTCGACGAAGAGATCTAGAGTTCACCGTAGGTGATAAAGTATTTCTGAAGGTATCGCCTATGCGAGGATTGAAGAGGTTCGGACAGAAAGGAAAACTAAGTCCAAGATATGTCGGACCATATGAGATTCTGGCTAAGCGTGGAAAAGTAGCTTATCAGTTAGCACTACCACCATCTATGTCAAGTGTGCATGACGTATTTCACATATCCTTATTGAAGAAGTATGTCAAAGACCCAACGCATGTTTTGATAGTAGATTTGCCGGAATTGACTGATGATTTGACATTTGAAGTAACACCAACGGAAATCACTAGACGAAAGGTTCAACATCTACGTAACAGAGATATCTACTATGTTAAGGTCACATGGAAAAGTAGAGACATGGAAGAGATTACATGGGAAGAAGAAAATGCTATGAGAAAGCAATACCTAGACTTGTTTGATTCAGAAGGTACGTACAATTTCGAGGATGAAATTTTTATAAGTTGGGGGGAGTTGTAAGACCCGTGTCAAACTAACCCGGTCTTACCACCTTGAACCAGGTTTACCCATCATGGTCGAGTCAAATGGACCAAGGGCATGAAGGAGATCGAGATCCCAGGTATAAAATCGACCCAAAAACACTTAATTTTAGGGGAGGGTCGCACACCCAGCTAAGCAGGGTCGGACCTCCCAAAACAGAAAGTCAGACCCTCAGTTTTGAAGGGAGGGTCGGACAGCTTAAGACCCTAGGGTCGACGGGATCATCGACCCTCCCATCGACCCTTGATTTCTAGCAAAACTGAAATTAGGAAATTTCCTAATTTTCGGTTGGGATTCCTTACAAATCTCAATGGGATTATTATAGGACATTCCTAGTCTATTTAAAGGATGTCCCTAAGCCACTTTCACTCCTTTCACAACCCTAATTGAATTGAGAGAAAGAGAGAAGAAGGAAAAGAGGAAGAAAGGAGGCTAGGAAGAAGGCTTAGCAAAAAAGAGAAGAAATTGCAGAGAAAAGTAATCTTCTCAGGTATGGATACTAATTTCATGAGTTCCTACAGACTTTAGGTTAGATATGGTTGAGTGTAGGATTTTGAAGAAACCCAAACCATCCATCCATGGTTAGGTTTTCATGGAAAACCATAGGAGGATGCACGAAAGCTATCTAGATGGATTATACATGGTTCTAGACCATGGAATGATTGTTGAATGAATGTAGGAAGCAAGCCATAGGACCCCAAACACGAAGAATGGGTTAAAAGTGGAAATTGGACCAGAGTGCACCAAGGGTCGCACCGAGGGTCGATAGACCATCCGACCCTAGGTGTTTCTGACCATCGACCCTCAGCATTCGGGAAGTTCAGAATGGAGGGAGGGTCGATAGACCCATCGACCCTAGCATCGACCCTCAGTTGATAGAATGGTTTTTAAATTTTGAATTAATTCTAATTAAATTCTATCGACTTTGTTAGGTTTGCTAGCAATATAATAACATTATAAAGGTGATTCTAAAGCTTGGGAAAGTATCTTTTAGCAAGCTAAGGTGAGGAACCTTAACCCCAAACTAAATTGGTTAATAATAAACTGTTTTCTATTTCTTGAGTCCTATGCCATGTTTGATTCTATGCGAATATGTTTGTAATGTGCATACAGCATGCCATCCAATATTTCTATTACTTGTTCATGCATATTTACTTTATTGTTTATAACATGATGATGATGATGATGATAGGAATAGACATGTGCTTGTATGTGTGTGGTTGATGTATTTGATGCGAGCGAGTATCAGGGGAGGTGTGATGAGAACGTCAATAAACGTTAACCTTTGGCGGGTCTCAGCACTTTAGCTCTATCTCTAACTCAAGTCTTGTGCATTGGCATCGTCGTATCGCCATTACCTTAGCGGAACTATTATGTCGTAGAGTATCGGGGAGGTGGTCTCGGTCCTTGTAGTCTCGACTCTACCGGGGGCCTTAGCTCTATCTCTATGGATGTTCCGAGGGATCTTGGGGTGAGGCCTTGGATACACTGTTTGGCATTAGGATTGGTTAGTAGCGAGCCCAGTTTGCAAGCCCTCGCTAACAGGGGCTTACGTGTTGGTATAGCATTATATAGCAATAAACGTTAACTTTTGTTGTATAATGTTATGGTAGGGTGGATGGGGATGACGATAAACGTTAACCTTCGGGCGGGCTTCCACACCCTGTGTATAGAGGCAGTGTCAATAAACGTTAACCTTTGACCACCCAACCTTTCTATTGCACATTGTAAACTATAAACCAAGACCAAAGATATGAATTGACTTTTTGCATGCATATGTAATGTTGCATTGTTTTGGCTACTCACTGAGCCGTGTTGTGTGCTCACCCCTCGACGTCGAATATTTTTAGTTGATGTTGCAGGTTATACAGTTGAAGATTACATGAACGCGTCGGCGTACGAAACTGTAGCAGCTATGGAAGTTGGAGCTGAAGACGATACACACGACTCCTTTTGCGAGTGCAACTCGTGTGTATTCGATTAGATATTTTTATAGGTTTCTTTATTGGATTATAGACATGTATTTGATACTTAATTATTTATGTCTCGGTTTGATACAGAATAATTTTCTATTAAATTATTAATAACATTTTAGTTCTCAGTTCATTTATTTATAAGATTTCCGCTAATGTGTATTTACTCTGATTATGATTGTGAATGCGTGTAAAGTTTGGATAACGCGGGGATATCCTATTAGAGATCCTGGTTGAACCGTTGGTTATTTAGCGGTTCATCACACCATTCTGAAATGTGCGGAATTGGGGTGTGACAAATACGTAAGCCCATGCTAGCGAGGGCTTGGAAACTGGGCTCGTAACTAACCAATCCTAATGTCAAACAGTGTATCCAAGGCCTCACCATAGCATCCCTCAATACATCCATAGAGATAGAGCTAAGGCCCCCCGGCAGAGTCAAAGACTACATGGTCCGAGACCACCTCCCCTGATCCTCTACGACGTAATAGTTCTGCTAAGGTAATGGTGATACGACGATGTCAGTGGACATAACTTGAGTAGAACCATGGTACAATATACACCCCATGAAAACGGCATGGCTGTACCAGTTGATACCATCCCCTACCCGCACCATATACACTAACCACACACATACATTCACATGCTTATTCCTAGCATCATCATCATCATCATCATCATCATCATCATGTTATAAACAAACAGAACTAAATATGCATGAACCGTAATAGCAGAAATATTGGATGACATATTGAATGTACATACAAGCATACACGCATAGAATCAATCATGGTATTGAACTCAAGAAATAAAAACAGTTTATTATTACCAATTAGTTTAGGTCTTGTTCCCTCACCTTTGCTTGAGTGTTGATCCTCTTTCAAGCTTTTAAACCACTTTTATATCAATAGGAAAACCTAACAAGTCGATAGATTTTGGTTAGAAGTCATTCCGGCATCATTAGACTTGTTTTTAAGCACGGGTCGCAGGGTGGGTCGCAGGTAGGGTAGCAGTATACATCGACCCCCAGGGTAGGGTCGATGCCAGGGTCGGATGTTCCATCGACCCTGGGTGCGACCACCCCTATTCTGGACTTCCCGAATACTGGGGATTTTCATTCTACAGTCCATTCTTTCACTTTTGGGTCTTATGGCTTACTTCCACAATCCATTCTAGGCTTGTTCTATGGCTTAGAACACTATGTTTCTTCCTTACCTTGTCTACCATGATTTCTCCATAGATTTCATCGAAATCTTCCCATGGGTGTATGATTTGGATTTCTCCTAGACCATACTCTCTTCATGAACTATTCTAAGGTCTTAGACTATCAAATAGAAAGCTTGCCCATACCTTAGGTTTGTTGAGATTCAGGGATTTCACTGAATTCCTCAAGTAGGTCTTCTTCTCCAACTTCCCTTCTCTTCTTCTTCTCTTCTCTTTCTCTCACTCTCAATTAGGGTTTCAAAAGGAGTGAAAGAGGCTTAGGGACGTCCTATTTATGGAGTAGAATCTCTAAAAATAAGTTCCATTGAGATTAGGAAGGAATCCCATTGAAATTTGATATGTTTTCTATTTGTAGTTTCTGTCGGCAAACAGGGGGTCGGAGATCCCGTCGACCCTCAGTTCCTAAGTTGTCTAACCCCTAGTGAAAAATCAGGGGTCTGACTTCTATGTGAGGGGGGTTGATGCGACCCTACCCTCATTTTGACTGTTTTTGGGTCAGTTTAGTACCTGGTTTCGCCATTTCCTTCACGCACTTGGTCCATTTGGCTCGACCATGATGGGTAGACCTGGTACAAGGTGGTAAGACCGGTTAGTTTGATACGGGTCTTACAGGTCGGGCTCATAGTAATAGGACATATGCTGTATGCTGTGTTTACGCTTTATAACATGTCATCCAATAATTGTTTATATCTGAGCATGCATTTGTAATCAATAACTATGTATGTTTGGATGGTGGATGTGTGATGGCATATAATGGTTTATGTGGCGTGTGGGTACCCAGGGAGGGGTGACACATGGGTACAGACCATGTCATTGATGCTAGTACCTTAGCAGGGGGACACGTAGCCCAATGGGATCGGGACTTAGAGTCTCTGCTGGGGTATTACCTCATTATATTTTTGTTATGCACATGCTAGACATAGGTGGTTTATTACCCATGTTTCTGTACCCTTGCCAGTAGGGGTTTAGGTGCTGTTATAGACTCATTCCTTACCCCAACGTTAGTGTACAAGGGGAACAATCGGATTGGCCTGGGGTCTCCGATGCTAGGATGGAGTCTATCTAGGGAGGTAACGAGCCCTTGGTCAGGGACCTGGGGGGTTCACTTGTAGATGTTGTTTAACGGTCCGGGACCTGTATTCCACTTCTACCCTTATCCGGTGTATGAGAGTTGAAGGCCATTGACCATAGGTGGGGCCGAAAGCTGTGGCTGGATCTCAATAGGACACCAATAGAAGCATTTACCCTAGACTTATAATAATAAATTGCATTTCATCCATTTGTGTGATGCATACATGTGATACTTGATTCCTCATTGAGTTGAGATAGGAGCTCACCCTCGTATCGATAATTTTTCAGATACTGATGCAGGTAATTATATGGTGGTGGATTATCTGGAGTCTCAGCTGATGAGCGATGCAGTTAGGGTTGAGGATACTGGTGGGGAGCATGGTGAGGGCTGCACTTGCTCGATTACGTCTACGCATAACGCAGCCCTCCCCATACTCTTCGTCCTCTCCCCTTTTGATCCATTTTGTAGATAGATGGTTCTTCCTATCTAGACTGTGATTCAGATTTACTCTTTTCTTTTGGGGGTAATTGTATATGGATACGGTATATTATTTTGGTGGTAAACAATGAAAATGTAATTCATAACTAACTTTATTTATGTTATGATACAACTTAGATGACATCTGTTATTTAGTATTGCTTCCGTTATTATTACTCTGCTTTCCTTTTTGTGTGTTGGATATTGTATGTGTAGAGTATGGATTTTTATGGTAGGTCGATCACTGGCAGATTCGGATCCTCTTGTGAGTCGACCCGGATATCATGTCCATGTCCAGAAATGGGCTATGACATAAGCATTCAACGTCCTTCAAGTGCACAACATGCGGCTCAACCTGACCAAGTGTGTATTCAGGGTCGCTTTTGGAAAATTCCTAGGATTTATGGTGTCACGGAGGGGAATAGAAGCGAATCCTTCCAAAATAACGACAATTTGCAACATGACTGCACCTACTAACCAACATGAGTTGAATAGCTGAATAGCTACTCTGGGACATTTCATGTCCAAGTCGGCCAATCCTTGCCTTTTGTTCTTCAAGACTTTGAAGGGAGCAAAATAATTCAAGTGGACAGAGGAATGCTAGAAAGCCTTCGAGGACCTCAAAGTATACCTAGAGCTAAAACTCGGAGAAAAACTCCAGCTATACCTAGGGGTGTTAAACTACGTAATCAGCTTAGTGCTACTGAAAGAAAGTAAAAAATTTAGAAGCCCATCTACTACGTGAGCAAAGTACTGCTAGATGTAGAAACAAGGAATAATCCAGTTGAAAAGTAGGCTCTCACACTGGTCACAACAGCTCAAAAGTTAAGGCCATACTTCTACGTCTATTCCATATCCGTGCTAACAGAAATCCCACTGAAGAAAGTCCTCTCTTGGCTTGATATCTCAAGATGACTAGTCAATTGGGCCGTTGAACCTGGCGAATTCAAACTCACCTACGTACCAACAATGGCCATCAAAGCTTAGGCACTAGCTAATTTCATAGTAGAGAGTACCCTACCAGATGACGAGGTAGTAGTCGTCGAGGATGATATCAAGACATAGACGAGCGGCCATGGACGATACAAGTTGATGGATCATCCAATGAAGTACAATCGAGACCAGGGGTCATACTCATAAGCCTGGAACAATTCAAGCTACACTTGGCAATAAGATTCCAGTATGAAGCCTTGTTCTCAGGCCTGAACAATTCAAGGTATGCTCGGCAATAAGATTCCAGTATGAACTCCTCGACTAACAATGAGGTCGAGTATGAAGCCTTGCTCTTAGGCCTCCGATTAGCCAATAACTTAATGGTTAGTCGGCTTGTAGTGTACAATGATTCCCAACTTGTGGTCAAACAAGTAACTATAAAGTATGAGGCCAAACAACCTCTCATGCAATGATACCTCCAGAAAGTAAAATCAGTCATGACAGCTTTCCAGAGTGCAGAACTCAAATACATAGGTTGAGAAGACAATGGCCAGGAAGATGAGCTATCCTGATTGAGTACCTCAAAAATTCTGTCTCTCGGCAACTTGGTATATATAGAACTGCTCGAACAACCCAAACCACTTAGGAAGACGAAGTGGTTCCGATCGACATAGTGCTGAGCTAGTACGATTCCATCTATGAACATATAAGGATGAGCACTCTCCCAAGAGACCATAAGGAGTATAGGAGAATTCAGGCAAAGTCTCGACAGTAAACAATATACCGAGATACACAGCCTTTGCTCTAATGCCTCAGAAGTCATGAAGCCTAGCAGGTGATGAAAGAAGTTCACAAAGGAATTTGTAGAAGCCATCAAGGGGGACACTCCCTATATAAGAAGATTCTCAGGTGGGGTTAACACTGGCCCAGGATGCATGATGACTGCATCGAATTGGTATGGAAGTTTGAGAAGTGCCAGTTTTATGCACCAATACCACACCTGCCGGTTGCACCATTACAACCGATCACCACTAGTCCCATTCCCTTCGCCGTCTGGGGAATGGACATACTTAGCCCTTTCCCAATAGCGATCTATCAAAGGAAGTACAAAGTCGTTGCCATAAACTACTTCACAAAGTGGATTGAGGTTGAAGCCATCGCAAAATCAGAGTCGAGAAAATGGAATAGTTCTTCTGCCACTCGGTGGTATACAGATATGGCATACGTTAAGTGCTCATAACGGATAATTGCACGTAGTTTTGCCAAGAATTCAGAGTTGAGCATCGCATGACCTCAGTTGGCTACCCACAAGCAAATAGCCAAACTGAGGTCACTAACTGCACCATCCTACAATGCCTCGGAAAAGATTAGAAGATAAGAAAGACAAATGGGTGGATGAGCTGCAAAGTGTAGTATGATCCTATTGAACTACAAGTCGGACCCCTACTGCCGAGACACCTTTTATGCTCTCATACCGCACCGAAGCCGTCATCCCTGTAGAAGTTTTCCATCCGACTTGCCGAATCCTCAATTTCCATGAAGAAGCCAATTCGGAGGACCTTTGCACGAATCTAGACAAACTCGAAGGTGTGAGGGACTCAACTGCGATATGAATAGTCAAGTATCAACAAAACGTCGCTCAACACTACAATACAACGGTGCGACCCCGACTATTCAGAGTCAGTGATTTAGTCCTTGAGAAAGCAGTTGTATCAGAGCCAATTAAGCAAGGGAAGCTAAGTAGAAATTCGGAAGGACCATACAAAATAATAAAGTCTATATGGGTTGACTCATACACACTCGCTACCTTAAAAGGTGATGAGGTTCCATATACATGGAACTCAGTCAACCTGCGCAAGTACTACCACTAAAATTGGCCACACACAAGGGCCGACCTAGGATTCCTTTTAAGTTTATTTTTAGAATCTTTATTTTAAGTGGCACATAGTGCTTACATTTCCATCAAGAGTCTAGTTGCACATAGTGCTTACATTTCCGTTAAGAAGAGTCTTTATGTTTACAGTAGAATTATAGTCATAGCAATGTTATAGGTTAGACCTACTATGAGTATTTAGTAAAAGTCCAAGTTCAATCAAAGCATGAGCACCTCTTCATCAGCAAGCTGAGTTCAATGCCGACCTGCTCGGTCCGTCCAAATCCATCAGCAGACTTGGATGGTTCACAAAACCCATCAGCAAATTGTTATATGCCAACTTGCTCGGCCCATCTGAGTCCATCAACAGACTTGGATGGTTCACAAAACCCATAAGCAAACTGGTCCATGCCAACCTGCTCCACCCATCCGAGTCCGTCAGCAGACTTGGATGGTTCACAGAACCCATCAGCAAATTGTTCTATGCCTACTTGCTCGGCCCATCTGAGTCCGTTAGCAGACTTGGATGGTTCACAAAACCCATAAGCAAACTGGTCCATGCCAACCTGCTCCACTCATCCGAGTTCGTCAGCAAACTAGGATGGTTCACAGAACCCATCAGCAAATTGTTCTATGCCGACTTGCTTGGCCCATTTGAGTCCTCAGTAGACTTGGATGGTTTATAGAATGAATAAATTTCAGCTACCTCCCATAATAGTTTCAAAACATCACCTACCACCATACTTTTCAAAAAACATCAACTACCACCCAAACATTTACCACCGTTAATCAAATAAGTCCATTCCGTTAAACCAATCCGTTAGTTGCTGATGTCATCAAAAAAGAATGTGAAATGGACCATAATACCCTAATAGATAAGTTGAAAGACTTTTTTACCCTCACTCACTTAACTGACCCTAATAGATAAGTTGAGCTCGAGATCTTCTTCTGTTGTCGGAATTGCAGAATCCCCGAAATATCCGCCATCGCAGAGAGGTGGCAAGGGAAAGCCACCGCCTATTTCGGCCCGGAAGCTTGCTGTCACTCTATGGGTGATGAACGAGATCCCTTCTCCTCATATGAAAGAGGATGTTTTGGAGGAGAGAAGACTCCTTAAGAAAGAGATGAGAGGCAGAGACAGGACACCAGGTCAGCCAGCCGGGTTCTCTCCCCTCCACATTTGTCCGATCCATCCCATAGCCCTGATTCGGAGGTGCGGTTTTGTTCTCTCTCTCTCTCTCTCTCTCTCTCTCTCTCTCTCTCTCTCTCTCTCTCTCTCTCTCTCTCTCCCTCCCTTTTCTAGAAATATTCTTGAAAATTTCAGACCATTTTTTTAATATAAATTTGTAGAGGATGGATCGTTCAGGAACTGGGAACTGTTGAAAGTACTCAATCGGATTTGGGGTCTGGAAGAGCATCATTCCTCAAGCATGTCTCTTGTCTCAGCCTTGCGTGTCGAGATCGATTGTGCCCGCATGCAGATTGAACAGCTGATCCAAGAACAGCGGTCTGATCATGGCGAGATTAATTACCTTATGAAACGTTTTGCAGAAGAGAAAGCAGCTTGGAAGACCAAAGAGCAAGAAAGGATCCAAGCTGCAATCGATTCCATTGCTGGGGACCTTGATATCGAGAGGAAGCTCAGGAGACGAGCTGAGAACTTGAACAAGAAGCTCGGGAAGGAATTAGCAGAGACCAAAGCATCTCTCTCAAAGGTGATCAAAGAATTCGAGAGCGAAAGGAGAGTAAGGGAGGTAATGGAAGAAGCGTGTGAAGCTTTGGCCAGGAATATTGGAGAAGACAAGGCTGAGGTGGATGAACTGAAGAGAGAGTCTACCAAGGTTCGGGAAGAGGTGGAGAAGGAGAGAGAGATGCTTCAATTAGGGTATTATAGTCCATTTCACATTCTTTTTTGATGACATCAGCAAGTAACGGATTGATTTAACGGAATGGACCTATTTGATTAACGGTGGAAAATGTTTGGGTGGTAGTTGATGTTTTTTGAAAAGTATGGTGGTAGGTGATGTTTTAAAACTATTATGGGGGGTAGCTGAAAGAATCCATCGGTAAACTGTTCTATGCTGACCTGCTCGGCCCATCCAAGTCCATCAGCAGACTTGAATGTTTCACAGAACCCATCAGCAAACTGTTCTATGTCGACCTGCTTGGCCCATCGGAGTCCATTAGCAAACTTGGATGGTTCACAGAACCCATTAGCAAACGTTCTATGCCGACTTGCTCGGCCCATCCGAGTCCTTTAGCAGACTTGGATAGTTCACAGAACCCATCAGCCAATTGTTCTTTGGTGATCTGCTTGGCACATTCGAGTCCGTCAACAGACTTGGATGATTCACTTGGAACAAAATTTTTACACTCAAACTCACTCGACATAGTAAGCACAATGCCTAGTTAGCTTTAGGGGTACCACCACTACAGGCCAAGGTACATCTAACAAGCGGAGTCAGTAAAATTGTTGGGTTGCCGTTTTTGCCCTTTTTCAAGCATTTCGCACGAGAACAGCAACACACAAAGGCAAGTAAAGGCAACAGAAGAATATATTATTACTGTTCACTCTTTCAGTTCCCAGCTCACACTTTTACTGTTGCTTGAATTTATATAGACTTTAGTAACGGAGGGCACCCTTCAAACTGCGATCTGACCCTCTCTCTTGCTTGATTAAATTTCTGGTTCGCAGGTCTCCCCTCAGGATGTTGGTTTGGATTTCAGCAGCATCACTATCATTTCTTATATTACCATTCATCAATATTAGCAAAAGTCCTCGTCTACTCTCTAATTTTAAGCGCTCAATCGGTGGCCCCAACCGAAATGGGATTTGTTGATGACAGTTATAAATTTGCATACACGTCTTTGAACCTGTGGACTATAAATTTCCAGGTATAACTCTGTGGGGGCACCGAAATGCGCAGATCCAACACCATTTCCAGTCTTTGTCCTGTAGAAGATGTTAGCACTGATGTGTGCTATATGCCTTGCCTTTATTGACCCATATAAATAGTCTAATGTCTTCTATTGTGAGGTCCATTCATCAAACAGATAGAATGCATATTGTCCGTCAAACATTAAAAGGAATCAAAAGCTCGAGACCTTTTCATCCATTATCTTGAAGACAAGGTTGATGATCAAACCCATTTTTCTCTCAGGGGATACTTCAGTAAAGATCAAAAGTTCAGAGAAATCAAAAGTTCAAGTCTCCTTGGATCTACATATCCGAAAAACCCAATAAAAAAAAAAAAAAAAAAAAAAAAAACTACTACTTTATCCACCCTCTACTTTTCCATATGTCCAGCCTGGATTGGTTTAGCCATTCTATAAATATAGTATCAGCACCAGGAGACTGCATACATACCACTAGAAAAGAATGGACCACGGCCACAATATCCAGTGGTTGTGGCTGTGACACGTGGTTAATTCTTATTGACAATGCCATCTGTCAACCAGTAGCACAACACGTGGCAAAGATCAGGAGACTCGGTGGGACACTCGGGCAACATGCAACTAGTCATGTGTCATCGCTTCTCCGATGGAGGCCCACCTATTAGGCCCAGTTGCTGCCCTATTGTCACTCTCTCTCCATGTTCCAGAATCCAGTCTTGTGACCTCATCTCATTCGTTCTGATCACAAGAGTAATGGGCCACTGCTGCCTGATGGTTCTTTTTGACGAAAAGGAGCGGCGATACAACCCAAATCCGATCCATTAATTACAAGGTTCTCGGGCAAAGCTTACCCGATGACTTTTTCCTAATATATTTTCTGGATAAACTAGATTTTCCATTCTTGGCCAGTTGACTCAGTTTCGATATTTAGACTGGGTTCCTTATGTATTCTCAGAATGTATTCTGTCAGAATGCTTTTTATTGTAAAATGAGAATAGACTAAAATATGAGATATTTACATTCTAGACTCAAAAAGAAATATAGAGTTAAAAAATGGATTTCAGCAAAAACTATATCTTCTTATTAAATTCTAAGATCCAAGATCAAGAATGCACTACAATGCCTTCCTAGAATGCATATCAAACTCAGTATATAGATTCCATGTATCAACAAACAATTACATGCCACCCTTGCTTAACCAAAAGTCAAAAGGTGATAGATTTAGGGTTAAGGTTTGTAACTCAAGCCAGAAGTGTGGGGATCCATTCCCATGGTCACTCACATCTCTGATATTTCTTTACACACCTACTCTGGCCCATTTGTAGATTATTAATATATAATTTTTTGGAGGTGTTTTCTCACAATGGTGGAAAATCCCCCACAAACACCAATGAGGGCACAAGAAATGGTATTACCATTACTTAAAACATGGAGGAAAGAGAATGTCAAAGAGAATAGAGAAAGTGCTAAAATGAGAGAGGGTGTGAGAAGGAATTTCAAAACAAGCATTGTAGTGATTTTTTTTTTTCCCATAATCATCATAAGAAAATGACATGTATTATTCCAAGAGTATAGAAGAAGTGGTTTTCCATGTAGTTATAATATTTTGTTGGGAAAGAGCTCTCTGCGTTGCTAGTGTTGTCATACCTCAATTTTCAGCGATATTGAATTGAGGAAGTTTTCCTTCTTTATAAGGCTATTTAACAAAAGATGGTACTGAAGAGTATTTTGATAATATTGCCAGTTAAAGTAAACTTTTATGTTATTAATATTTTATTATTATTGATAGGTAATATATGTGTTAATATGTTTATTATTGTTGTTTTCAATTATATTAAATATAGATTTATATAAATACGTTTACTATGCAACCCTTAGTCTGGGGTTAATTGCTCAAAGGAAGGATGAAGTGGCACATGGCATGAGGTGGCATAAGGGTTGAAAGAAAAGAAAAGATAAGAATAAAGATCAATTCGTAGAAGAAGAGGATAAGTAGGAGGTGTCAAATAAAAAAAATAAAAAGATAAAAAAAACCAAAACAATAACTAACTAATTCACCAAAATAGGAGGTAAGGCGGTTGGAGATAAAAAGAAAGAGTGGGAGGCACGTAGAGGGTGAGGTGGCTGTTAGTAGAACAGTTAAAAAAAAAAAAAATCAAATCTTGTTGTCGATGGAATCCGTAAAGGGGAAAACGAACAGTATGGAACTCTTAACAAGATGCAAAAGCTCCTTAGAGAGGGGATTCCTGAGGTGTGATTAGTTGAATATCTTTCTAATGACTCCAAGAATATACATTAGTCACAGATAACAAATAGGATTGTGGAAGAGGAGCCAGGAGAAAGAAAACTATCAAAGAGAGACCAAACTTTATTCTTGAATATTTTTCTATTTATTCAACTTGTTCCCTTGCCCTTCTTGGTCTACATAAATATATACTCAATGAATTGTAAACCTCTTTTTTCGAGTCCCGTTTAGTTCCTGACAGCCATCATTCGTGATTTGACTACATAGGGTACAGTAGACTAATAGACTTTCGACCCCCTAGTTCAGACTGTTACATCATCTCAGCCACTTTTCGACCCCCTGGTACAGATCATTACATCATGTCAGCCACCTTTTGACCCCTTGGTACAGATCATTACATCACGTCAGCCACCTTTCGACCCCCTGGTACAGATCATTACATCACGTCAGCCACCTTTCGACCCCTTAGGATTGCTTTTCGACCCCTTTGTGGGCCAGGTTCTTTGGGATTCCCAATCATTGTCTGGTTTTGTTTCCAAGTAATATTTCACCTTTCCGCCGATTTGAATCGAGATCTTCTGATGCGGCGGGTCAGATCAGAGTATTTAGCATTAATGGTTATTGTCGGTATTTATGACCATTGATAGTGACCCATCGATGGCCTAGATACCCCTGTCTAGTCATTACCCCCAGGGGTCGAACTTAGACATCTTTCACGAATTTACCATAATACCTTCCTTTGCAACGTCCTGGATGATCGCCCCATAGTCGTATCCTGCGGTTAAGATTAATGCCACGTGGTTACCTTCGGTGACAGGCGTCGTGTGGATATTTTCCCCCAACAAAACCCCCTTGTCTCCTTCATGAGTCGTTTCGTCTGGAGGAGATACATTTATCGAGGAAAATATCTTCTCATGAATGCGTGATAGTTTTTTCGTCGTCTTTTTTTCGCCTTATGATTTTTGTCCCATTTTTCAAAATTTGAATGCACGTCCTCCCAAGTCGGTGCGTGGGCTGTTTTTAATCCCATCGAACCGTTGCTTTCCGACTGTTGATCATCCTTCACCTCTAACTATACATCGTAACCGTCCACGCGTCGCTTCCCCCTCAAGAGTTGTGCCTGCCTCTTCACTGTCCGTCGCTTTGTTCGAGAATCATTATATCTTCCTAGCTGGAGCCCATCGGTCTACTAATCTATAAGTGTCTTCTCTTCTTCCTTCTTTCCTTCTTTACACATTCAAACTCTGCTCAAGTTTTATGCCGCGACACTTTCCTTCGATTCTTCACTCGACTCTGCTTCCTCCGGCCACTGTGAGGGAAGTCGTCTTCCAGCCGTGTGATTTAAGTAAGTCTTTACTTCCCTTTTACTTTTGTTTTCTATCCAACCCCCAATGGCTCGAGACAAAGCTATTGTTGGTCGGTCCTCTGAACCCACTCTGCGCAGATCTCCTCCACGGTTTGTTCAGAGGGGGAGGCTTCTAGCAGTTAATCCGAACAAATACCCGAGGATGTCAGTCCACACTGTGTGGCTTCTACGGTGAAGTTTTTGATGACTGATTCTAAACTGTACGACCTTAGGGCTACCTTTCGCGTGCCCAGGTTTGTAGATTTAGTGACCCCCACTTTGGAAGACCGAGCATATCAGCCTTATTCCCATAAAATGGTGGTGAATCTGAACATGTTCCTCTCCGGCTTCCGCTTCCCCTGCCATCCTTTAGTCTTCGAACTCCTAGGGTTTTATGGTTTAGCCCCTACTCAGCTTACCCCCAACTCTTGGGCCCATATTCATTCCTTCATCATCTTCTTCCTTAGGTGTCGGGAACCTCCTACTTTAAGATTTTTCCAATTTCTATTTTATGTGGGTGTTCTGTTCTGGCCCCATCGCCCAAACCAGCCACAAATTCCTAACGGAAATTTACTATTTCTTCCGTCAAAACCTGGACATAGTCCCAGCTATGATCGAGACTACCCCCTCCTCGGTCCCCCACTGGAATGAGAAAATCTTCGGGGCTTTGATCAAGAGGGGTCATACTCTGCAGGGTAGGCAGTATTTCCCCATCGGGAACAGGTGGCAGTTCATCGACCCTTCTGCAGTAGGGGTCGAACCTCCACTGACATCGCTCGAAATGGAGACCCTCGAACGGGTGGCAAGTCGAGGGAGAGCCATTCAATTCAGGAATCTATCCAACAATCAATTCCTATACCCGTATGGTCTGAGTAAGTTTGGAATTCTGCTAACCTTAATTTTCTTTTCTGTCAGTTTGATGCCAATACTTTCTCTATTACCTTGTTCTGTAGTGGAGGGTATAGATGATAGCGTTTGAGAGAATCTAATGGGGACCGAATTGTTCAGGCATCAGCAACAGGAGAAAGAAGAGATCGCACTCTCCGTGGCCCGTAAGCTGGCAGTTCTGGAGAACGCGACTGAGGGCGGTCCTCCTCTTCCTTCAACCAGTGGCCCGCCTGGAGCAGGCCCTTCTTCATCTGACCCTGGGCCTTCAATCCTTCCCACCAGACAAGAAGTCACGTGGGATCTTCCTTCCGTCGACCCCTCACCTTCGACGGCTACTTTACCTCCGGTAATCGAGGTGAATGATGAGGATGGTAAGTCCCTGGTGGAGTCGATTTTTTTTTTTTTTGGCCTTGAGATCTAAGAATTTTCCTTTCATCTCTTTTTTAGAGAGTGGCGACGACGACACTGCCACTGTTGCAGAGACAATGCACAAGCTGAAGCGACGGAGGCTGAATCCTAGGGTCCCTCGTCGCATCTTCTCCGAGGATACGCCTCAAGACGTGCTATCGAGGATCCCCCCCGGGCCCCCAGCCCTGCAGGTGCTTCTCCCGGAGAAGACCTAATCTCCCTGGCCCCTGTACCTCCTACTGAGCCGGCACCAGTCGATCCTCCTCCACCATTCTCTCCAGGTAATGAGGAGCCTCTTCCTTCCCCTCATTCCCCTCCTATTCCTTCAACGGCAGCCCCCGAGTCTGGGGTTGCCGATTCTTCATTGGTTCCTTCTTCATCTGCCCCTCCTTCGGTAATCGTCGACTCTGGATCTGTTCCTGTTCCTGCTCCTGTTCCTGTTCCTGTTCCTTCTTCTTCTTCTATGTCCGCTCTGGTTGTCCAGACCGTTTCTTCCCAAGGCCTCCCTTGTACATCTATTCCTCCTTCATCCGAAGGGCCTTCTTCGATGGGGGTCGACCCCCTTTCCTTACCCTCCAGTTCCTCAATTCCTCCTAGGCCCAGTTCTGCCCCTACAGGCCTTCCTCCTTTTGCACCTTCATGGAGGGTACATGCTGCGGATAGCGGTCTCCGGAATCGTGCAGTGGCACGAGAAATCATTCACCATGCCTGGCTTCCGTCAGACGCCCAGACACTCCGGGCCATCCCCTTGGAGGTGATCGACCGAGATCAGAGCGCAGCTATTTATCAGGTAGGTCTTTCTGCCTCGTTTTTTTTTCTTCCTTTTGAGGCACATTACTGTACTAACATCATTCTTGTGCTATCTGTTTTATCTCAGCTGATATGTGGGTCGAACCATTACCATAGGATGCTGTCGACCGCGCTGGAGAGGCTGAGGGGAGTGCAGGCTGCTGCCCAGGAAAATGAACGGTTGATGGTCGCAACACAAACTGAACGTGATGCGGCCATAATTGCCAAGACAGAGATGGAGGGCCAGTTCAAGGTGGCGGATAAGAAGCACTTGGAGGCCAAGGAAAGGTTCTTAAAGGCTGAGGAGTTAACCCAAGAGGTGTAGCTGAAGCGTCGGGGTTAGAGGCCTCTCTCGACCAGAACCGAAGATGGCTCTCAGAAGAGAAATCCAGATACCAACGGCTGGAAGAGAAGTACACTTCTCAGGGTAAGGTGTACGAGACTACCCAGAAAGAGCTATCTGAGCTGCGGCTGTCGAATGAAGTCATGAGTGAGCAGGCCTTCGCCAACATCAAGCTTATCATTCAGCTGGAGAAGGAAATCTCAGATCTACAAACTGCTCGAGACACCTGGATTGAGGAGAAGGAGAAGCTGCAGTCGGAGAAGGATGAGCTATCGGTCGATGTGGTTCAAGCCTCCTTGACTGAAGATGCCTTAAGGAACGAGCTAACCGCCTCGCAGGCCACCATTGTTAGCTTGACCGAGGAACTGACTCAGACTCGATCATTGTTGTCGAGCAGCCGAGAGGCAACACTGAAGGCCTTGCTAGATTCAGAGGACATGGAGGGTATGTTCCGGCGAGAAAGGGCCAGAGCCATTCGGGAGGCTCTGATTGTAGTTCATTCGGAGCTGTTTGCCCTCTTGCCTTCCTTTGACTTTTCTCAGGTTCAGCTGATGCAAAAAGTGATCCAGGATAAGCTTGCAGGCTCTTCCCATTTGGCCCTTCCTGTGGCCTCTTCTTCCGCTCCTGCTCCAACCGAAGTAGCTTCTTCCTCTCTTCCGGCTCCACCAGAAGTGGCTCCGCCAGAAGTATCTTCTTCGTCTCTCCCGGCTCCGCCAGAAGTTCCTTCTTCGTCAGCTCCTGCTCTTTTGGTTCCATCGAACATTCCGGATGTGCCCTCCGAAGATGTACTCCCCTCCGAGGGATGCTAGTTTTTTTTTTTTTTTTTTTTTTTTTTTTTTTGAGACCAGTTGGTCTATACTTGTATACAACTTGGCCATATATATATACATCTTCTTTTCATACTCTGTCTTACTTGTTGATGTGAGTGATTCCCCACTATCCCCCTAACTTTACAGTAGTTAGACATGATGAACTTTCTTAAGGTTGATATCATACAACCTTTAGGCCTTTTCTTTTTTCGAGACCCCTTAGGCCTTTTCTTTTTTCGAGGCCCTTAGGCCTTTTCTTTTTCGAGACCCTTAGGCCTTTTCTTTTTTCGAGGCCCTTAGGCCTTTTCTTTTTTCGAGGCCCTTAGGCTTTTTCTTTTTCGAGACCCTTAGGCCTTTTCTTTTTTCGAGGCCCTTAGGCCTTTTCTTTTTTTGAGGCCCTTAGGCCTTTTCTTTTTTCAAGGCCCTTAGGCCTTTTCTTTTTTCGAGGCCCTTAGGCTTTTTCTTTTTCGAGACCCTTAGGCCTTTTCTTTTTTGAGACCCTTAGGCCTTTTCTTTTTTCGAAGCCCTTAGGCCTTTTCTTTTTTCGAGGCCCTTAGTCCTTTTTCTTTTTTCGAGGCCCTTAGGCCTTTTCTTTTTTCGAGGCCCTTAGGCCTTTTCTTTTTTCGAGGCCTTTAGGTCTTTTCTTTTTTGAGACCCTTAGGCCTTTTCTTTTTCGAGACCCTTAGGCCTTTACTTTTTTCGAGACCTTAGGCCTTTACTTTTTTTGAGGCCCTTAGGCCTTTTATTTTTCGAGACCCTTAGGTCTTTTCTTTTTCGAGACCCTTAGGCCTTAACATAAGTAAATCTTTATTGAATGGGAGAATGAATGTCTTACACATAGTATCTTCTAAGATTTTTGGCGTGCCAAGTGCGTGGTAGGGCAGATCCCTCCATGGTTTCCAGATGGTACGACCCAGGCCTTGTAACCTTTACAACCCAATACGGTCCTTCCCAATTTGGGGTTAACTTCCCCTACTGAGTGGGGGAGGTAACGGCCGTTGCTCGTAACACTAAGTCATCCACTTGAAACGTATTCTTTTGCACCCTGGAGTTGTAATATCTTACTGTTTTTTGTTGGTAGGCTGCCACTCGCAACCGAGTGGTCTTACGAACATCCTCTATTAAATCCAAGTCCATCAACAGGATATCTTTATTAGTTTCCTCCTGAAATTTCAGTACCCTGTAACTCTTCTCCACTACTTCGACAGGAATGACAGCTTCAGAACCGAAAGCCAATTTGAAAGGAGTGGCTCCCGTAGCAGTCCGCTGTGTAGTTCGATACGACCAAACCACACTAGGCAATTCTTGTGCCCACTTCCCCCTCTGCTCTTCTACTCGCCTGGCTAACCCATGTAGCAGAGTGCGATTAGTAACTTCTGTCTACCCATTAGCTTCTGGGTGTGGTAACGAGGCAAAACGGTGTCTGATATTATGATCCCGGCAAAACCCCTGAAATACTCGACTTAAGAACTGCGGGCCATTATCAGTGATCAGCACCTGTGGGATTCCATACCTGTATAGAACTTCCAATCTGAAGAACTCCTTTGCTTTATGCGCCGTGACCTTCGCCATTGCCTTCACTTCGATCCATTTGGTGAAGTAGTCGATTGCCACCAGAATATACTGCAACTGCCCCGTAGATTTTGAAAACGGCCCCAGTATGTCCATCCCCCAGATTGCGAAAGGAATAGATGTGGGGATAGGATGTAGCTGCGTAGATGGGCAGTGGGATACAGGAGCGTATTTCTAGCATGCTTCACAACTTTTAGCGTACCTTTTACAATCATTCATCATATGGGGCCAATGGTATCCCATTCTGATGATTTTAAAACACATGGTACGCCCACACTGGTGAGCCCCACAAATTCCTTCGTGTACTTCCGCCATAACATACTCTGCTCTCGAGGGGGGATACAACGAAGTAATGAAAAAGTATGGGATTTTTTGTATAGTACCTCATCCTGAATGACATACGACCCTGCCTGAGTTTGGATGCGTCAAGCCTCCTTCTTATCTTTCGGCAAGACATTCTCCCGCAAGTAAGTGAGCAATGGATCCATCCAGTATGGTTCCACATCAACAAGCAGAACTTCTCCCACGGGGTCGATACTAGGGTCTGGCAGATGCTCAATATATATAAGTACATCGAAAGTACTCAAATCACTTGACCTGAGGTGAGATAGTGCGTCGGCCTCCGCATTCTGATCACGCGGCACACTAGTCATTACAAACTTCTCCAAAGGTTCGATGAGTTGCTTCACAAGGGCCAGGTATCTAGCCAAGCGGCTCTATCGAGCCTCATAATCACCAGTGACTTGCCTCACGACTACTTGTGAATCACCATATACTTGTAACCGAGTAATCTTTAATTTTCTCGCAAGCCTAAGTCCAGCAACGAGGGCTTCATATTCTTCCACATTGTTGGTTGTTGAGAACCCGAAATGCACTGATGTGAGTTCCTTGAATCCTTCGGGGCTAATAAGTACAATGCCAGCTCTCGCATCTTCTTGGTTAGAGGCTCCGTCTATATACATGACCCAAGAAGGTTCTTCAGGGCCGAGGAAAATTTTAATCTTTGCCTCTTTGAGGGTCCGCTCCGGATTTGCTCCTTCTTCTTCACCTCCCGACAAGGTGCTTTCGATCAGGAAATCTGCCAATGCTTGTGCCTTAATAGTCGTCCGTGGCTGGAACTTGATATCAAACTCCCCCAACTCAACTACCCAATTGGTCATTCGCCCCGACACATCTGCTCTGGCCAAAAACTTGCTTATGGGTCGATCTGTTAACACAACAATGGAATGGGATTGGAAATAGGGTCGTAGCTTACGAGTACAAACCAATACTACCAATGCCAACTTCTCGATGGATTGATACCTAGTTTTCGCGTCCAATAAGACTTTACTGACATAGTAAACCGGATGCTGAACCCGATCCACTTCTTTAACCAATACGTCACTGACGGCACAAGGCGAGACCGCCAGATAAAGTAACATCGCATCTCCAGTTTCAGGCTTGATTAGCAAAGGTGGTGAGGAACGGTACCTCTTGAGTCCCCGAAATGCCTCCTCGCACTCAGCCGTCCATTCGAATGATTTCGACCCCTTCAGAGTTTTGAAGAATGAAAAACATCTATTAGCGGATCGTGATAGAAATCGCCACAGGGCTATGAGTCAACCCGTGAGGACTTGAACTTGTTTAGGCGTGGTTGGAGCTTTCATACTCTGGATTGCCTCGATCTTGTTGGGATTGGCCTCGATCCCTCTCTGGGAAACCATGAAGCCTAAGAACTTACCAGATTGCACGCCGAAAGCACATTTTGCCAGGTTAAGTCGCATGGAATTTTGCCTTATCACTTTGAAAACGTCCTGTAGATTTGTCAAGTGATCCTCTGTCTTCATTGTCTTGACTAGGAAGTCGTCTACATATACTTCCATTGTTCTTCCAATTTGCTTTTCAAAAACCTTGGTGACAAGTCTTTGATAGGTTGCCCATGCATTTTTTAGTCCGAAGGGCATTACGTTGTAACAATGGGTGCTTTTATTAGTAATGAAGGCAGTATTCTCTTCGTCTTCCTTGGCCATTTTTATTTGATTGTATCCCGAATAAGCATCTTGAAAGGATAGAAGCTCATGTCCTGCAGTTGCATCGATGAGCTGGTCTATCCGAGGCAAGGGGTAGGAATCTTTTGGGCATGCTTTATTAAGATCTGTAAAATCAGTACATACTCTCCACCGCCCATCTGCTTGAGGCACTAACACAACATTTACCAACCAGTCGGGATAGTATACTTCCCTAATGAACCCCGCTTTCAACAACTTTTTGACCTCCTGGTCGATGATTTGTTGCTTTTTTATTGACACTGCTCTTTTCTTCTGTCGCACGGGGCGCTGGTGTGGATCTATCTGGAGATGATGCTCTATGGTAGATCGTGGGATCCCTGGCATATCCTCCGGTGTCCAGGCGAAGACATCCGAATTTGCCCTCAAGAACTCAATGAGTTCCTGCCTCTGCTTCTCTAGAATAGCAGATCCCACCAAAAAGGTCTTCTCAGGCTGCTCTTCCTTGAAGGGTACCACAATAAGATCTTCGACAGGGGTAGTCTGCTCAGTAGGAAAGTCATCATGGTACTCGTCCAATTGTATCACTTGCACAGGTTGATCTTCATCCAAGGCCGCCAGTGATGCCGCGTGACACTTCTTGGAAACCAACTGGTCTGCTTTGCAACTCCCCACCCCCCACTCGGTTGGAAACTTTATCAGCAAGTAATAAGTTGACAGGCAAGCTCGTAGCTTATTTAAGCCAGTCCTTCCAAGGATACCATTATGACTCGACCGCGTGTCGACCACCATATACTTCATGATGATACTCACTCGGGTTGGATAAGTACCCAACCGAGTGTCGATCTGGATAGCTCCTTTCACTTGTACTCCTTCTCCATTAAACCCCAAAAGAGAGTACCGAATGGGTCACAATTGTTCATCTTTGTAGCCTAGCCTCCGATAGGTGTCGTAGTATAGGATCTCACATGCACTCCCCGTGTCCACCAGAATACGACTCACTTCCCACTCTTCTCCGATGGCCATTTTAATAACCAAGGGGTCCTCGTGGGGAGTAACTACATCAATCAAATCATCATCTCCGAAATAAATGTACCCATCGTACCTGAATTTTTTAGGAGATGATTCCCCCAAGTCCTCTGCTTCTCCTCGAGGTTGCTTTCCTTTGGATGTTTCGTCCTCCACTGGTTCGATGACAACTGGGAGCACTTCCCGTCGCATATGTTCCGGCCACACAGTCACCATCATACACTCAGGCTGACTGAGTGTGACATATTCATCATCTTCTAACCCCAAATCTTGTTTTGGACCTGCCCGTCCCATCGTCTTACGTGGGGGACTCTTTTCTCGAACTGTTCGGACCCCAGGTGCGGGGGGTCCACTTCTCCATTCTTGTAATCCTTCGTTGCTTAGATCGATCTGGCCCACGAATCCCCTCGGGGGTGATCTGGGAGGAGGTGGAGGCGCGCAATCGACCCTTTCTCTTCTATTTTCTGATGCTCTGGCCGGAGGAGGTGGGGGAAGCATCACAACAGGTCATAGTTGAGTCACTTCGGCCCTTGGGCCCACAAATTCTGTCCACCTTCCATGCTGGATAAGATCTTCCACCAGGGTTTTTAAATGACGGCATGAATTGGTGTCATGGCCGTGATCTTGATGATGCGCACAGTATAACCGACGGTTCCGCTCCTCTGGTCGAGCAATCATGGGAGGTGGTGGAACCAGCAAAGTATCACCTCTCTTAATATTCAGTATCTCCGTCATGGTTCGATTGAGGGGTGTGAATTCCTGGGGGGTCGAATGGGATACAACTCCTTCTTGGCTTTTTTGCTGGTTTCTCCCTCCTTCGGGACTTTCTCTGGGGCCTCGTTCTTCTTTTTCTCCACCAGTGTGGGTGTCGCACTGGTAGGTGTCAATAATTCCGCCACTGCCTCTGCCCAGAAGCATATCAATTACAGCGGCTGAAAATCTCCGCATGGTCCAAGGACGCTTTTTGTTGAGAGAGAAAACTAACTGGGGATCTTTGCATGCTTTCGACAGGGTAGAAACAACCACATCCGGTTGTAGGTCCTTGATCTCTCCCGCTACTCCAAGAAAACGAGTAATAAACTATCGCAACGGCTCCTTCTCCCCCTGCTGGATCGCCATCAGATGGGATAGATTTTTCTTCTGTACTCGACTCCCCTGAAAGTGGGAGAGGAACAAGCTGCTAAGCTCCTTAAAGGTGCTTACTGACCTTGGAGGGAGATTGTTGAACCAGGTTCTCCCAGTTTCTCGCAAGGTGGATGGGAAGGCTCTGCAGCATAAGGCATCATAATAGCCATATATGACCATTCCTACCTTAAAGTTATCCAAGTGCCTCTCTGAGTTCGTCTTGCCATCATACCATCCCATATTTGGGACGATAAAATTGGTGGGCAGGGGATGGTTCATGACTTCATCCGCCAAGGCTGTCTCCGTGGCATACTCCTGCAAAGCCGCTGAGTTGACTCCCCTCTCCACCTGCTGCACGCGGTTGGTGAGTTCTTTGACAAGGAGCTCTAACCTCTCAGTGTTCTCATTCCCCGTGTGAGAGCTATTAGTAGTTGGTACTGCTGCGGCTGGTACTGCAATCGATGGCGCGGCGACAGATGGTGCAGTCGCCACCCGTTCTGCCTGGGGGGGCATTTCTTCTAACCTGAACCTCTTCCCGAATACGTCAGGCTTCTTCAATTCAGGCTTCAGTTTACTCCTGGAGTCTCCTAGCTTCCTGGTTCCTTGCTTGGAGATCCATACGGGCCCGCTGGGCAGCATCCACTCGTGCCTGTGCATCTTTCCGAGCTCGCCTAGCCTCATCGACCCTCCTTTGGGCCTCTCGTGCTACCTTTGATTCGGTGGGTGCTCCAACTCCAGCCCATTTGGCACCTTGGCTAGACCCCCTTTGTCTAGAGGCTGTCGAACGGTGGGAAACACCCAAAGACTCCTGACTGCTTTCTATAACTTCAGTAGGGTCAACCCCAGGGATGGACTGGGACAGAGGGTCTCCCCATCGTCTGATTCGACCCTGCCGAATATACGAGTCCATTGACGGGCTTTCTCCTCGAGGTTCGGAGGACACAACATGTGGTACAGATCGCCTGGATTGTCGTGATCTTGATGGGACTTCTGGCACATCCACCAGGGGTACCGAAGCTGTTGGTATTCCTGTCAACCGTCATTGTAGCAACTCAGTCAAAGCTATCAACTGCTGAGCTAACACATCGAACTACTCCCTAGAAACATACTGGGCCGGATCCGGGTTAGATCCGCCTGCTCCTTCATTTTTTGGTTCCTCATGAAACATATCTTGAGGATTTGGCGTCGCATCCATTTCCTCTAGATTTCTAGCCATATGTGCTTCAGCCCTTCTGTCTTGAGTTTCCTGCAAGTTGTAAGAGCTTTCTGTCCTTCCCACCGGTGCCATATTAGTATTTGGAAACCTTGTTTAGGATATATGAGAAAGAGAATGGAAAATGGTGACAACAAAGGGAGATTCAAACTAATGAAACACGTCAGGCTCCACGGTGGGCGCCAAACTGTTGTCGATGGAATCCGTGAAGGGGAAAACGAACAGTATGAAACTCTTAACAAGATGCAAGAGCTCCTTAGAGAGGAGATTCCTGAGGTGTGATTAGTTGAATATCTTTCTAATGACTCCAAGAACATACATTAGTCACAGATAGCAAATAGGATTGTGGAAGAGGAACCAGGAGAAAGAAAACTATCAAAGAGAGACCAAACTTTGTTCTTGAATATTTTTCTATTTATTCAACTTGTTCCCTTGCCCTTCTTGGTCTACATATATATATATATATATATATACTCAATGAATTGTAAACCTCTTTTTTCGAGTCCCGTTTAGTTCCTGACAGCCATCATTCGTGATTTGACTACATAGGGTACAATAAACTAATAGACTTTCGACCCCCTAGTTCAGATTGTTACATCATGTCAGCCATTTTTCGACCCCCTGGTACAGATCATTACATCATGTCAGCCACCTTTCGACCCCTTGGTACAGATCATTACATCACGTCAGCCACCTTTCGATCCCCTAGTACAGATCATTACATCACGTCAGCCACCTTTCGACCCCTTAGGATTGCTTTTCGACCCCTTTGTGGGCCAGGTTCTTCGGGATTCCCAATCATTGTCCCTGTCCTGGTTCTGTTTCCAAGTAATATTTTACCTTTTCGCCGATTTGAATCGAGATCTTTTGATGCGGCGGGTCAGATTAGAGTATTTAGCATTAATGGTTATTGTCGGCATTTATGACCATTGATAGTGACCCATCGATGGCCCAGATACCCCTGTCTAGTCATTACCCCCAGGGGTCGAACTTAGACATCTTTCACAAATTTACCATAATACCTTCCTTTGCAATGTCCTGGATGATCGCCACGTAGTCGTATCCTGCGGTTAAGATGAATGCCACGTGGTTACCTTCAGTGACAGGCTTTGTGTGGATATTTTCCCCCAACAAATCTCGAGAGAAAACGAGGGCGGTTAGAGATAAGAAGTGAGGATAAGGGAAACGTGTGGCTGAGGTGTAGAGTTATTCAAACAGGAAAAAAAAAAACCTTATAACCAAGCATTCGTCATTCAAGGAGGTGATATAGGAGTAAAAAAAAGGCAAAACGTTAGAGAGGACTGTGAGACTCGATTAAGGTAAGTCTTTGTTTTATTCGTTTCACTTTGATTTTAGGTTAATAAGCTGAGAATAAAATAGAGGTGAAAGAAAATTTAGTAAAAGAAGATATATATATATATATATAGGGAAGTAAATCTTTGTTACAGAAGAGAGAGAGAGAGAGAGAGAGAGAGAGAGAGAGAGAGAGAGAGAGATGGTTAAAGAAAACAAGACATTGAGAAAAAAGAAGAAGAAGAAGAAAATCTGAGTGGTAGGGAGAGAGTGTGTAAAGCTTTCCGAAATAAATGTGTTTTTATTTATGGGATTTTGCTAAGCCTTTAATTATAGATATATATTTACGTTGTATAGGTGTCACTATTACTTTGTGAGTTTGACAATATTTTGGAATCTCAAGTTGATCATTATTGAGGTGATAATGTGAGCTATGGTATACAATGTTTGATGAATAATGATGCATGAATTTATGTGAAGTGAGTATTATGAGAAGAATTATTTACTTACACTTGTTATTTTATATGATAATGTGAGTTATGAGCTATGGTGTGCAGTGTTTGATAAATGTTGATGCATGGTTTTTATATGAACTGTGTATTACGAGAATGCATAAGATTACATAGAAAATGAGGCAATGAGACAGTGTGGCAATGTGATGACAAGGTAATAGTATATGCAATGAAAGATTCAGACAAGCCACTAGCACCAGGCTAGTAGACTGGAAAATATATGATGATGTAATTAAGAAGTAAAAATAAATAAATGGTAGAACCCTGTGTTGCTATCCCCTTCTCATTAAGGGGTTAGGTAATGAGTGGAGATACGTGATATGATAGCTTGATCAGCTTAAGGACTCCATGGTAGCCCGGTCAGCTTAAGGACCCCATGGTAGCCTGGTCAGCTTAAGGACCCCATGATAGCTTGGTTAGCTTAAGAACCCCATGACAGCTTGGTCAGCTTAGGGACCACATGATAGCCTGGTCAGCTCAAGGACCCCATAAGAAAATATGGAAATTATGACTCCAACTATTTGTGCATACTGCAACATGCACAGACCCCGAGCCTAGGATATATATATATATATATGAAATAAATTGTTAAGATTGATTAATTTGGTATTTATTTACAGTTGTCCTTGTTCAATGTGTGAGTCATGATTATTTGCATTTTAACTGTTCATGAAACTGCTTACTGTTGTTCTGTTTATGACTATGATCATTTATATGTGTTTATTATGTTATTTTGTTTTTGCTTGTTGTGTAAGTATATAGTTTTTCTTCACTGAGCCGTCGAGCTCATTCCATAAATAATCAATGTTTCAAAGGAAGATAATGGAAGCCAGGAGGCTATACCAGAGTTTGAAGAACGAATCCTTGAAGAGGGAAGCACTTGAATCCGTAGGATCTCTCATGTTAGTTTAAGAAAGTTTTGAATGAAACTAAATAATTGTAAATAAAAAAACAAGTTTGTGTAACCTTTTGAGCATGACGTTGTATATATTTTTTCTTTAGTCACCAAATAGCATGCTAGACCTTTGTAAATATGAGTGTGTGGGTGTTTTTTGAAAGAAAAAATGGTACACTATGTTTTCCATTGCATAATATTATGTGATATCGGTGTGTATTTGAGTATTCTATGGTTGTGACTGTTACTTAGAAAATTCTTTATGTAACGCTTTTGGTCCAAAACCCTGGGCTGGGGGCGTTACAAGTGTCTATTCCCATGCCATACCAATGGAGATATATAGAATGGTATCATAAAGAGTCCACATGGCTAGCTAGGGAGTAGAAAGAAATTCCAAAGATATGAGAAGGCATGGGAACATGATTCCCCACACTTACAACATGACAATCTTTTGGCCAGAGTCGCCTCATTGGGAGAGGGTTTCTATACGGCAAGTACAAGGGGAATCTCCCATGCCACACTAATGGGGTGATGTACGGATTGGTATGGTCTATAAGGGATTCATATGGTCAAGAGAAGACAAAGAAAATAATAAAAACCATCCCCGAGAAAAAAAATTTATTGATTGTAATAATTCCTCTCCAACAAATATCTTGCCTAGATGAAAAGTGAAACCTCATTGTAAAAGCTCAAAGATGAATAGCCAATTCCTTTATCCAAACCAAATCCAGTTTTAACTAGAATAATATGGGCCAAACCAAGTTTCAAGGATTACTCATTGAGACCTAAAAGCATGGGGAGAAAAACTAATTAAATTTTGAGTCTAGTGATTCGATTAAGCTATTTTTTTTTGGTAGGTGTTAGGGTGATAATAAATCGGCCAACCAAAAGAGGACACGTGTTCAAATGTTGGATATCGATCTGGTGGGATGCATGTCCCCATCCCAGACTACACATTGAGATGCCATTACATTTGGTAGTTAAGAGAAGAAGTTATCCTCACGATTTCAAGATAACCGTAAAATAACAGCAGTCAGTCGGGCTCTCATCGTATGTGACCATGTGTTAGCCATCAGAGACTCTACTGAGCTCAGATCAAAGAGCAGTTATAGGAGAACTATCATCAAATAATCATCAAACGCCCAAGGCATAGTGTGAGGACAATGAGAGGCGGTTCGCCCTCCTCCTCGGGACTATCGATAAAATCATATCGTTTGTTAGAGTCGCCACCTAGATTAAGGATCTAGGACCTCTAAAAATATAGTCTCACCATAAGGTAAGACCTCTATTGACTCATGACCCAGTGTATCAGCTTTTTGGTCTATCTCAGAGTTCGGGTAAGTATTCAAGGTACAGTTATGGGAAGGTGTTAGGCACCCAAACCGTCCGATCAAGATCGGCCTCCTAAATTTTCCTTAGACTCTAATTTTGACTGTGCTTGGTCAACTGGATTACTAGGGTTCAATGAGGGATATCTTAAACCAAGTTGCTAAATTCTTCTAACCTAAGGTTTAGCTAAACATGTCTTGAAACAAATAAACAAGCAATATAATGTACACTGAACCAAACCGAATGATGGTTCGGTCCTGGACTGAGTATGAGATATCCATCTCAAACTGCCTACGTATTCCAGTCCTGGAAATCAAGTCCAAAACGTAGTTCGAAACAAATTGTTATTAAAGCTTATGGATGTGATTTATGCATGTGCTTTGTTAAATTCAATTGTTCAAGTTGAGATTTATGCTTAATGAATGGTTGAGATTGAATCTGGATAGTCCATTTGGACTAAGAGTACCATACTTGGAGAGTCCTCTAAACTACCTATGTATATCTGAGGTCTTGGAAATCAGGTACAATGTAGTTCGTAATTGTGATTTGATGATACCGAATAAGATCGGCTCAATCTGAGAATGGTGATGTCACGTAGGACCGACACAGTCCAATAAGGTGATGTCGCATAGGACCGACACAGTCCAAAAAAATGATGTCGCATAGGACCAACACAGTCTAATATGGTGATGTCGCATAGAACCAACACAGTCCAATAAGGTGATGTCGCATAGGACCAACACAATCCAAGAAGGTGATGCCGCATAGGACCGACACAATTTAAGAAGGTAGGTGATGTCGCATAGAACCGACATAGTCCAATAAGGTGATGTTGCATAGGACTGGCACAGTCCAAAAAGGTGATGTCACATAGGACCGACACAGTCCAAAAGGGTGATGTCGCATAGGACCGACACAGTCCAATAAGGTGATGTCACATAGGACCGACACAGTCCAAAAAGGTGATGTCGCATAGGACTGACACAGTCGAAGAAGGTGTCGCATAGGACCGACACAGTCCAAGAAGGTGATGTCGCATAGGACCGATATAGTCCAAGAAGGTGATGTTGTATAGGACCGATATAGTCCAATAAGGTGATGTCGCATAGGACCGACACAGTCCAAAAATGTGATCTATTTGGGTCGGAATATAGTAGTCCTGTAGGACCGAGTGATAATCCTAAGAGATCTAACAGTTGGATTCACATCACATCTATATAGGTTTCTGCACCTTAAGGGAGATGAACTAAGGGGTTGGGATCGTCCTAAAGCTATCCTTGAACTGAAAACACTAATTTTGGAATTGTTGGGCTTGGCTTAATCATTCTTGATTAAAGTTTTTTTTTCATTTCCTCATTTACCACCCCTATGAATGTGGGTGTCTAAATGCACATCCCCACACCTAGAAATGTCCTCTAGCAGTGTTTATGCATGGCAGTTTGACTAGGGTGTAGCAGAAAAGTAAGTTTTTACCCAAGCAATAGATATCATTCAAGCATGGTAGTAACATTCAAAACATGGTAATTGATCCAAAGATAGTATGCAAACACTCAAAACATGACAGTGTGATTCAAACATAATAGACAAATAATCTAAACATGGCAACATGTGGGTACTTAAGATGGTACACGGTCACATGGTAATCCAAAATAATACAATCATGTGAGTGTGGCAACGAGAATGAGTGTGTCATGCTGTACAAACAAACCTAGATGTTAAGCCATATACTTAATGTAATGTACATATGCTATATAGGGATAAAAAATAAAATATTAAATATACAAGTGAAAATGAAAATAATATACATGTGAAGTAAATATAATATACAAAATTTAAAAGAAAATGATGCAATAATGATGATCAAAATATTAGACAATAAATATAAAATATTGAAATTAATATATTTCAATAAAATATCCCAAAGAATATCAAAGATTAAATAAAATAAGATTAATAATATGAAGTAATAAAGAATAAAAATGTACATGTAGAATTAAAACAACATCATATACATTAAAATAAGACAATAATATACATTAAAATTATTAAAAGAGTAATATGTAGATACATTGTACAAAAAAATAATAATTTAATAATGTAAACTAAGGGTGTCAAAACTGGGCCCGGCCCGGTAGCACGGACCGAGCCAGCCCGATATAACCCGAACCCAGCTCGGACTGAGCCTTAATGGACAGGTTTTGGTCTGAGCTTGTAAAGCCCGACACCATTTCAGCCCAAACCGAAATCAAACCGGACCAGTCCGTTAAGAAGCCCGAATTAGCCCAAACCGATAAAACCCAACCCGAACACCGGTAAGGTCCGTTTGGGCTCAATTTCTTAATTCTAATGGTTTTAAATTTTAATTGATTGTGTTACACTATTAGAGTTCACTTCATGATCTAGAAGATTATGTGAATCTATAGTTGAAAAGATTATGTTAATTGTTATAGTTTATTAAATTACATAAATATAGAAGGAATAATGCTAATTTTATAGATAGAAATAATAAAATAGGCTATATAGTTTACATATAAAAGGGGCCCGATAAGCCCGATAAATCCGATCCGGACCGAACCAACCCGAAATCACATCAATAAACCCAGTCCGATATCAAACCGACACCGGACCAGCCCGTTAGTTATTGTGTCCAGCGGAGCCCACCCCAACCCGAACTCTTAATGGACATGTTTTGGGCTGGGCTTATAAAACCCAACACCGATTTAGCCTGGACCGAAACCGGCCCAGACCGGCCCGTTGACACCCTTAATGTAAACAATGTAACAATATGTATGTGAAATCAGGGAGAAACGCAAGTAAGCTTGCAAGTAATAGTAAGCCCAGAAATAACTAACCTGATAGGTTGCCAGGGGTGATGAGTGGAAGGAACAGTGAGTGCGGGACATCAGGCAATCACGGTGATGGCAGCGTGATGGTCGCGGGAGTGGCCGATGACAGTCGCAGATGGTGTCGGAGGTTGGCACAGGTGGTATACAGCAGGTTCGGTGAGTGGGGTTTCAGGTATGAATTTTGGTGGATGAGGTGGGGTTATCGCATGTGAGTGGTGAGGTGATGAAGTGAGAAATGAATTGTAGATGGAGGAATTGTGCATGGTTCAGCAAGAGATCACTAGGTGTTAGATGGGCAGCAGGTTTTGAAGGTGGCTGGGTGTGTTTGGATAGCAAAGTGCAGTGAGATTTAGAGGTGTAGGAGGAGGCTACGGCTGGTGGTTCAGGCGGGTGGCTCAAGATGGGATTCGGTTTATAGTAGGTGGGCAATTGGGTGTGTTGTCCAATGGAAGGTGGTTTTGGGGTGGCTCAAGGAGTGGGAGCAGATTGTTTCAGCGGATAGCAAGTAGGTGGGGGTAGCATGGAGGTCGGTTGCAGATTTTTTTGGCTAGATGGAGAGGATGGGTTTTATCTTGATGGAAGGGTTTTATCGGGTGTGGTGCTGGAGTGGCTCGATGAAGGGATATGGCCATTGATGAGGGTGGAGGTTGCGGGTATGATGGAATCAAAGTAGGTTTGTGTTGTGTTGTCGAATGGAGCAGGGATTTGGGTTCGGTAGGTAGCTGAAAATGGGATGAGGTGATGTTGGCCGACGGGTTTTGGGGGGAATTAAGGTGAGGGTGCTGATGTGTTGAATTGTGGAGCAGCAGGTTGGGTTATTCAGTTGGAGGTGGCTGGATTTTGGGGGGGATAGTTCTATAGAAGTTTGGGGAGGTAAGGTGGAGGTGGCAGTGGTCTTCTCTCTCTCCCCGTGTCTCTCCCATCTTTCTCTCCCTCATTCTCTCTCTCTCCTGGTTTCTCTCTCTCATTCTCTCTCTTCCTCTCTTTCGGATTCTTTCTTTTCTCCCTCACTATGTCTCTCTCTCTCTCTCTTGTCGGATTTCACTCTCTTGCTCTTCTTTATATATACATTATATATATATAACAATATCATATATATATATATATATATATATATATATATATATATATATATATATATATATATATATATATATATATATATATATATATATATATATATATATATATATATAAAATATAAATGTATATAGTATATATCATTTATATAAAATATATATAACAAATATATAAAGTGCATGCACATGAGTTGACCTGACTCAGTCCGGACCGGTCTGGGTTGGGTCAAACAAGGCTAGTTAAGATTGACTAGATTGGATTGACTTGGGTTGAATGAGGTTGGGTTGAGTTGGGTTTGAACTGGTTTGGACAAAATTGGGTTTGAGCTGGTTTAGACTGAATTGGGTTTGAGCTGGGTCGGGTTGAGTTAGGTTTGACTAGCTTTTCTCTCATTTTTATAGGTCATTTCAGCTTGCACCTCTACATGAAATATTTGAACAGCCTCTATCCTAGATTTTCCACGTCCACTTTGATGAGTATAAAAAATGTAACACATTGGAACTTGAACCACCTGATTTGGATGTGGGATGACCAAATTATGAATTTCTAAAGTTTAAACAGTCCAACATGCGATAATTCGGCTAGCAACTCTCCATGGGACCCTTCAGCAACCTCTACCCCAAATTTTCTACGTCCACTTTGAAGAACACTAAAAATGAAGAATACTGGAACTTGAATCATCGAATATGGATGTCGGATATGAAGGATCGAAGCTTTGACGATAATCCATGTAAGACCTACACTCCATGAACCCGATCTAAACCTTTCATTCATCTCGTAATAGGTCTTCCAATCATCACCGGGCCAGACGGGACGAGTGGATGACAATCAGGTACGAAAACGGACCTCAAAGTATGAATATTTCATACCGGTCGATGGTACCGGTCGACCGGTATGGACTGTGCAGCTGACCACTTAGATCCAGAAACGGATCTCTGTGGGTCCCACTTTCCAAATTTCGAACTGAAGGATTTTCCTAATGTTAGGAGGCTTCCTAAACTCAACCCTAGCCTATATAAGGACTTCTAAATCTCCTAAAATCCCTTTCATTGATCATCACAAACCCTAGAGAGGAGAAAGAGATTGAAGAAGGAGAAGAAGCTAGGAAGGAGAGGGAAGAGCCACCATTGCCGTTGGACCAAGAACACATTACCGCGAATCAACGGTAACTGCTTAAACCTTCCTCTACATCAAGCGTTCTAGAATGGTTAATCATGATTGGATCAATACCATGCAAAGCGAGGTATTGATGTAAACCATATTTTGCCGTCAAACCCTAATCTAGTCGGTAAACCCTAGATTCAAGTTCTAGGTTGAAAATCATCGAAACTAGGACTTGAATGGAGTTGGAAACAACTCTAACTCAGTGATCAGACCTATAATGTGTAGGAGAAATGCTAGAATCAGTAGGGGGTGACTGACGGAAGGTGAGAACCGGATGTATGGTCTTCCGAAGACATGCCGGTCGACCATTCTGGTCGCACCCTATGCGACCGGTACCTGTGACCGGTATCTCTCGGAGGCTGGTCTGTGGGGACCGATCGACCATACCGGTCGCACCTTTCCCCACAGTACTGCGACCGGTACCTGCGATCGGTACCTGCGACCGGTCTGCCCTGTGAGGAGTGTTTTTCATCCTGTTGGTTTTTCGACCAACGTAAACCCTAAGAAAATTATTCTAATTCAACCCTAACATCGTGTAGGACCTTGTGATAGCAAGTTTGGATTCTGTGACGCGGAGCAAGCTATCAAACAAGCGTCAGGTAAGGGAATCAGATCTAAATCCTAATAATTAATAACAGTAAAACGTTGTTAATAACTATGATTTTGTGGACTGATGTTTGTGCATACTCGCATGTCATCCTTTACTTTCTGTTATTATTATTGTTCATGCATACTCGTTATGCTAGGATGTGACTGTTAGACATGTAAATGTTTTTGTTGGTGTGTGGAATGGGAAGGGCCGAGGGTCTGGGATCGTTCCTCACACTAGCACCTTTTCGTATCGTTCTGTCTTAGCATGCTTGGTGCGGGTAGGGTATCAGGGGAAGGAACTGGCACTGTGGTCTCTGGCCTGGCCACTAGACTCTAGCTTTTTCTCTATGCCGTTGGGAGTTGTATTAGGATAGGGCCTACTGTGATGACATATAAGATTGGTTAGTTGCGAGCCTAGTTTGCAAGCCCTCGCCAATAGGGGCTTACATGTTGGTATGGGTAGGGTATCAAGGGAAGTGTTGGCGATGTTTGATCCAGACGCTTTAGCTTTATCTCTATTCCATGGTGGGTGCATGTGGGACGACAGTGGTGTTTGATACATTGGGCGACTTCACACACTCGTGTATAGAGGTGCGATGGCTGCCAATCCTTTCTATAGCACATTGCAAACTTAAACCAGACCATGATGTGAATGTTACTCATGCATATGTTTATTGCATTGTCTGATTGTCTTACTAAGCTAAGTTGTGAGCTCATCCTTGTATATATACATGTTTTTAGATGTTGATGTAGGTTATACTGTGGAAAACTACATGGATGCTCGGCGTATGGAGGTGTTGCTGCTTTAGAAGTGCAAGCAGGGGAAGACGAGCATGATACTTCATGCGAGTGCCCTTTTTGTGTATACCTCTAGAATGTTGGTTTTGTTTCTTTATTTATTTTCAGTTGGATTTATAATTGGGATGTAAGGATAATTATTTATGTTTTGGTATTTGGAATAAACGGATAATTTATTTTTCAATAAGAGTACTCAGTTCATTTAATTTAAGACTTTCGCTGTATTTTATTATATTCTGATTATGGTTATGTGCAATGGTTTGTATGAGTGGACACAGTCTTATTGAGATCCGGTGCAAACCGTTGGTTCAGTGATGGTTCACTCACACTTCTGGTTCAGCCGGAATTGGGGTGTGACAACTTGGTATCAGAGCTCTTAGGCTCTGTCCAACAGACCATATTTGCACTTAACTGAGTCGATGAACTAAGATAGGAAGAATTTAAAAGTCTTAATAAAAACACACCCTAAGCACTTGTTTGATGCTTGAGACTAAATATGAAATAGCATAATATACTATATTAAATGTGGAATTAATAAACAGTCATGCTCTAGTGAGGATACCATAGTAACAAGCAGAATGATAATGAATTTCCATGACAAGTAAAAAGAAAATTTTATAAACATAAAATATCTATTGAGTATCAAGAGTTAATGGTGTTATAGGGTACAGTCCACAAGCCAGACAGTTATCCTGTTATAATAATAAAAACCATGTTGTGAGAGAGAAAAAATAAAAGATCTATCATGGGGATGGGGGCATAGGAGGAATAGGGTTAGTGATGTCATAGTCACGCTCATAAGCTACCCTGAGCCAGTGTACCTGCTCCTGCATGACTCTGAGGCTGCGAGAAAGGCGCCCTAGGTCATGGCTTATCTCACGCTGGGCATCCCGAATCTCTGTAAACAAACCCAACACGATATCGGGAGGAGGCTGGGATGGTCCCGCTACAGGTGTGGGCTGTGGTGCCGGTGCTGGAACGTCCTCTATCTGATCATCATCATCATCACCATCATCCCCTGCCTCTTTTCATGAGTAGCATTGGCTGCTGCTGCTGTTGCTACCCTCCTAAGCGGACGAGGACGAGCCTCTAACTCCTCATCACTGATGGGCAGATTGTCCATCTTCATACCGTCCAGGCATATCTACTGACCAAGCACGCCCTACTAACTTGGGCTATATATAAAGAAGCCTTCTTTGAGAAATATTTTCCATGGAGCTTCAGAGATTCGATGGAGAAGGAGTTTCTGAGTCTTTATCAGGGACAGATGTCAGTGGATGCGCACCAACAACATTATGAAGAGCTATTTTTCTTCGCACCACTGAGTATGCAAGAAGAAGAAACCAAAACCCGTAGGTTTGTCACGGGACTGAGAGGAAACATCAGAGAACATGTTCTGGGCTTAGAAAAGAGAATTTATAATGAAGCTGTCCAGATTGCTCGAGTTATTGAATCGAGCCAAAAGGAGAGTTATTTTACTCAGAACAGAGGCGTCAAAAGGCCAGCCGGAAATTCTTACAACGGAGGCAATAACAAGACATATAAGCCTTTCCGTCCTCAGAATTTTACTGCTGCAACCAAGACTACTCCAGCAGCTCAACCACAGCCAAAGCCAAATTCTGAAGTCCTGAAGTGTTTTAACTGCAACCAGCCGGGACATATGGCAAGGGAGTGCCCTAAGCCCAAGAAGCAATTCCATCAGGGACGTGTATATGCTGGTACGTCCGAGGATGCGGCCGCATCACCCGATGTGGTCACAGGTATAACTGAAACTTTTTAAAGTTGTAATTACATTGTATGAGCATGTAGATTAAGTAAAATAAGTCACAGGTATCGTACCTATAAATGGCATGCCCGCCAGAGTACTCTTTGATTCCGGAGCTACTCATTCCTTTATATCTGTGGCATTTGGAAAGAAGATAAATTACCCAGCAAAACATTAGACTACAGATTACTTGTACGGTCACCGATGGGGTTAGAAGTGGAACTAGAGAAAGGTTATGGACCATGTCCAGTTCTCATTGGAGAGAAGACTTTAGATGCAACCTTGATACAACTTGAGATGGCAGACTTTGATGTCATCTTGGGAATGGACTGGTTAGCTCGGCATTCTGCAAATCTATTATGCGCCGAAAAGAAGATAACGTTCAAAGACAAAGAAGGAGCAGAATTGAGTTTCTCGGGAACCAAACTTCCCCAGAGACGCAAGCTCATACTTTCAGCACTAAAGGCTAAGAAGTGCCTTGAGAAGGGGGAAATCGGGTATCTAGTATCCGTGGTCGACCTAACCAAGAAAGCGCCACGAATGGAAGATATTGATGTCGTGCGGGACTATCCTGACGTATTTCTGGAGGAACTACCCGGATTACCACCCGATCGAGCCACGGAGTTTGTGATAGACCTTATACCCGGAGCCGCACCAGTGTCTAAAGCACCTTATAGAATGGCTCCTACTAAACTGAAGGAATTAAAAGTGCAACTACAAGAACTGCTGGACAGGGGTTATATTCGACCCAGTATATCTCCATGGGGGGCACCGGTGTTGTTCGTAAAGAAGAAGGATGGTAGCGTTCGATTATGCATCGACTATCGGGAGTTAAATAAACTGACAATCAAGAATCGATACCCACTATCTTGGATCGATGACTTGTTCGATCAGTTACAAGGAGCGAAAGTATTTTCTAAGATCGATCTTCGATCGGGCTATCATCAGTTAAAGATTAAAGAAGGTGATATTCCGAAGACAGCTTTCAGGACCAGATACGGACATTATGAATTTTTGGTTATGTCTTTCGGATTAACTAACGCACTAGCAACGTTCATGGAACTTATGAACTGAGTTTTCCACGATATGTTGGATACGTCGGTTATAGTATTCATTGATGATATATTGGTATACTCCAAGGACAAGGAAACCCATATCAAGAACCTAAACGCAGCCCTACAGTGTTTAAGGAAAGAGAAGCTATATGCCAAATTTTCCAAGTGCGAGTTTTGGCTAAGTGAAGTTGCCTTTCTAGGCCATGTAGTATCCGCTGAAGGAATCAAAGTGGATCCTAGCAAGATCGAGGCTATTGTGAAGTGGGAAGCACTAAAGAGCGTTTCGGAAATCATAAGTTTTCTGGGTCTAGCTGGTTATTATCGGAGATTCGTAGAAGACTATTCTCGGATTGCCGTACCTCTCACCAGTTTGACTAAGAAAGGTAAAAAGTTTGTATGGACGGATAAATGTGAGAAGAGCTTCTAGACATTGAAATCCAGATTGATATCCGCCCCGATTTTGACTATTCCTATTGCAGGACAGAAGTTTACCTTATACACTGATGCGTCGGGACTGGGACTAGGATGTGTGCTTATGCAAGGAGAGCAAGTGATTGCTTATGCTTCAAGACAGTTGAAGGTACATGAGAAAAATTGTCCCACTCATGATCTGGAGCTAGCGGCAGTAGTGCATGCTGTCAAGATATGGAGACATTACCTATACGGAGAGAAATTCCAGATTAAGTCAGACCATAAAAGTCTTACTTATCTATTTAATCAGAATGAGTTGAATATGAGACAAAGAAGATGGCTGGAACTATTGAAAGACTATGATTGTGATATCCAGTATCATCCGGGAAAAGCGAACGTAGTAGCGGATGCGTTAAGCCGAAAAGCAATGATAAAATCGCAAGGAGAAGTTAGCACGACTGCAGCAATGTGTACTACCGGAAGGGTATTCAATCACGGCAAAGAGCAGTATGTGATAGATACAACGGATGGATCAGCCAACCAAGGGTTTATTCATCGGTTTTCGAATATGTTCATGGCATTGAAGATTATACCGGATATAGTGGATGAAGTGAAGACAGCTATCAAATCAGATCCTTATCTGAGAACAGTACAAGAAGATATTGAGAAAGGTAGGACCAACCCTGAGTTCACCTTGGATGACGAGAAGGTACTGAAATACAAAGGAAGAATATATGTACCTGAAACAGAAAGTGTAGACATTAGACACTGACTGATGAAGGAAGCCCACACCACCATCTATTCGATACATCCTGGAAGTACAAAAATGTATCATAATCTAAAGAAATTATATTGGTGGAGGGGAATGAAAGCAGATGTAGCCAAGTTCGTGTCTCAATGCCTAAATTTTCAGAAGGTAAAGGCTGAACGACAAAGACCCGCAAGACTGTTGCAGCCATTACCGGAACCAGCATGGAAATGAGACTGTATCACTATGGACTTCGTCACAGGGCTACCATTAACTCCTCGAGTAGTTGACGCAGTTTGGATGATTGTGGACCGTCTGACTAAAATAGCTCGTTTCATACATATACGACCTCAGTATACACTGGAAAGGTTAGCGAAGCTGTATGTGGATAATATTGTTCGGTTACACGGTGTACCAGAAAGCATTGTGTCTGATAGAGATCCACGATTTACTTCCAAGTTTTGGGAGGGATTACAAAAGGCTATGGGTACAACGTTGAAGTTCAGTACCACATTCCACCCACAGACAAACGGACAGTCAGAGCGTACAATTCAGATTCTAGAAGATATGCTACGAGCATGTGTAATTGATTTCAAAGGATCATGGGATGAAAGGTTACCACTGATCGAGTTTGCTTATAACAATAGCTATCAGGCTACCATACAGTTGTCACCTTATGAAGCACTGTATGGCAGGAAGTGTCGAACTCCCTTGTTTTTGAATGAAGTTGGAGAACGTAGTATTGTTGGACCAGAATTTGTTGAAGAGACTTGTCGAGTGGTCGATATTATCAAGGAAAGAGTGAGAACGGCTCAGAACCGTCAGAAGCAATATGCAGATACTCGACGCAGAGATTTGGAGTTCACCGTAGGTGATAAAGTATTTTTGAAGGTATCGCCCATGCGGGGATTGAAGAGGTTCATACAGAAAGGGAAATTAAGTCCAAGATATGTCGGGCCGTATGAAATTCTAGCTAAGCGTGGAAAAGTGGCTTATCAGTTAGCACTACCACCATCTATGTAAAGTGTGCATGACGTATTTCACATTTCCCTATTGAAGAAGTATGTCAAAGACCCAACGCATGTTTTGACAGTGGATTTGCCAGAATTGACTGATGATTTGACATTCGAAGTAACACCAACAGAAATCACTAGTCGAAAGGTTCAACATCTACGCAACAGAGATATCTACTATGTTAAGGTCACATGGAAAAGTAGAGACATGGAAGAAATTACATGGGAAGAAGAGAATGCTATGCGAAAGCAATACCCTCATTTATTTGATTCGGAAGGTACGTACAATTTCGAGGACAAAATTTTTATAAGTTGGGGGGAGTTGTAAGACCCGTGTTAATCTAACCCGGTCTTACCACCTTGAACCAGGTTTTCCCATCATGGTCGAGTCAAATGGACCAAGTGCGTGAAGGAGATCAAGATCCCAGGTATATATCGACCCAAAACCACTTAAAATAGGGGAAGGGTCGCATACCCAGCTAAGCAGGGTCGGACCTCCCAAAACAGAAAGTCAGACCCTCAGTTTTGAAGGGAGGGTCGGACAGCTTAAGACCCTAGGGTCGACGGGATCATCGACCCTCCCATCGACCCTCGGTTGCCGTAAGAAAATAAAATTAGGAAATTTCCTAATTTTCGATTGGGATTCTTTCCAAATCTCAATGGGACTTATTTAGGATGTTCCTACTCTATTTAAAGGACGTTCCTAAGCCACTTTCACTCATTTCACAACCCTAATTGAATTGAGAGAAAGAGAGGAGAAGGAAAAGAGGAAGAAGAAAGGCAAGGAAGAGAACTTAGCAAAAAGGAGAAGAATTTCAGAGAAAAAGTAATCTTCTCAGGTATAGATACTAATTCCATGAGTTTCTACAGACTTTAGATCAGTTATTGTTGAGAGTGTGATCTAGGAGAAACCCAAACCATCAATCTATGGTTAGGTTTCCATGGAAAACCATAGAAGAATGCATGAAAGCTATCTAGGTGGGTTATACATGGTTTCAGACCATGGAATGCATGTAGAATGGAATGTAGGAGCAAGCCATAGGATTTCAAACACGAATAATGGATTAAAAGAGGGAATTGGACCAAAGTGCACAGAGGGTCGCATCGAGGGTCGATGACCATCCGACCGTAGGTGTTCCTGACTATCGACCCTCAGTGTTCGGGAAGTTCAGAATCTGGGGAGGGTCGCACCCAGGGTCGATCAGGATTCTGACCCTACCTCCGACCCTCAGTTAACAGCATGGTTTTTAAATCTGGAATTAATTCTAATTTAATTCTATCGACTTTGTTAGGTCTTCTAGCAATATAATAACATTGTAAAGGTAATTCTAAAGCTTGGAAAAGTATCTATTAGCAAGCTAAGGTGAGGAACCAGAACTCTAAACTAATTGGTTAATAACAAAACTATTTTCTATTTTCTTGAGTCCTATGCCATGCTTGATTCTATGCGAATATGTTTCTAATGTGCATACAGCATGCCATCCAATATTTCTATTACTTGTTCATGCATATTTACTTTATTGTTTATAACATGATGATGATGATGATGATAGGAATAGGCATGTGCTTGTATGTGTGTGGTTGATGTACTTGATGCGAGCGAGTATCAGGGGGGGGTGTGATGAGAACGTCAATAAACGTTAACCTTCGGCGGGTCTCAGCACTTTAGCTCTATCTCTAACTCAAGTCTTGTGCATTGGCATCATCGTATTGCCATTACTTTAGCAGAACTATTATGTCGTAGAGTATCAGGGGAGGTGGTCTCGGTCCTTGTAGTCTCTGACTCTACCGGGGGGCCTTAGCTCTATCTCTATGGACATTCTGAGGGGATGCTTTGGGGTGAGGCCTTGGATACACTTTTTGGCATTAGGATGGGCTAGTTGCGAGCCCGGTTTGCGATCCTCGCTAACGGGGGGCTTACGTGTTGGTATGGCACTATATAGCAATAAACGTAACCTTTGTTATATAATGTTCATGATTGGGTGCATGTGAGTTGACGATAAACGTGATCTTCGGGTAATGTCACACACTCGTGTATAGAGGCGGGGTCAATAAACGCGACCTTTGGCTACCTAAACCTTTCTATTGCATACTGCAAACTTATATACCAGACCAAAGATATAAATTGATTTGCATGCATATGTATTGTTGTATTGTTTTGGCTACTCACTGAGTCGTGATGTGTGCTCACCCCTCGACGTCGAATATTTTTAGTTGATGATGCAGGTTATACCGTTGAAGACTATATGAATGTGTCTGCGTATGGGAACGTGGCAGCAATGGAAGCTGAAGCTGAAGTGGATACACACGACTCCTCTTGCGAGTGCAACTCGTGTGTATTTGATTAGATATTTTATAGGTTTCTTTATTGGATTTATTAAGACATGTATTTGGTATTTAAATATTTATGTCTCAGTTGAAAACAGAATAATTTCTATTAAATTATTAATATCATTTTAGTTTCTCAGTTCATGTTATTATAAGACTTCCGCTATTGTGTATTTACTCTGATTATGATTACGGATGTGTGTAAGTTCAGATAACGCGGGGATAGCCTACTCGAGATCCTGGTTGAACCGTTGGTTTATCAGCGGTTCATCACATCATTCTGAATAGTGCAGAATTGGGGTGTGACAATGAGAAGGTGCTATTTTCTATGCACATGCTCAAGGAAGATGCAAATGCTTGGTGGAATTCTACCCAGACATACTTGGAGACAAAGCACACTCAGATCAATTGGGAAATATTTAAGGGAGCTTTATTTGATAAGTACTTTCTGAAGAGCTTTCGTGATCAAATGGAGAAGGAATTCTTAAACCTGCAATAATCCCAGTCGACTGTTGATGCGTACCAGCAGAGGTATGAAGTGCTGTTTTTCTTCGCTCCGACAAGCATGTAAGAGGAGGAAACCAAAACCCACAGGTTCACCATGGGATTACGAGGAAGTATCTCAGAGCACGTCTTGGGTTTGGAGAAGAAGTGTATAACGAGGCTGTGCAGATTGTCAGGGTAATTGAATCAATCCAAAGAGACAGCTTCTTTGCTCAGAATAGGGGATTGAAGAGGCCTGCTACTGAGACTTCAGGTGGAGGGACCACTAGACCATTCCGCCCATACAGGACTCAGTCTGGTGTGGTGCCAGCAAGGAATACTACTGCACCACCACTGTCACAGTTAACTGGACAAAACCTAAATGTCAAATGTTTCAACTGTCAATAAGTGGGTCATTATGTAAAGACATGTACTCTACCTAAGAAGAAATTGCCACAACAAGGAAAGATATTCGCAGTCACCACTGAGGAGGCAGCCGCATCACCTGATGTGGTTACTAGTATGATTACATCCCTTCCTATTTGGCTTACTATTTTGTTGTGTGTGAGCATGTAGAACTAAGGGATAATTAAATTTCAGGAACTGTAAATATAGCTGGTGTACCCACCAGAGTACTCTTTGACTCTGGGGCCACGCACTCCTTTGTTTCTATGTATTTTGGGAAGCGAATGGAGTTACCTATCAAGTATTTAATCCCAAGCTTGATTGTTCGCTCTCCGTTGGGAGTAGAAGTGGCATTGAATGAATGCTATGGGCTGTGTACAGTTAGTATTGAGGGTCGAAACCTAGAAACAAATCTGGTTCAACTTGAGATGGTAGACTTTGACGTCATCTTGGGAATGGATTGGCTAGGCCATCATTCAGTTAGCTTATTATGTGGCGAAAGAAAACTTGTGTTTAAAGATGAGAAGGGAAAATAGTTTAGCTTCACTAGAACCAAGTTACCTCAGAAGCGGAAGCTGATCCTCTCTGCCCATAAAGCTATGAGATGCTTAGAGAAGGGAGGAGTGAGGTACTTAGTGCCTGTGGTCGACATGACTGCAGAGGTGCCAAAGATGGAAGATCTAAAAGTGGTACTAGAGTTTCCAGATGTGTTCCCAGAAGATCTACCAGGTCTACCTCTAGACAGGGCTACAGAGTTCATGATAGAACTCATGCCAGGGTCGGCACCGGTGTCTAAGGCACCGTACAAGATGGCCCCTACAGAATTAAAGGAATTGAAGACCCAATTACAAGAACTACTAGATAAGGGTTTCATACGACCAAGCATATCGCCATGGGGAGCACCTGTATTGTTCGTAAAGAAGAAGGACGATAGTGTACGACTATGTATTGACTACCGAGAGTTGAACAAGTTAACTATCAAGAATCAATACCCTTTGCCTAGGATCGATGATTTGTTTAACCAGTTGCAGGGTGCAAAGGTTTTCTCAAAGATTGATCTTAGATCAGGGTACCACCAATTGAAGATCAAGGCAGGAGATATTCCAAAGACTGCTTTCAGGACAAGGTATGGGCATTATGAGTTCCTGGTAATGTCGTTCGGGTTGACTAACGCTCTAGCGTCATTCATGGAACTGATGAACCGAGTGTTTCATGACATGTTGGACACTTCGATCATCGTATTCATCGACGACATCTTGGTTTACTCAAAGGACAAGGAGACTCATGCAACACATTTGAGAGTAACCCTACAACGGCTGAGAAGGGAGAAGCTTTATGCCAAGTTCAAGAAGTGTAAATTTTGGCTGAAAGAAGTGGCCTTCTTGGGTCACGTAGTATCTGCAGACAGTATCAAGGTGGATCCAAGCATGATCGCAGCTATAGTAGGATGGGATGCACCGAAATCAGTTGTGGAGATTCATAGTTTCCTTGGATTGGCTGGTTACTATAGAAGATTCATGGAAGACTACTCAAGGATCGCCTTTCCACTTACCAGACTAACCAAGAAAGGAGAAAAGTTCATATGGACAGATGAGTGTGAGAAATGCTTTTAGACTTTGAAGTCAAGACTAGTCCTTGCACCTATCTTGACCATCCTAGCACCAGGCTTGCCGTTTACCCTATATACGGATGCCTCAGGATTAGGTCTTGGATGTGTGTTGATGCAAGGAGAACAGGTGATTGCCTACGCATCAAGACAGTTGAAAGAGCATGAGAAGAACTATCCTACGCATGATCTGGAGTTAGCAGCGGTCATTCATGCAATCAAGACTTGGAGGCACTACCTTTATGGTGAAAAGTTTCAGATTAAGTCGGATCATTAGAGTTTAACTTACCTTTTTACTCAGAAGGACCTGAATATGAGACAGAGGAGATGGATGGAGCTATTAAAAGATTATGATTGTGACATCCAGTACCATCCGGGTAAGGCAAACGTTGTGGCTGATGCCTTAAACAGAAAGTGGGCATTGAAACCTGAGGCAAGATCTAGTACAAACGCTGCATTGTGTGCTGCAGCCTCTGGCTCAATAAAGAATGATAAAGAGTATATATTAGAGATTGTGGGAGATCCAGTGGAACAAGGCTTAATTCATAAGTTGACATTGATGTTCGCAGCTTTGAAGATCTCATCGGATCTAATAGATGAGGTCAAAGTAGCAATCCTATAGGATCCACACCTCAAGACTGTGCAAGAAGATCTAGAGAAGGGTAAAAGCAATCCTGACTTTACCTTGGAGTCAGACAAGGTACTCAGGTATCGTGGACGATTATGTATACCTGAGAGTGAGAACTCAAATATCAAAGATAGAGTTATGACAGAAGCTCATTACACCCCATATTCGGTACATCCAGGAAGCACTAAGATGTACCATGATTTAATAAGACTATATTGGTGGAGTGGTATGAAAGCAGATGTAGTTCGATTCGTGTTCCAATGTTTAAATTGCCAGCAAATTAAAGCAGAAAGGTAGAGACCCGTAGGTTTGCTACAACCACTATCGGAGCTAGCATGGAAGTGGGATTGTATCACAATGGGTTTCGTTACTGGCCTACCCTTGACACCGAGGTCAATGGATGCAGTATGGGTTATAGTTGATCGACTTACCAAGACAGTTCGATTCATCGCTGTCAGACCTTAGTATACCATGGAGAAGCTGGCCAAGCTATATGCGGATAATATAGTTAGACTTCATGGCGTCCCAAAAAGTATAGTATTTGACAGAGATCTCCGTTTTACATCAAAGTTCTGGGAAGGATTACAAAAAGCTATGGGAACCAAGTTGAAGTTTAGCACAGCTTTTCATCCTCAGACAGACGGGCAGTCAGAAAGAACTATTCAAATCTTGGAGGATATGCTCCGAGCGTGTGCCCTAGATTTCAAAGGATCTTGGGATGAGAATCTATCACTCATTGAGTTTGCTTATAACAATAGTTACTAGGCTACGATCCAAATGGCTCCATACAAGGCACTCTATGGGAAGAAATATCGTACACCTCTGTTATGGAATGAGGTGGGAGAGAGAAGGATTGTAGGACCGGAGTTCGTCGAAGAAACTTGTCGAGTGATTGATCAAATCAAGGAAAGACTGAAGACAGCTCAAGTTTGACAAAAGCACTATGCAGATTATCGACATCGAGATCTGGAGTTTGCAGTGGGTGATAAAGTGTTCTTGAAGATATCACCTATGCGAGGTCTGAAACAGTTTGGTAAGAAGGGGAAGCTATGCCCCAGGTATATGGGACCATACGAGATTTTGACCAGACGTGGCAATGTGGCATATCAACTGGCTCTACCACCATCCATGTCAAGCGTTCATGATGTGTTCCATGTTTCTTTATTGAAGAAGTATGTCAGGGATCAATCGCACATCTTGATAGCAGACCCATCAAACTTGACAGAGGACTTGACATTTAAAGTAGTACCTGTGATGCTCATAAGCCGAAAGGTACAACATCTCTGAAGCAAGGATATCCACTATGTGAAAGTGCAATGGAAAAGCCAAGATGTAGAAGAAATCACTTGGGAGGAAGAGAACGTGATGCAAAAGGAATACCCTAACCTTTTTGACGACCAAGGTACGTTCAAATTTCAAGGCCAAAATTTATTTTAAGGGTGGGGGAGTTGTAAAACCTACATGCAAATTTCGGGACGAAATTTCTTTTAAGGGTGGGGGAGTTATAAGACCCGCACTCTATGAACCCGATCTAAACCTTTCATTCATGTCGTAACAGGTCTTCTAATCATTACCGGGCCAGACGGGACGAGCGGATGACAATCAGGTATGAAAATGGACCTCAAAGTATGAAATATTTCAAACCGATCGATGGTACCGATCGACCGGCATGGCCTGCGCAGCAGACCACTTAGATTCAGAAACAGATCTCTGCGGGTCCCACTTTCTTAATTTTAAACCGAAGGACTTTCCTAATATTAGGAGGCTTCCTAAACTCAACCCTAGCCTATATAAGGACTCCTAAACCTCTTAAAATCCCTTTCATTGATCCTCACAAACCCTAGAGAGGAGAAAAAGATTGAAGAAGGAGAAGAAGCTAGGAAGGAGAGGGAAGAGCCGCCATTTTCGTTGGACGAAGAACACATTACCGCGAATCAACGATAAGTGCTTAAACCTTCCTCTACGTTAAGCATTCTAGAATGGTTAGTCATGATTAAATCAATACCATGCAAAGCGGGGTATTGATCTAAACCATATTTTGCCATCAAACCCTAATCTAGTCGGTAAACCCTAGATTCAAGTTCTAGGTTGAAAATCATCGAAACTAGGACTTGAATGGAGTTGGAAACAACTCTAACTCAGTGCTCAAACCTAGAATGTGTAGGAGAAATCCTAGAATCAGTAGGGGTGACTGACGGAATGCGAGAACCGGATGTATGGTCTTCTAGAGATATACCGGTCGACCATACCGGTCGTACCCTATTCGATCGGTACCTGCGACCGTATCTCTTGGAGGCTGGTTTATGGGGACCGATCGACCATACAGGTCACACCTTTCCCCACAGTGCTGCGATCGGTACCTGCAACCGGTACATGCGATCGGTCTGCCCTGTGAGGAGTGTTTTTGATCTTGTTGGTTTTTCGACCAACGTAAACCCTAAAAAAATTATTCTAATTCAACCCTAACATCGTGTAGGACCTTGTGATAGCAAGTTTAGATTCTGTGACGCGGAGCAAGCTATCAAATAAGCGTCAGATAAGGGAATCAGACCTAAACTCTAATAATTAATAACAGTAAAACGTTGTTAATAACTATGATTCTGTGGACTGATGTAAGTGCATACTTGCATGTCATCCTTTACTTTTAGTTATTATTATTGTTCATGCATACTCGTTATGCTAGGATGTGACTGTTAGGCATGTGATTATTTTCGCTGGTGTGTGGAATGGGAAGGACCGAGGGCCTGGGATCGTTCCTCACACTAGCACCTTTTCGTATCGTTCTGTCTTAGCATGCTTAGTGCGGGTAGGGTATCAGCGGGAGGAAGTGGCACTATGGTCTCCGGCCTGGCCACTAGACTCTAGCTCTATCTCTATGCCGTAGGGAGCTGTGCTGGGATAGGTCCTACTATGATGACATATAGGATTGGTTAGTTGCGAGTCCAGTTTGCAACACCTCGCCAATAGGGGCTTACGTGTTGGTATGGGTAGGGTATCAGGGGAAGTGTTGGCGGTGTTTGATCCGGACGCTTTAGCTCTATCTCTATTCCATGGTGGGTGCATGTGGGATGATAGTGGTGTTTGATCCATTGGGCGGCTTCACACACTCGTGTATAGAGGTGCGGTGGCCGCCAATCCTTTCTATAGCACATTGCAAACTTAAACCAGACCACGATGTGAATGTTACTCATGCATATGTTTGTTGCATTGTCTGATTGTCTTACTGAGCTAAGTTGTGAGCTCACCCTTGTATATATACATGTTTTTAGATGTTGATGCAGGTTATACTGTGGAGGATTACATGGATGCTCTGGCGTATGGAGGTGTTGCTGCTTTAGAATTGCAAGCAGGGAAGGACGAGCATGACGCTTCATGCGAGTGCCCTTTTTGCGTGTACCTCTAGGATGTTGGTTTTGTTTCTTTATTTATTTTCAGTTGGATTTATAATTGGGATGTAAGGATAATTATTTATGTTTTTATATTTTGAATAAACGGATTATTTATTTATCAATAGAAGTACTCAGTTCATTTAATTTAAGACTTTCGCTGTATTTTATTATATTCTGATTATGGTTATGTGCAATGGTTTGTATGAGTGGACACGATCTTATTGAGATCATGGTGTGAACCGTTGGTTCAGTGACGGTTGACTCACACTTCTGGTTCAACCGGAATTAGGGTGTGACAATCTAGCTGACAACTTTGCATGGGACCCATTGTTGGCTTCTGCCCAGAATTCTTTACATCCATTTTGAAGAGGATGGATAATGGAGCACACTGGAGCTTGAATCGCCTGATTCGAACTTTGGATGATCAAGATATGGCCGAATGAAGTTTAAATAATTAAACTTACGATAGTTTGCACAAAAGCTTTTGGAATATTTATGATAATTTCATAAACCTCCCTTGTACCTATCGTCCGACAAAAACGACAACTTCTTTTCCATTTGATATCGAAATTAAATGATTCTAGTCTCATTTCGAAGATAATTCCATGACCTATACATCCATGTAGATGACAGCCCATGACTTGCTGTGAGGCCCTCCGAAATCAGCCTCGAAGGAGCCAAAAAATTCAAACCTTGAATTGGGACCTGTGACCTTTCCGAATGTGTTGTACACTCCCTTGTACTTTTCCAAAACTTTACTCATCTGCCCTCTTTTGTTGTCTACATACCGACAAGACTCTGGTCAACTAAGGATGACAAAAATGGGGTGCTTACAAATAGTCCCATGCATCTCTGCACGAACCCAATTTCCAAGGGATAAGTTGACAAATACACCAACTTAATCCATCCTATGATGGTAACTTCCCCAAAGGATTCGGATGTACCTTGAGATCCATGCAACTGCTCAAATCATTCTTAAAATCATGCCACTCCATGCCACTCTACAAATACCTCCCAGAATGAAGGTGACGGGATTGAACTTTTAACATTTACTCTCTCTCCTTAGTCAAATTGCTTAAACCTCACTTTACCAGGACTCATTTTGTCACACCCCAATTCCGCACCATTCGGAATGGTGTGATGAACCGTCAATAAATCAACGGTTCAACCAGGATCTCGAATAGGCTATCCCACATATGATAAATCAAAACACATTCCACATTAATCAGAGATAATAAAGTAAATAGCGGAAGTCTTACAGATAATGAACTGAGGTCTAGTCATGATAAATAATTAATATTTCATTTATTTCCAAATAACCAAAACATAACTTAATACATATTACAATATCCAAATACGAAGTCTAAACAATAAACGTATCCACAGTTGAAACGCTGTCTTAACGAACCATGTTCGTTCTCCACAGCTTGCTCATTCATAGCCTCCACCCGTTCATATGTTGGCGTGTTGACATAATCTTCAGTCCTAATACCTGCAACATCAGAAACTAAAAAGAATTGCATGTGCGAGGGTCAGCTCTCCAACTTGAGCTCAGTGAGAAAATAAAACAATGAAAAAAACATATGCATGCATTCATATCTTTGGTCTGGTATATAAGTTTGCAATGCACTATAGAAAGATTCGGTGGCCGCCTCGCCTCTATGCACAGGGTGTGAAGGCCCGCCCAAAGGTTAACGTTTATTATCGTCCCCATCCACCCTACCATGGAATAGAGATAGAGCTAAAGTGCTGAGGCCCGGCCTATGACACTTCCCCTGATACTTTACCCATACCAACACGTAAGCCCCTGCTGGCGAGGGCTTGCAAACTGGACTCGCAACTAACCAATCCTAATGTCAAACAGTGTATCCAAGGCCTCACCCAAGCATCCCTCAATACGTCCACAGAGATAGAGCTAAGGCCCCCTGGCAGAGTCAGAGACTACACGGTCCGAGACCACCTCCCCTGATACTCTACGACGTAATAATTCTGCTAAGGTAATGGTGATACGAAGATGTCAGTGGAAAAGACTTAAGTTAGAGATAGAGCTAGAGTGCTGAGGCCCGGCCTATAACACCCCCCCTGATACTCGCTCGCATCAAGCACACTAACCACACACATACATTCACATGTCTATTCTTATCATCATCATCATCATCATGTTATAAACAATAAATTTAAATATGCATGAACAGTAATAATAAAAATATTGGATGACATGTTGAATGCACATACAAGCATACACGCATAGAATCAGTCATGGCATCAGACTCAATAAATAAAAATAGTTTATTATTAACCAATTAGTTTAGGTCTTGTTCCCTCACATTTGCTTGATTGTAGATCCTCTTTCAAGCTTTAAGAATCACTTTTATATCAATAGGGAACCTAACAAGTCGATAGATTTTAGTTATAATTCATTCCGATAATTTTAGGCTTGCTGTTAAGTGGGGGTAGTAGGACGGGTAGCAGGACAGGTAGTAGTTTTCTGCGACCCCCAGGGGTAGGGTAGATGCCAGGGTTGGATGTTCCATCGACCCTGGGTGCGACCACCCCTTTCTTGGGGTTCCCGAATGCTGGGGATCGATGCTAGGGTCGGATGTTCCATCGACCCTAGCTGCGATCCCCCGTGGTTTGAGTCGAGAATTTCATCCTACAGTTCATTCTTTCATGTTTGGGTCCTATGGCTTACTCCCACAATCCATTCTATGCTTGTTCTATGGCTTAAAACTTTAGGTTTCTTCCTTACTTTGCCTACCATGATTTCCTCCATGGATTTCATTGAAATCCTCCCATGGATGAATGATTTGGGTTTCTCCTAAGTCATACCCTCTTCATGAATCATTCTAGGCTCCTAAATAAATCATGGAGAATGTATTCATACCTTAGGTTTGCTGAGATTCAAAGTTTTCTCTGAATTTCCTCCTCCTTGGTCTTCTTCTTCAATTCTCCTTCTCTTCTCCTTCTCTTCCTTCTCTTCTCTTTCTCCCAATCCAATTAGGGTTGTAAAAGGAGTGAAAAAGGCTTAGGGACATCCTATTTATAGAGTAAAACCTCCCAAAATAAGTCCCATTGAGTTTAGGAAAGGTTCCCATTGAAATTAGGAAAGTTTCCTAATTTTCGGTTCGTGTTGTTTTTGCTATTTTTCGGGGGTCGATGGTAGGGGGTCGGATAATTCGAGACCCCTGCGACTCCCAGACCAAAAAGTCATGGGTCAAACAGGGGGTCGACCCTGCCTGTTTAGGCATGCGACCCTACCCTTATTTTGACTATTTTTGAGTAAAATTTCATATTGGGTCTTGGGTTTCTTCACACACTTGGTCCATTTGGCTCGACCATGATATGTAGACTGGTCCTGACACGAAATGTAAGGTTAGACCGGGTTCGTGGCGTGCGGGTCTTACACATTTTTCTTTTGATCTCGAGTTCTATCTGTGTGCTTCTATAGCTAACTTAGGCTTTGAAGTGGCCAAAGGGTTATCTACCCCTCCCCCCCTCTCTACTGTGTACCTACTTCTTGTTGATGGGTGTCACCATCGGAAGATCCAGACACAGCAGCAACAAATTGGCGCCTACCATGGGGTACAAGCGATCTTTTGACAAAAGCTTTCAAGCCTTGTGAAGAAGCATTCTTTTTTCCACCTGACAAGGCAAAACTCAATGGTACCACCCCGAAGAGAGAGAAGTTATGTTTTACATAGCAATATTGACTTTCCTAATAATGAAGATATTCCTAATCATGGGGATAACAATAGTGACGAGGTCGACCAAAATGGAGTAGGCCACAATGAACATCAAGGAGTAAATAACCCTAATCTGTGGCAATTTTTAATGAAGGACCAATTGGACGCGATGACTCAGCAAATCACGAAATTGGTTCAACTTCTAAAACAATAGCAACACCAACAACTTCCACCAGCACCACCAGTAAACATCAGAGGTGCACCAGTGAAGTCAGGGAGGTGTCGCCTCCCAGAGTCATCAACAATAGAATCCAGCTCTCTAGGGTTGATTTTTTGAAGCCAATCCCCTTAACCCGTAGATTCCCATGCTCAGCTGAATGAAAGTGGGCATTCTCAAAGTCAGCGTGTCTCGGGACATCATGTTCCTCGTGTTCCCGAGGGTGTCAACAGGCCAAGACATTCCCAAAGTGTGGCCAAATCAAGTAGTCACAATCCTCTTCTAGGCTCTCTACGAGTTTCTGTACATGACCTGATTGGAACACAAGTCGGTGAAAACCTACAGAAGATGTTCATGCACTAGTCGACGCAGCACGACAAGAACGAGTGCCAATTGTAGTCCTTCCCTCGACCAAAACCCCTGTAGATGCTCTACAACAGCATTTGCGACTAGACACGGTGTCTACAACAAATTGAACAAGACCCAAATGCCCAAATTCCTCAAAATTATAGCACCGAGACAGCACTCTCGAATGATATTATGTCCTTTAGACTGTTAGCTTATTCGGTGGATCAATCAACCTAGAGAAGCACTTGGATAACTTCAGGACAAGGATGCTTTTTCATGGGTATCATAATGCAATCTATTGTTGGTCATTCCCATATACATTGAGGGATGCTGGTCGAACGTGGTTCAACAGCTTACTGCTGCATTCTATCCATTCTTTGGGGAGCTTAGTCGTAGCTTCTTGACACATTTCCAGGGCAATCGCGCCCAGAAGAAGACGGTTGGTTATTCATTTGATGGCGATCAATTAAAAGGATGATGAGTCTCTCTGAGCCTTTATAACTCGGTTTAACAAAGTAGTCCTTTAGATCAAAGATCTCCAGCCTAAAGTTGTAACAGTGGCTTTATCAGCAACCATTCGTTATAGAAAATTAATCTCTTTCATCGCCAAGAACCACCACGTACACTAACTAATATGTTGATTGATGTGAATGGTATGCCGCTGCTAATGATGCAATAGCAATCACTATGGAAAAGGATGCCACCAGTAGCTCGGCTGGCGTATCGGATAATAAGAGACCGTATCAACCCCACAAAACCCAAAAGTTAAGAGAAACGAGCAAGAAGTAGAGGTCGGGGAAAGACGACTACCCTGGCAAACTTGCATACATCCCTCAAGAATACACTCTTCTGAACCGTCCTGTTTCAGAGATTATGCACATCAAACGGGACAAGGGGCAAGGGGCAACTATGCTCAAATCAAAGTTAGCTACACTAACGACAAAACAGTTATGGGCATAGGGCGTTTTGTGCTCAACTCGAACTTGGCTTCATGACAATATGTCCCAGCGGTCCAATACAACAGACTAATGCTTTCTTCACCCATGGGTTAGACAATGACATTTATCCTATGAGTTTCCTAGAATAATATCTACCCAACTAAGTCAGTAAACCGACATAGTTGGCCTACGGGGTGGACTTTTACCTACCATAATTTGCAGCCTTATATTAAGGGATTGCTAGAACTCGGAGGGCAGAATAGCCAATAGTAGAAAAGGAACATATTTTTCATTAAGTCAAGAACAGTGGTACACTTGATTGAAATTGACTAACATTCAAAAAAAAAAAAAAAAAAAAAAAAAGAAGAAGAAAAAATTCAAACATTCTTGAGGTCTTGGAGATGCCTTTGGAGCCATTTTTCTTATCAGCATAAATGGTCTTAGAGGTGTCAAGCTTGGCTTGGGAATGGCTAAGCCTAATTCTTTCCAGGTAGAAGGAGGAATAAATGCAAGCAACGTGACTTCCATTACATTTGAAGTCAGTATAGCCTTTAGCTCAGAAGAGGTTGAAGTGGCCTTTAAGCCAGAAAAAGATGTGCCTTTACCTCCATTGGTACTTTTGGCCTTCACATGTTTTGCCTTAGCTTCCAAGGCAGCGAGCCTCTTCTATACCTTGAATATGATGGGGCAATGAGAAAATTCAAAGTTGAGAATCCCTTTCTGAACATAATCGAAAACCATCATAAGAGTTTGCATCATTACTTCAACTTTTTTTCACAACAATGTTCCCACCTTCCTCACTCTCCTTGAAGTCGGCAATTCCTTTCTGAATGGCCTCTTTCATGTGCATCTCCTCAGATTGCCTTTGCTCCATGTTGATTCTTTTCAACTCAGCTAATTCAGCCCGGGATTGATCGAGCTCATCTCAGACTTTTTTCAGTCTCCTTCTCAGCCTTCCTCATAAGTTCAGTGGCATGCCCGTTGGCCTTAATGTAGTCGCTGACTGTTTTTTGAAGATATGCAACTTCAGATTTGCTCTTTTTCAGATCTCCATGAAGCTAGCCTTGTATTCCTCTGCACACTTACACTCATCGGCGACCTTAACCTTTAATGCTTCTATCTCAGCATTTTGCACCTTGAGCACTTCGATATCGGTCAACAAGTCTGTGATCTTCTTTTGTTCAACGAGCTTGGCGGCATCCTCTTGGTCCTCGAAACATTTGTTGTGGGCCATCCTCAAGCTTTCATACTTAGTCCAGAGAGATGAGGAATAAGCATCAATCTACAGAAATAAAGAACAAGAGTTAGAATGGAAGATTAGTAAAACAATATAAAAGAGTCAGCAGAAACTTACAGTAGCCATATCGCTGAAGAAGCCCGACTTGAACTCATCCTCCTCTGTCGCCTTAATCCTCTCAACATCCTTGGGGAGTATCGAACCTAATAATAAAGTCCAAGCAACTTTCCCTTCAGTAACAAGGGAGTCTTCATTCATGATGTCCCAACTCGGGATAAAAACATCAGACTCCTCAATTGGCTCCCCCACATCTCCCTTTCCTTTGTTAGAGCGGGAGGGTTTCTTCGCTTTAATCTTATAAGACCAAGAGTCTCTGGAAGAATGGACCCGGTCATAAAGCTATTTTTGGGTGACAAGAGCTGAAGAATGGATGTCTTTGAAGACTTTGCAATTTCCCCAGTCCTGATAGTGGCATCATAAAAAGTTAAGGAAGCTGCAACAAAACACTATAGATCAAGACTTGAACTCAAAAAGAAAAAAGGTAGCCTAAGTATACATGGCTCCGTCCTCAACTTCAAGGGCTCATTTTGGCCCAATAGAATTTTCTCCTTTGGCGTGAAGTCTTCTCAGACTTCTCACCAGAAGGTGAAGAAACCCTCTTAGGGTCGGATTCCTTCGAGGTCTCTCAAGGCTTAGCAGGTACAGGCCCCAAACTCAGGTCCTTAGCCGTCGACATCGAAGTCGGCTCATCAAAAGCCTCAGCAGCAGTGCCCTAATGCAACTCTTCAGCCTCCTCATCCCCATCATCTAAGAAGAATCTCAGGATTTTCTCATCAGTCCAGACCATAGTAAGTTCAGGAATGGCAAACATTCGGATACAGATACGTATATGTATTCAACGCAATCAGGCTTCAATACGGGGATTGAAAATCCGATTAAAAAAACATACATGACATTAATACATATGTGTCACACCCCACTTCTGATACATATATAATTCGGAGCATGACTGACCCAATACATAATTTCTTTTGTTCGGTCCGACCCAGAATCACATAAGCCATGTGAACCCCCACCAACCCCGCACTAATCAGATGAATGAAATGAACAATCAGAGTAAATACAATAGTAGAAGTAAACTAAGTAAACCAAACTTCTATTGATAGATAATTAAAAAAATACCGAGTTGTTTATGTCTTATGTTTAAACTAGATCAAACCATCAAAGTGATGTTCATAATCTAAATATAAATACTAAAACCATAACCAAAGTGATTGTATTTCAAAGTTCAATAAAAGATTAAATGCTTGGTCCGCTTCCTTCACTCGAATACGCAAGCATCACACTCACAGTTAGCATCATGCTCTTCCTCCTCCAGCATCTACCCAGCCAGTTGAACGAGGTTAGAGATAACAGGAGCATTCACATAGTCCGCAACGGTAGTACTTGTAGCATCATATAAAAAAATGACGTACGCAAGGGTATGCTCTCCAACTTGAACTTAGTGAGAAATAGACAAGCAAATAAGCAATAATGCATAATCAATTTATTACACATAGCACGAGTTTGGTATAATGGATGCTAGTGCTAAGGTAAGGAATGGTCACACTCACCAAAGCTTACCATAACCTCCATGCACAGGAGAAAATGGACACTCGCCAGCTTGCACCGATAGTCCTAGTGAATCCACGCATCTCCTATATAGACAATGATAGACTAAAGGTCTAGCCAATGAAGCTCCAACAACCATTGCCACCACCTCCCCCTCATCCCTCATCCATACCAATACCTGACCACTTGTTGGTTAGGGTCACATATGTCACACCCCAATTCTGGTCTAACCATAATGGTGTGATGAAACACCAATAAACCAATGGTTCACCCAGGATCTCGCATAGGTCGTACCCACCATATAAAACCACACACACATTCCACATTAATAATCAGAGGTAATAAACAAATAAGCGGAAGTCTTACAGATAATGAACTGAGAGTCTAACAGTGATAAATAAGTATTTAATCCAATTATCTCCAAACCACAAGACATAAAAATAAATAATCAATTACATATCCGATGTTAAAATTATAACTAAACTTAAGCAAAAACACATTGGTTGCACTCTCATGATGAATCATGTGCATCTTCTTCAACTTCTACATCCATCGTAGCAACATGTCCATACGTCAACGCATTCATATATTCTTCAACCGTAGGACCTGCATCATCAACTAAAAATATTCGACGTCGAAAGGGTGAGCACACATCACGGCTCAGTGAGCAAACAAAACAATGCAACAAATATATGCATGCATTCAATTCATATATTTTGTCTGGTTTTTAAGTTTACAATGTGCTATAGAAAGGTTTGGTGGCCGCTGCACCTCTATACACGAGTGTGTGAATCCGTCCAATGGATCAAACACCATTGCCATCCCACATGCACCCACCATGGAATAGAGATAGAGCTAAAGTGTCTGGATCAAACACTACCAACACTTCCCCTGATGCCCTACCCATACCAACACGTAAGCCCCTATTGGCGAGGGCTTGCAAACTGGGCTCACAACTAACCAATCCTAATGCCAAATAGTGTATCCAAGGCCTCACCCCAGCATCCCTCAATACGTCCATAGAGATAGAGCTAAGGCCCCCTGACAGAGTCAGAGACCACACGGTCTGAGACCACCACCCCTGATGCCCTACGACGTAATAGTTTTGCTAAGGTAATGACGATACGACGATGTTAGTGGGCAATACTTGAGTAGAGATAGAGCTAAAGTCTGGTGACGAGGTTGAAGACCCCCATGCCACGTCCTCCCCCTGATGCTCCACTCGCATCCAACACACCAACCATACACATACATTCACATGCCTATCATCATCATCATGTTATAAATAAACGGAATTAAATATGCATGAACAGTAATAGCATGAATATTGGATGACATGTGAGAAGCACATTACAAGCATACAAGCATAGAATCAATCATGGCATTGGACTCAATAAAAATAAACAATTTGTTATTATCCAGTTAGTTTAGGTCTTGTTCCCTCACCTGTTAGTAATACTTGATGTCCTTTCAAGCCTTGAAATTCTCTTTGAATTGATTTAACAACCTAAAAGTTATATGAATTTAAGTTAGGGTTCATATGTAACATATTACAGTAGTCAAAAATCAAAACAGAGCACTGATAGGTGTCTGATTGGTCCTATGGTCTTATGCCGTATCGACCTGACTGTCTACGGTCGATACCCTACGGTCGCATATGGTGCGACCGTAGCTGCAACCATATGATTTCTGAAATCTTCTCGAATGCCTTTGGTCGATCCTCTGGTCATACTGGTCAAGCTATGTCGACCATAGCTACGACCTTGAGATTTCTGGTCATAGTCTACATGAAATTCGAGTTCTTCCTAGGTCAATTCTTCTGTTCTTGAATGGGGTTTATTCTAAGGTCATCCTATGGCCATCATTAGTAATTTCTTATCAACCCTAATCATCAAATTCGCTCCTCATGATTTTCCTTGGGATTTTCTCAAGGAAATCACATAGATCATAATAGGTTAATATTGTCTATCTTTCATAGAAGTCTTATTCCTTAGTGTTTACATCTCCAGAGATTCGTTTCGTACCTTGGCCTGTGATAGAGAGCCAATGCCTTCTCAGCAAATTCTTCTCCTTAGCTTTTTCTTCTTCTCCTTCTCTTCCTTCTCTTCCTTCTCTTTCTCTAGGGTTTACTAATGTTCTAAAAGAGTTAAAAAGGGCTGAGGGGACGTCCTTTATATAGAGAAAAACTCTCCATATAAAGTCCTCTTTCAATTAGGAAAGCAATCCCTTAGTTTAGGAAAGTTTCCAAAACTCAGAGTCTGATCTGGGTTCTCACGGTCGATCATACGATCGCATAAATCATCGCCCGTAGGGTTGAAATCATCGACCGTGGGGTTCTGGATTTGAGATTTTTGGTTCCCTTCCTTATGGTTGACCATACCTACCCAGGCATGCGACCTTAGGTATGTTTTTTTAGTGTTTTTAACTTAATTCTCATACCTGGTTTATGATCTGTCGTCACACGCTCGGTCCACTTGGTCCAGGAATGATGGGAAGACCTGGCACGACACGGTTAGACCAAGTTAGTGGAGTGCAAGTCTTACAACATATATGGGTAATTCCAATAACCAATTCTACATGTCATCCTAGGAACCTCCTTAATACCCTAACAGAAATCCCAGACCGTCCGTCATCCTTCCCCTCTCCCTAGACGCTGTCAATCCGTTAGGATACAAGACAGCCAATGGCAAGTTTTGCATAGTGGATCAGATCCTACGGTCCTCAACCATTTCACCACTACCCATACAAGTATCAATCATCACACAATCACAAGATTCATTATATATTAATACAATGCAATTAAAGAGCAGATATTGGATGACATGTTATCAATCAAGATGCAACATAGATAAGCAAGTTATTAAAAACACACCAAAAATAAGTCAGGGGTTTTGTTCCTCACTTGAGATACGATTACCTCTATAATTTGCACTAGGTGAGTTAATCTTGGCTACGTATGTGTTACCTAACAGGTAAGTACGGTCATTAATTACAATGTGAATTAACATAGCTTGATACATGGCAACCTGGGAATAACCGGTTGCAGCATCCGGTTGCACAGTAGTGCGACCAGTATTGCTTTCGGTTACTCTTGGGAACCTACTGTTTCCATCGGGTCGCAGATCCAGTTGCTGCTACTGGTTAACTTACTGGGGTTTCCTGAGAGCATCTGGTCGCTGATCCGATTGCATTTATTATGACTGGATACTCCCCAAGGCTGGTCTTCTAAGGTTTGGTCTTCCTAGAGGCATGGGTTTCGCCTCCGGATTTAATTCTGGACTTCTACTGTGGAAGTATGTTTGTGGATTAATGGTCGAAGTTCCAATGATGGGTTCCAAATCCTATTCTATGGAATTAGTGAAGTCAGTCGTGGCCTGTAGGAGTACCTCCTAGGTCTATGGTTTATCATCTTGCATAAGGGCAAAGATGCATTCAAGTCTAGCCTGAACCATTCTTGAGGAGTTTCTTCTTCGATGATTGAAGGGATGCTACTCTGCTTTGCCATTAATGGAGAGCGGAGCTTCATCAACCACTAAAGGGTTGATGGTGTATATTCGTTCGGCATAGATTTCCAATGATAGTAATTTCTACAGTATACAGGTTATAGAGTTTTACCAGCAGTTTATTTGACTAGTGAATGATAACGACGATGAATCCCGGTGATTCTCCAATGCTCTTCCCACCAGGCTTCTCCTTCTTCCTCCAACTCTCTCCCTCTCTCTGAGAATGTGTTAAAGTTCCTTGTGATGAATACATACTCAAAAGAGGGGCTTTGAGGGAAGGTTTAACTGTTTGGAGGCTCCCTCTTGAAGTCAAACTCCTTGGAGAGTGGGAGATTGGGGAGATTTGCCAAGTGGCAAGTTAAGGAGTCATGAGAGGAATTCTATTCCCTTAACCAACTCTAAAGTGGTTAGGAGTGAGGTGGGACCTATTGGGTTCGTCCCTGGGTCCAGGGAATATTCTCAATCAAGCTCAACAGTGGAGTTTCAAAATTCCCATTCGTAGGCAAGGCTTTTCAGCCTATCCGGTCACAACATCCGGTCCCACCTGGTCTGGAATCTTTTGATCGGTGGCTGCGATCGATGCCCAATCTGGTTCCTACTTGACATAGTTATTTAAATGTTTTAAAAGTGTTTCATACTTGGTCTAAGCTGGTCTTCAGGTCACCATCGTATCGGGCCCGTTAATGGTGGAAAACCCTGACACAGTAAGAAAATCTGAGTTATTCTAGGTTTTCTGGGTGTGGATTTTACAATACGTGTTTAATACGATGATATTTTTAATGAAAATACGGACATATATTCGCTATGCAATAGACATCTACATCATTTAACAAATAAAATAATAACATATAATTTCAAATTTATATACAACCAAAACTCACAATCCATGAAATTTACATAAAATTGTCATTTCATTGACATAAACACATATCAAAGCCGGAAGGGTTCATTCGGTAGTGGGGTTAAGGGATTTGGGAAAAAAAAAACAAAATATTATGAAAGAAAAAGAAAGAGAGAGAAAGAGAGGGGGAATTTTTTTTTTTTAATTCCTTTTTTTTTTTTCATGTTCAATACAGCCATACATGTTTAATCCGTTTCAATATAGAAAATATGATTTTTAAGAATCCATACAATAGTTCATAAAAATACATAAAGATACATTTAAAAATTTGGGACACGTATAATTTGCATATTGAACGTTACTTTACTAGGGTCCAACCACTGCAGGATAAAAAAAAATCTGGCAATTTAAATTAAGTATGCAAGGAAAGAAATGAAAAATAATCTGAAAGCTCACCCAGCTTGTAAAGTTTAAGAAAATTGCCTTTCTTCAAACTAGGATACTCAATAGTGGTCTCGAGGTTCATCAACTTAAGTGCAGTAAGCTTGGTAGGAGAAAGCTCGGGTCGCATATTCAGTTTAGTCACCAAAGATGACCCCCAAATGTTCATCAGTAGAAGCAATTTTTCACCTTAATGCAACATGCCTTTTTGGACTGAGGCATGGAAAAATTTCTCCTTCCAATCATGGTTCGAAGAAGGCAGCTTGGTAATGATCTTGGGTTCGGTTGCACCTTGGATAACAAGAGGGACATTGGAAAAAAAAACCCATTTACAACTTTCTCCCTTGGCTTTTTGGGATGCACCATTTTAAAGCATTGAACATGAAAAGTTCACGAAAGAGTTTTGCAGTCGGGTGATAACTGATCTGAATGAAGAAAATAAGAAAAGCTATGATACATCCCATCCGTTGGAGGCAAGTTGAGGTGCGGCAATCCCATAGTATTTCAGGATATCCATTGCCATAGGATGAATGGGGAACCTAAATCTAGAGATAAACATCTCCTTGTAGAAGACCATCTCGGTGAAAGAAGCCATACAAGACCTTTCGAATGCCAGAAGAACCCTAAGTTGGATTTAATCGATAATTTGGTAAGGAACCCTAAGGGCATCAACTATTTTCTGGTTAAACCTCCCACTAGGAATCTCTAGGAATGCTAGTAAGTTGCAAGGTCAACCATTTCTTCCTCATGTTCAGGATTCATCAACTCCGAAGTCAAGGTTTCCTCGACAACCCTAAGGTCAATGGCTAAAGAAGATGAAGATGCCACCAATGGATTTCAGGACGTTCCTTTGGGCGACTCCTCAGGAAGCTCCCATGCCTGAAACTAGCAGACCCGTGCCTACAGTCGTGGGTTGGTGGAGCAACCATCGAAGGTTTGGGTTTACCCCAATTAAGATTCTCATCGGTCTCACAAAGATCTTCCATATTAAAGAAGGAAAAATAAGAAGAAGCAACTTACTAATGTTGTCACACCCCAATTCTGGTCTAACCAGAATGGTGTGATGAACCGTCAATAAATCAACGGTTCACCCAGGATCTCGTAAGTCGTACCCACTATATCAAACCAAACACACATTCCACATTAATAATCAAAGGTAATAAACAAATAAACAAAAGTCTTATAGATAATGAACTGAAAATCTAACAGTGATAAATAAGTATTTAATCCAATTATCTCCACACCACAAGACATAGAAATAACTAATCAATTACATATTTGATGTTTAAATTATAGCTAAACCTAAGCAAAAACACATTGATTGCACCCGCATGATGAATCATGCGCATCTTCTTCAGCTTCTACATCCATTGCAGCAACGTGTCCATACGTCGATGCATTAATATATTCTTCAATAGTAGGACTTGCATCATCAACTAAAAATATTCGAAGTCAAAAGGGTGAGCACATATCACGGCTCAGTGAGCAAACAAAAAATACAACAAACATATGCATGCATTCAATTCATATCTTTGGTCTGGTTTACAAGTTTACAATATGCTATAAAAAGGTTTGGTGGCCGCTGCACCTCTATACACTAGTGTGTGAATCCGTCCAATGGATCAAACACCATTGTCATCCCACATGCACCCACCATGGAATAGAGATAGAGCTAAAGTGTCTAGATCAAACACCGCCAACACTTTCCCTGATACCCTACCCATACCAATATATAAGCCCCTATCGGCGAGGGCTTGCAAACTGGGCTCACAACTAACCAATCCTAATGCCAAATAGTATATCCAAGGCCTCACCCCAGTATCCCTCAATACGTCCATAAAGATAGAGCTAAGGCCCCCCAACAGAGTCAGAGTCCACATGGTCCGAGACCACCTCCCCTGATGCCCTACGACGTAATAGTTCTGCTAAGGTAATGGTGATACGACGATGTTAGAGGGCAAGACTTGAGTAGAGATAGAGCTAGAGTCTGGTGACGAGGTTGAAGACCACCATGTCACGTCCTCCCCTTGATGCTCCACTCGCATCCAACACACCAACCACACATATACATTCACATGCCTATTCCTAGCATCATCATCATCATCATGTTATAAATAAACGGAATTAAATATGCATGAACAGTAATAGTAGGAATATTGAAAGACATGTGAGATGCATATTACAAGCATACAAGCATAGAATCAATCATGGCATTGGACTTAATAAAAATAAATTAGTTTATTATTATCCAGTTAGTTTAGGTCTTGTTCCCTCACCTGTTAGTAATACTCGATGTCTTTTCAAGCCTTGAAATTATTTTTGAATTGATTTAAGAACCTAAAAGTTATATGAATTTAAACTAGGGTTCATATGTGACATATTACAGTAGTCAAAAATCGAAACGGAGCACTGATAGGTGTCTGATTGGTCCTATGGTTTTGTGCGTCGGGCCTTGAATTGATTCTTTTTTTGGATGGATTCTAAGGTCACGGCATCATTAGTAATTTCTTATCAACCTTAATCATCAAATTCACACCTCATGGTTCTCCTTGGGATTTTCTCAAGGAAATCACATAGATCGTAGTAGGTAGATATTGCCTATCTTCCATAGAAGTCTTATTCCTTAGAGTTTACATCTCCAGAGATTCATTTCATACCTTTGCCTGTGATAGAGAGCCAATCTCTTCTCAGCAAATTCTTCCCTTTAGCTTTTTCCTCTTCTCCTTCTCTTCATCTCTTCCTTCTCTTTCTCTAGGGTTTACTAATGTTTTAAAAGAGTGAAAAAGGACTGAAGGACGTCCTTTATATAGAGAAAAACTCCCCATATAGAGTCCCCTGTCAATTAGGAAAGAAATCCCTTAGTTTAAGAAAGTTTTCAAAACTCGAAGTCTGATCTGGGTTCTCACAGTCGATCATACGGTCGCATAAACCGTCGACCGTAGGGTCAAAATCATCGATCGTGGGGTTCTGGATTTGAGATTTTGGTTCCCTTCCTTATGGTCGACCATACCTACCCAGGCCTGCAACCTTAGGTATGTTTTTAGTGTTTTTAACTCGACTCTCATACCTGGTTTGTGATCTATCTTCACACGCTCGGTCAACTTGGTCCAAGAATGATGGAAAGACCTGGCACGACAGGGTTAGACCAAGTTAGTGGAGTGCAGGTGTCACACCCCAATTCTACACTATTCAGAATGGTGTGATGAACCACTAATAAACCAACGGTTCAACCAAGATTTCGAATAGGCTGTGTCCGTTTGCTTAAACCATACACATCCACAATTAAAATTAGAATAAATACACGATAGCGAAAGTCTTATATATTAAATGAACTGAGAATCTAAGAATGATAACATAAATAAATTATCCATTTATTCTCCATTGACTAAGATATAAAATAAAATAAAATAATCAATTACATTTCCTTAATAATAAAAATCTAATCGAAGACGCAAGAGTTGCACTCGCATGACGAATCATGCGACTCCATCATGACTTCTGCATCCATCGCCGCCGCATGTCGGTACATAGGAGCATTTATATAATCTTCTACAGTTGTACCTGCATCATCAACTAAAAACATTCGACGTCAAAAGGGTGAGCACACATCACGGCTCAGTGAGCAAACAAAACAATGCAACAAACATATGCATGCATTCAATTCATATCTTTGGTCTGGTTCATAAGTTTGCAATGTGCTATAGAAAGGATAGGTGGCCGCCGCACCTCTATACACGAATGTGTGAAACCACCCAATGGATCAAACACCGTTGCCGCCCCCACTTGCACCCACTATGGAATAGAGATAGAGCTAAAGTGCTTAGGATCGCACCGCATCACACTTCCCCTGATGCTCTACCCATACCAACATGTAAGCCCCTGTTAGCTAGGGCTTGCAAACTGGGCTCGCAACTAACCAATCCTATTGTCAAACAGTGTATCCAAGGCCTCAACCCAACATCCCTCAATACGTTCATAGAAATAGAGCTAAGGCCCCCCGACAGAGTCAGAGACTACACGGTCCGAGACCACCTCCCCTGATGCCCTACGACGTAATAGTTCTACTAAGATAATGATGATACGACGATGTTAGTGGACAAGACTTGAGTAGAGATTGAGCTAGAGTCTGGTGACCAGGCTGAACCACAATGTCATGTCCTCCCCCTGATGCTCCACTCGCATCAAGTACACTAACCACACACATACATTCACATTCCTATTCCTAGCATCATCATCATCATCATCATGTTATAATAAACGAAATTAAATATGCATGAACAATAATAACAGGAATAGTGGATGACATGTGATATGTACATTACAATCATACAAGCATAGAATCATTCATAGTATTGGACTCAATAAACAAAAATAGTTTATTGTTAGCCAATTAGTTTAGGTCTTGTTTCCTCACCTTTGATTGAGTGTAGATCCTCGTTCAAGCTTTATGAATCACTTTTAAATTACTAGAAAGGCCTAACAAGTCGATAAATTTTAATTAAAAATAATTGCAAAAAAATTAGACTAACTGGAATCGTAGGGTCACAGGTAGGGTAGCACCTAAGGTAGCAGTTTCTGCGACCCTAAGGTGTAGGGTCGGACGTGGGGTCGGATACCATTCGACCCTACGTGCGACCACACCCTCCTTGGGACTTTCCAAGGGCATGTGGTCGATCCTGTGGTCTCGTAGGGTCGGTTATCTTTCTACCCTACGTGCGACCACACGTATTCTGAGTCGACCTTTTGTTCAAAAGTCCATTCTTTCATGTTTTGAACCTTTGGCTTACTTTCATGGTCCATTCTAAGATTGTTCTATGGCTCAAAACTCCAAGTTTTACACTGTTCAATGTCCATAATAATTTTTTCCATGGAATCTCTTGGAACTTGTCCATGGATGGATGATTTGGATTTCTCCTAATCCTATGTTCTTCATAACTATTCTAGGATCTCTTATTCAGTTAAGGAATTAGGTTCATACCTTTATTCAGAGGTTTCTCTGAAGTTTCCTTCTCTTCCTTAGTCTTCTTCTTCAAGTTTCCTTCTCTTCTTCTCTTCCTTCTCTTTCTCTTTCTCCCACTTTCAATTAGGGTTGTAAAGGAGTGAAAAAGGCTAAGGGACGTCCTATTTATAGAGGAAAACCCTCCATAATATGTCCCAATGAGTTTAGGAAAGATCCCCTTGGAATTAGGAAAGTTTTTTAATTTCTGGTTTCTGTCTATTATCGTAGGGTCTGACGTAGGGTCGCAGGATCCGTCGACCCTACACCTTCTTAGTCATCCGACCCTACGACTAAAAAGTCATGAGTCACACCCCAATTCTGATCCAACCAGAATGGTGTGAGTGAACCGCCATTGAACCAACGGTTCACACCAGGATCTCGAATAGGTCGTGTCCACTCATACAAACCATTACACATAACCACAATTAGAATATAAATAATACAGCGGAAGTCTTTAAATAGAATGAACTGAGAATCTATTGATAAATGTAAATAAAATATCTAATTATTCAAATTCAAACATAAAATATAATATTCTTACATTCACTTTAATCCAACTGAAAATAACTGAAAATAAATAAAACTAAAATCAAAGGCGTCACACCCCAATTCCGCACCAACCAGAATGGTGTGATGAACCGCTAAGTAACCAACGGTTCAACCAGGATCTCGAATAGGCTATCCCCGTTTTACCCAAACTTCCACACATCCATAATCATAATCAGAGTAATACACAATAGCGAAAAATTTATAAATAAATGAACTGAGAACTAAGATGATACCATTAATAAAATAGTAAATTATTCTATTTCCAACTGAGACATACTTATGTAATTATCAAATACATGTCTTTATAAATTCAAAGAAACCTACAAAATAGCTAATCAAATACACATGAGTCACACTCGCAAGAGGTGTCATGTATATACTCTTCAGCTCCAGCTTCCATTGCTGCTATATTCCCGTACGCAGACGCGTTCATATAATCTTCGACTGTGTAACCTGCATCATCAACTAAAAATATTCGACGTCGAGGGGTGAGCACACAACATGGCTCAGTGAGTAGCCAAAACAATGCAACAATACATATGCATGCAAAAATCAATTTATATCTTTGGTCTGGTTTATAGTTTGCAATGCGCAATAGAAAGGTTGGGTGGTCAAAGGTTAACGTTTATTGACACCGCCTCTATACACAGGGTGTGGAAGCCCACCCGAAGGTTAACGTTTATCGTCGTCCCCATCCACCCTACCATAACATTATACAACAAAGGTTAACGTTTATTGCTATATAATGCTATACCAACACATAAGCCCCTGTTAGCGAGGGCTTGCAAACTGGGCTCGCTACTAACCAATCCTAATGCCAAACAGTGTATCCAAGGCCTCACCCCAGCATCCCTCAGAATGCCCATAGAGATAGAGCTAAGGCCCCCCGGTAGAGTCAGAGACTACAAGGACCGAGACCACCTCCCCTGATACTCTACGACATAATAGTTCTGCTAAGGTAATGGCGATACGACGATGTCAATGCACAAGACTTGAGTTAGAGATAGAGCTAAAGTGCTGAGACCCACCAAAGGTTAACGTTTATTGACGTTCTCATCACACCTCCCCTGATACTCGCTCGCATCAAATACATCAACCACACACATACAAGCACATGCCTATTCCTATCATCATCATCATCATCATCATGTTATAAACAATAAAATAAATATCATGAACAAATAATAGAAATATTGGATGGCATGCTGTATGCACATTACAAACATATTCGCATAGAATCAAACATAGCATAGGACTCAAGAAATAGAAAACAGTTTATTATTAACCAATTTAGTTTGGGGTTAAGGTTCCTCACCTTAGCTTGTTATAAGATAATTCCCAAGCTTTAAAATCACCGTTACAATGTTATTAGATTGCTAGCAGACCTAACAAAGCCGATAAAATTTAATTAGAATTAATTCCGAAATTAAAAACCATTCTGTCAACTAAGGGTCGATGCTAGGGTCGATGCTAGGGTCGATGGGTCTATCGACCCTCCCCTCTTTCTGGACTTCCCGAATGCTGAGGGTCGATGGTCAGAAACACCTAGGGTCGGATGGTCTATCGACCCTCGGTGCGACCCTCGATGCACTCTGGTCTAATTTCTACTTTTAAATCCATTATTCGTGTTTGGGGTCCTATGGCTTGTTTCCTACATTCATTCAACAGTCATTCCACGGTCTAGAACCATTTATAATCCATCTAAATAGTTTTCGTGCATCCTCCTATGGTTTTCCATAAAAACCTAACCATGGATGGATGGTTTGGGTTTCACCAAGATCACATTCTCATCAATAACTACCCTAAGGTCTGTAGAAACTCATAGAATTAGTATCCATACCTGAGAAGATTAATCTTTCTCTGTAACTCTTCTCATTTTTGCTAAGTCTTCCTCCTTGCCTCCTTTCTTCCTCTTTCCCTTCGCCTCTCTTTCTCTCAATTCAATTAGGGTTGTGAAAGGAGTGAAAGTGGCTTAGGGACGTCCTTTAAATAGACTAGGAACATCCTAAATAAGTCCCATTGAGATTTGGAAAGAATCCCAATCGAAAAATATAAAAATTTCCTAATTTCTATATTTGTCAGAAACCGAGGGTCGATGATCACGTCGACCCTAGGGTCTTAAGCTGTCCGACCCTCCCTTAAAATCTGAGGGTCTGACATTCTGTTTTGGGAGGTCCGACCCTACATGGTTGGGTATGCGACCCTCCCCTAAAATTAACTGTTTTTGGGTCGATTTTTATACCTGGGATCTCGATCTCCATCACGCCCTTGGTCCACTTAACTCGACCATGATGGGTAAACCTGGTTCAAGGTGGTAAGACTGGGTTAGTTTGACACGGGTCTTACAAAAGGTACACGAAGAAAGGGCACTCGCATGAAGCGTCATGCTCGTCCTCTCCTGCCTGTACACACAGAGCAGCAACATCACCATACGCCGGAGCGTTCATAAAGTCGTCCACTGTGTAACCTGCATCAACATCTAAAACAATGTACGTACAAAGGGCGAGCTCACAACTTAGCTTAGTAAGACAATTAGACAGTTTCACAGTATTATGCATGAGTAACAATCATTTTTATGCTGTGGCCTGGTTTAAGTGCAATGTGCTATAGAAAGGTTTGGTGGCCCCCACACCTCTATACACGAGTGTGTGGCACCTCATGGATCACACCCCCATTGGCCCACATGCACCCATCATGGAATAGAGATAGAGCTAAGATACCCCCGTATCTCCCCTGATGCTCTATCCCAGCACAGCCGTCTACGGCATAGAGATAGAGCTAAGGTATCCCCGTACCTCCCCTGATGCCCTATCCACAACTAACCCACTAGGATAGAAACATAACGCAGGTAGACCCTATCCCAACATAACTCCCTACGGCATAGAGATAGAGCTAAAGCATCATGGACAAGCCAGCGTCGACCTCAGAGACCACAATGCTACAAAACCATGGCCAGGCCAACATCAACATCAGAGACCACCATACCACGACCTTCCCCTGATGCCCCACCCGTACCAAGCATGTTAAGACAGAATATTGCAAAAGGTACCAGTGTGAGGAATGATCCCAGGCCCATGCCCCACTCCACACACTAACGAAAATAATCACATGCCTAACAATCACATCCTATCAATGCATGAACAATAATAATAACTGAAAGTAAAGGATGACATGTGAATATGCACAAACATCACATCATATATATCCAGTGTCAATAACAAAGATTTACTGTCCATTAATTATTAGGTTTAGGTCAGATTCCCTTACCTGACGCTCGTTTGTTAGCTTGCTCCACGTTGCAAGATCCAAACGTGCTTTCACAAAGTCCTACAATATTATTAGGGTTTCATTAGAATAGCTTCTTAGGGTTTCATGTTGGTCGGAAACCAATAAAGTTACAAAATACCCTCACAGAGCTGACCGGTGGCATGTACCGGTTGCAGCTCTGTGGGGAAGACTGGCGACCGGTATGGTCAGCCGGTCCCCACAGACCAACCCCCCGAAAGATATCGGTGGCAACATACCGGCCGCACTGTGTGCAACCGGTATAGTCGACCGGTATGTCTCCGGAAGAGCATACATGGGTTTTTCGACTGTCGTCGATCATCCTCCATGGATTTCCAGGGTTTCTCCTATCCATTCTAAGTCTGAGCTTTGAGTTAGAGTTATCTCCAACTCATTCAAGTCTAGTTTCGATGAATATCATCTCGAAACTCGAATCTAGAGTTTGACGGCAACCTAGGGCTTAATATCCAATTTAGGATTTTAGATCAATACCTACTTTGCATGGTATTGATCCACTCATATAACTATCCTAGAGTCATAGAGTAAGAAGAATAGTTAAAACACTTACCGTCGACTGGCGTAAAGTGAGCGTCGTCGAACGATAATGGCGGCACCTCCTTCTTCTTCCTAGCTCCTTCTCCTTTCCAACCTCCTTCTCTTCTCTAGGGTTTGTGAGAGACAATGGAAAGGATTTGAGGAGGCTTAAGGGTGTATTTATAGGCTAAAATTAGGGTTTAGTAACCCTATTAGGATTAGAAAAGTCTTAGGATTCGAAATCAGGAAAGTGGGACCCTCAGAAGTCAATTTCCGGATCTCCGCACTCAGCTACGCAGAGCTGACCGATCGACCGGTACCAAGACCGGTACCATCGACCGGTCAACATAAAATCATGTTGATTTGATCGTCTTTGGTCCAATTTCATACTTGTTTGTCATCCGCTCGTCCCGTCTGGCTCGGTGATGATCGGAAGACCTGTCACGACATAAAACCAAGGTTTAGACTGGGTTTACGGAGTGCGGGTCTTACAACTCACCCACCCTTAAAAGAATTTTGTCCCGAAATTTGCTTGTAGGTCTCACAACTCCCCCACCCTTAAAAGAAATTTTGGCCTCGAAATTTGAACGTACCTTGATCGTCGAAAAGATTAGGATACTCCTTCCTCATTGCGCTCTCCTCTTCCCAAGTAATTTCTTCGACATTTTGGCTTCTCCAATGCACCTTCACATAATGGATATCCTTGGTTCGAAGTTGTTGTACCTTTCAACTTGAGAGCATCACAGGCACCACTTCAAATGTTAAGTCTTCAGTCAAGTCTGGGGGGTCTACTGTCAAGATGTGCGATGGATCTCTGACATACTTTTTCAATAATGATACATGGATCATATCATGGACACTTGACATAGATGGTGGTAGAGCCAATTGATATGCTACGTTGCCACGTCTAGCCAATATCTCGTATGGTCCAACATACCTGGGGCATAGCTTCCCCTTCTTACCAAACCTTTTAAGACCTCGCACCGGTGATATCTTCAAGAATACTTTGTCACCCACTGAAAACACCAGATCTCGACATCGATTATTCGCATAGTGCTTCTATCAAACTTGGGCTGTCTTTACTCTTTCTTTGATCTGATCAATCATTCGACAAGTTTCTTCAACAAACTCTGGTCCTACAATTCTTCTTTCTCCCACCTCGTTCCATAACAGAGGTGTACGACACTTCTTCCCATAGAGTGCTTCATATGGGGCCACCTGAATTGTAGCCTGATAGCTGTTGTTATAAGCGAACTCGATGAGTGATAGTTTCTCATCCCAAGCTCCCTTGAAATCTAATGCACAAGCTCGGAGCATATCTTCTAAAATTTGAATAGTTCGTTCTGACTGTCCGTCCATCTAAGGGTGAAAAGTTGTACTGAACTTCAACTTTGTTCCCATAGCTTTCTGTAATCCTTCCCAGAACTTTGATGTAAAACGGGGATCTCTGTCAGATACTATACTCTCTAGGACGCCATGAAGTCCGACTATATTATCAACATATAACTTGGGCGGTTTCTCCATGGTATACTGAGGTCTGACCGCAATAAATCGAGCTGTCTTGGTGAGTCGGTCGACTATAACCCAAACTGCATCCACTGACCTTGGTGTCAAAGGTAGGCCAGTGACGAAATCCATGGTGATACAATCCCACTTCCATGCAGGTTCCGGTAATGGCTATAGTAAACCTGCGGGTCTCTGCCTTTCTGCTTTAACTTGTTGACAATTTAGACATTGGAACACAAAACGAGCTATATCTACTTTCATACCCCTCCACCAATATAGTATTCTTAAATCATGGTACATTTTGGTACTTCCTGGATGTACCGAATATGGATTGTAATGAGCTTCAGTCATAACTCGATCTCTGATATTGCAGTCTTCACTCTCAGGTATACATAACAGTCCACGATACCTGAGTACCTTGTCTGAATCCAAGGTAAAGTCAGGATTGTTCGTACCCTTCTCTAAGTCTTCTTGTACTGTCTTGAGATGTGGATCCTGTAGGATTGCTATTTTGACTTCATCAACTACATCCGGTGAGATCTTCAAAGCTGCGAACATCATGGTGAACTTATGAATTAAGCATTGCTCGACTGGATCTTCTGCAGTCTCTATTATATACTCTCCATCGCCTTCAATTGAACTTAAGGCTGCAGCACACAATGCAGCATTTGTACTTAGCCCGGCCTCAGGTTTCGATGCCCACTTTCTGCTTAAGGCGTCAGCCACAACATTTGCTTTGCCCGGATGGTACTGGATGTCACAATCATAATCTTTCAATAATTCCAGCCATCTCCTCTGTCTCATATTCAGATCCTTTTGAGTGAAAAGATAAGTTAAGCTCTTGTGATCTGACTTAATCTGAAACTTCTCACCGTACAAGTAGTGTCTCCAAGTCTTGATTGCATGTATAACCGCTGCTAACTCCAAATCATGCGTAGGATAGTTCTTCTCATGCTCTTTTAACTGTCTTGATGCGTAAGCAATCATCTGTTCTCCTTGCATCAATACACACCCAATACCCAACCCTGAAGCATCCGTATATAAAGTAAATGGTACGCTTGGTTCTGGGATGGTCAAGATAGGTACAGAGACTAGTCTTGACTTCAAAGTCTGGAAACAGTTCTTGCACTCATCTGTCCATATAAATTTCTCCCCCTTCTTGGTCAATCTGGTGAGTGGAATAGCGATCCTGGAGTAATCTTCCACGAATCTTCTATAATAACCAGCCAACCCAAGGAAACTACGAATCTCCGCAATAGATTTTGGTTCTTCCCATCCTACTATAGCAGCTATCTTACATGGATAAACCTTGACACCGTCTTCGGATACTACATGGCCCAAGAAGGCCACTTCCTTCAGCCAAAACTCGCACTTCTTAAACTTAGCATAAAGCTTCTCCTGTCTCAGCCGTTGTAGGGCTGCCCTCAAATGTGTTTTATGAGTCTCCATGTCCTTCGAGTAGACCAATATGTCATCGATGAATACGATGACCGAAGTATCCAACATATCATAAAACACTTGATTCATCAGTTCCATGAACGACGCTGGGGCATTGGTCAACCCGAATGACATGACTAGAAACTCATAATGCCCATACCTCGTCCTGAAAGCAGTCTTCGAAATATCTCCGGCCTTGATCTTCAGTTGGTGATACCCCGATCGGAGATTAATCTTCGAGAAAAACTTTGCACCCTGCAATTGATCGAACAGATCGTCAATTCTAGGCAAAGGATACCGATTCTTGATCGTTAACTTGTTCAGCTCACGATAGTCGATGCATAGCCGTACACTTCCGTCCTTCTTCTTGACAAATAATACAGGTGCTCCCCAAGGTGATATGCTAGGTTGTATGAAGCCCTTATCCAACAATTCTTGTAACTGGGTCTTCAACTCCTTTAACTCGGTAGGGGCCATCCTGTATGGTGCTTTAGACACCGGCACCAAAACTGGCATAAGGTCTATCACAAACTCTGTAGCCCTGTCTGGTGGTAAACCTGGGAGATCCTCTGGAAATACATCTGGAAACTCTCGTACCACATCTAGATCTTCCATCTTTGGCACCTCCAGGTGATGTCAACTACGGATACTAGATACCCCACTCCCCCTTCTCTAAGCATCTCTTAGCTTTTAGGGCAGAGAGAATCACCTTCCGCTTCCTAGGTAATTTGGTCCCAGTGAAGCTATACTCCTTTCCCTTTTTGTCTGTAAGCACAAGCTTCCTTTCTCCACATAATAGGATAGCTAAATGACGGCCTAGCCAATCCATTCCCAAGATGACGTCAAAGTCTGCCATCTCGAGTAGTACCAAACTTGCTTCTAAGTCTTGGCCCTCAATACATACTGTACATGGTCCATAATATTCAGTTAAAGCCACTTCGACTCCTAGCGGAGAGCGAACTATCAAGCTTGGGTTCAAGTGCTTAATTGGTAACTCCATTCACTTCCCAAAGGAAATAGAAACAAAGGAGTGCGTGGCCCCAGAGTCAAATAGTACTCTGGCAGGTATACCAGCTACATTTATAATTCCTGAAATTTTATTATCCCTTAGTTCTACATGCGTATACACACAATAAAAATCGTAAGCCAAATAGTAAGGGATAGAGTCATACCAGTGATCACATCGGGTGATGCGGCTGCCTCTTCGATAGTGACTGCATATACTTTTCCTTGCTGGGGAGGTTGCTTCCTAGGTAGAGTGCAGGTCTTCGCAATATGACCCACTTGCTGACAGTTGAAACATTTAATGTTCGGGTTACGTCTAGCGAACTGTGGCACAGGTGGGGCCGTATTGTTCCTTGCTGGCACTGTAGCGGTCTGAGCCCTATATGGGCGGAAAGGCCTATTGTTACCGCCACCCGAACTCTCAATAGCGGGTCTCTTCACTTCCCTGTTCTGTGCAAAGAAGCTGTCCCTCTGACTGGATTCTATCACTCTCGCAACCTGTACAGCTTCATTATAAATTTTCTTATCCAAACCCAATATATGCTCTCTGATGCCTCCACGCAGTCCCATGGTGAACCTGCGTGTCTTGGTCTCTTCCTCTTGCATACTTGCCAGTGCAATGAAAAATAACTCCTCGTACCTCTGCTGGTAAGCATCCACAGTCGACTGAGACTGCTGTAGATTGAGGAACTCCCTCTCCATCTGATCCCTGAAACTCTTCGGGAAGTATTTATCAAAGAAGGCAACTTTGAATGCTTCCCAATCCACCTGTGTATGCTTCGTCTCCAGATATGCCCGTGTAGAATTCCACCAAGCATTCGCATCTTCCTTCAGCATATGAGTGGCAAACAGGACCTTTTCATCCTCTGAACAAGTCATCAGTCGAAAATTCTTCTCCATTTCTGCAATCCACTATGCTGGCCACAATGGTTTCCCTGTCTTACCTGTGAATGAAGAAGGCTTCAACTTTAGGAATCTATCCACCGCCCGACTCAGATCGTGCTGTCCCTGTGTATTCATTCCGTACCATGGTGGTGGAAACAGATATGCTCCCTGATAAGCAGAAGATGACGGAAACTGGTGCAGTGGTGGTACATTCTGGGGTTGGCCCATCGGCCCTGGACTACCATGCGTCGACTGTGTAGTACCAGCGCCAGCTCCACAGCCTACACCTGTAGCACCACCATCTACATCTACAGCTGGACCATCTCACCCCCCTCCAGACCCGGTGTTGAGCATGTTTACTGAGATCAGGGACACCCAGAGGGTCATCCTCGAGTCTCAGCGAGAGATGGGCCAAGAGTTAGGACGTCTGGCTCGTAGCCTACGGGTGACACAGGACCAGGTACACAGGCTTAGGGTCACTTATGAGCGAGATTATGACATAGCGGACCCTATTCCTCCTAGGCCCCCTACCCCATGATTGCCCCTTTTATTTTTCTCTCCTATGACTATTTATATAACAGGGTAACTGTCCGGTTTGTGGACTGTACCCTGTAGCACTATTTTATCTGATACTCATTTTCTATTTAATGAAGGTTTTTATGGTTTTTCCTAACTAGTGCATGGGTATCATTAAATTTCATATTTAATATAGTGTATTATGCTCTTTCTTAGTCCGTTTCAGGTATCAAACAATGCTTAAGGTGTGTTTGTATTAAAATTTTTAAATTTCCCTAACTCAGTTCACCGACTTAGTTAAGTGCAATATGGTCTGTTGGACAGAGCCCGAGAGCTCTGATACCAAGTTGTCATACCCCAATTCTGATCCAACCAGAATGATGTGAGTGAACCGCCACTGAACCAACGGTTCACACCAGGATCTCGAATAGGCCGTGTCCACTCATACGAACCATTACACATAACCACAATCAGAATATAAATAATACAGCGGAAGTCTTTAAATAGAATGAACTGAGAATCTATTGATAAATGTAAATAAAATATCTAATTACTCAGATTCAAACATAAAATATAATATTCTTACATTCACTTTAATCCAACTGAAAATAACTGAAAAATAAATAAAACTAAAATCAAAGGTACACGCAGAAAGGGCACTCCCATGAAGCGTCATGCTCGTCCTCTCCTGCCTGTACACCCAGAGCAGCAACATCATCATACGTCGGAGCGTTCATAAAGTCGTCCATTGTGTAACCTGCATCAACATCTAAAACAATGTACGTACAAAGGGTGAGCTCACAACTTAGCTCAATAAGACAATCAGACAGTTTCACAGTATTATGCATGAGTAAGAATCATTTTTATGTTGTGGTCTGGTTTAAGTTTGCAATGTGCTATAGAAAGGTTTGGTGGCCCCCGCACCTCTATACACGAGTGTGTGGCACCTCATGGATCACACCCCCATTGGCCCACATGCACCCATCATGGAATAGAGATAGAGCTAAGATACCCCCGTACCTCCCCTAATGCTCTACCCATACCAGTACCTAAGCCCCTACTAGCTAGGGCTCGCAAACTGGGCTCGCAACTAACCAATCCTATATGTCATCAATGTACGCTCTATCCCAGCACAACCGTCTACGGCATAGAGATAGAGCTAAGGTATCCCCATACCTCCCCTGATGCCCTATCCGCAACTAACCCACTAGGATAGAAACATAACGCAGGTAGACCCTATCCCAACATAACTCCCTACGGCATAGAGATAGAACTAAAGCATCGTGGACAAGCCAACGTCGACCTCGGAGACCACAATGCCACATAACCATGGCCAGGCCAGCATCAACATCGGAGACCACCGTACCACGACCTTCCCCTGATGCCCCACCCGTACCAAGCATGTTAAGATAGAATACTACAAAAGGTGCCAGTGTGAGGAATGATCCCAGGCCCATGCCCCACTCCACACACTAACGAAAATAATCACATCCTATCAATGCATGAACAATAATAATAACTGAAAGTAAAGGATGACATGTGAATATGCACAAACATCACATCATATATATTCAGTGTCAATAACAAAGATTTACTGTCCATTAATTATTAGGTTTAGGTCAGATTCCCTTACCTGACGCTCGTTTGTTAGCTTGCTCCACGTCGCAAGATCCAAACGTGCTTTCACAAAGTCCTACAATATTATTAGGGTTTCATTAGAATAGCTTCTTAGGGTTTCATGTTGGTCGGAAACCAACAAAGTTACAAAATACCCTCATAGAGCTGACCGGTGGCATGTACCAGTCGCAGCTCTGTGGGGAAGACTAGCGACCGGTATGGTCAGCCAATCCCCACAGACCAGCCCTCCAAAAGATACCGGTGGCAACATACCGGCCGCACTGTGTGCAACCGGTATAGTCGATCGGTATGTCTCTGGAAGACCATAGATGGGTTTCTCGACTGCCGTCGATCATCCTCCATGGATTTCCAAGGTTTCTCCTATCCATTCTAAGTCTGAGCTTTGAGTTAGAGTTATCTCCAACTCATTCAAGTCTAGTTTCGATGAATATCATCTCGGAACTCGAATCTAGGGTTTGACGGCAACCTAGGGTTTAATATCCAATTTAGGGTTTTAGATCAATACCTACTTTGCATGGTATTGATCCACCCATACAACTATCCTAGAGTCATAGAGTAAGAAGAATAGTTAAAACACTTACCGTCGACTGGCGTAAAGTGAGCGTCATCGAACGGTAATGGCGGCACCTCTTTCTTCTTCCAAGCTCCTTCTCCTTTTCAACCTCCTTCTCTTCTCTAGGGTTTGTGAGAGACAATGGAAAGGATTTGAGGAGGCTTAAGGGTGTATTTATAGGCTAAAATTAGGGTTTAGTAACCCTATTAGGATTAGAAAAGTCTTAGGATTCGAAATCAGTAAAGTGGGACCCTCAGAAGTCAATTTCTGAATCTTCACACTCAGCTGCGCAGAGCTGACTGGTCAACCGGTACCAAGACCGGTACCATCGACCGGTCAACATAAAATCATGTTGATTTGATCGTCTTTGGTCCGATTTTGTACATGTTTGTCATCCGCTCGTCCCGTCTGGCTCGGTGATGATCGGAAGACATGTCACGACATAAAACCAAGGTTTAGACCGGGTTTACGGAGTGCGGGTCTTACATCATGGGTTGGACTTCTGTTGAGGTGGGGTCGACCTTACCTATTTAGGCATGCGACCCTATCCTCACATTTACTATTTTTGGGTTAGACTCATACCTGGTCTTGTGATTTCTTCACGCACTTGGTCCACTTGGCTCGACCATGATAGGTAGACTTGGTACAAGGTGGTAAGACCGGTTAGTTCGATACGGGTCTTACAACTCCCCCCTCTTATTAAAAATTTGATCCTCAAAATTTGTACATACCTTTCGAGTAAAAAAGGTGAGGATATTACTTCCGCATAGCATTCTCTTCTTCCCACGTGATCTCTTCTATATCTCGGCTTCTCCAGGTGACTTTAACATAGTATATGTCATGGTTGCGTAGACGCTGAACCTTTCGACTAGTGATTTCAGTTGGTGCTACTTCAAATGTGAAATCATCAGTTAGATCTGGTGGATCCACTGTCAAAACGTGCGTTAGATCTCTGACGTACTTCTTCAATAATGAGATATATAATACATCATGCACACTTGACATAGATGGTGGTAGTGCTAACTGATAAGCCACTTTTTTACGTTTGGTTAAAATTTTCATATGGCCCAACATATCTCAGACTTAGCTTCCCTTTCTGTCCCAATCGTTTTAAACCCCGCATAGTGATACCTTCAAGAACACCTTATCACCTACGACAAATTTAAGGTCTCTGCGTCGAGTATCTGCATACTGTTTCTGACGATTCTGAGCTATTCTAACTCTTTCCTTGATAATGTCGACCACTCGACAAGTCTCTTCAACAAATTCTGGTCCAACGATGCTACGTTCTCCAACTTCATTCCAAAACAGAGGGGTTCGACACTTCCTTCCATATAGTGCTTCATAGGGTGACATCTGTATAGTAGCCTGATAGCTGTTGTTATAGGCGAACTCGATCAAGGGTAGTTTCTCGTCCCATGAGCCTTTAAAATCAATAACACAAGCTCGAAGCATGTCTTCTAAAATCTGAATGGTACGCTCCGACTGTCCGTCTGTTTGAGGATGGAATGCAGTAGTGAACTTCAACGTTGTACCCATAGCCTTTTGCAATCCTTCCCAAAACTTTGAAGTAAAGCATAGGTTTCTATCTGTTACAATGCTTTCAGGTACACCATGTAATCTGACAATATTATCCACATATAGCTTGGCTAACCTCTCCAGGGTATACTGTGGTCGTATAGCTATAAAGCGAGCAATCTTAGTCAGACGATCCACAATCACCCAGACTGCGTCAACTACTTGAGGAGTCAATGGTAATCCGGTGACGAAGTCCATGGTGATGCAGTCCCATTTCCATGCTGGTTCTGACAGTGGCCGCAACAATCTTGCAGGTCTTTGTCGTTCAGCCTTTACCCTCTGATAATTTAGGCATTGAGACACGAACTTAGCTACATCTGCTTTCATTCCTCTCCACTAATATAATTTCTTCAGATCATGATACATCTTTGTACTTCCAGGATGTACCGAATAAGCGGTGGTGTAAGCTTCCTTCATTAGTCTGTGTCTAATATCCAAGTTTTCCGTTTCAGGAATACATACTCTTCCTTTGTACTTCATTACCTTTTCATCATCTAAGGTGAACTCAGGAATAGTCCTACCTTTTTCGATGTCTTCTTGTACCGTTCTCAGATAAGGATCTGATTTAAGAGCGGCTTTCACTTCACCAATTATATTGGGTACAATCTTCAATGTTGCGAACATATTTGAAAACCGATGAATAAATCCTTGGTTGGCTGTTCCACCCAGTGCATCTATCACGAACTGCTCATTACCATAATTGAATACTTTTCCTGTAGCACACATTGCTGCAGTCATGTTAACTTCTCGTTGAGATTTTATCATTGATTTTCTGCTTAGCGCATCAACAACTACATTAGCCTTTCCTGGATGATACTGGATATCGCAATCATAATCCTTCAATAATTCCAGCCATCTTCTTTGTTTCAAGTTCAACTCCTTCTGATTAAAAAGAGAAGTGAAACTCTTATGATCTGATTTAATCTGAAATTTCTCTCCATACAAATAATGTCTCCATATCTTGACAGCATGTACTACTACTGCTAATTCCAAGTCATGAGTGGGATAGTTCTTCTCATGTGTCTTCAGTTGTCTTGAGGCATATGCAATTACTTATTCTCCTTGCATAAGTACACATCCTAAACTCAATCCAGACGCATCAGTGTACAAGATAAATGGCTGTCCTGGAATAGGAATAGTCAAGATCGGAGCAGATATCAATCTAGCCTTCAATGTTTGAAAACTTTTCTTACATTTATCAGTCCAAACAAACATTTTGCCTTTCTTAGTCAAACTGGTGAGAGGTACGGCAATTCTAGAATAGTCTTCCACGAATCGTTGATAATACCCAGCTAGACCTAGGAAACTTATAATTTTTGCAACGCTCTTTGGTGCTTCCCACTTCACAATAGCTTCAGTCTTGCTGGGGTCCACTTTAATTCCTTTAGCAGATACAACATGGCCTAAGAAAGTGACCTCATTTAACCAAAACTCACACTTTATAAATTTGGCGTAAAGCTTCTCTTTCCTTAATCGCTGTAGAGCGGCTCTTAAATTCATGACATGAGTTTCCTTGTCCTTTGAGTAGACCAATATATCATCAATAAACACAATGACCGACGTATCCAACATATCATGGAATACCCAATTCATGAGTTCCATAAAAGTTACGGGTGCGTTAGTTAATCCAAAAGACATGACTATAAATTCATAATGTCCATATCATGTTTTAAATGCTTTCTTTGGAATATCACCGTCCTTAATCTTCAACTGATGGTATCCTGATCGAAGATCGATCTTGGAGAACACCTTGGCACCTTGCAACTGATCGAATAAGTCATCGATCTGAGGCAATGGATACCGATTCTTGATTGTCAGCTTATTCAATTCCCGATATTTTATACACAGTCGAACGCGATCGTCCTTCTTCTTTACAAATAATACTGGCACTCCCCATAGTGATATACTGGGTTTGATGTAATCCTTGTCCAATAATTCTTGTAACTGTACCTTCAATTCTTTTAGTTCAATAGGAGCCATTCAATAGGGTGCTTTAGATACTGGTGCGGCTCCGGGTATCAGATATATAATGAACTATGTCGCTCGGTCGGGTGGTAGTCCTGGTAGTTCTTCAGGAAATACATCTAGAAAGTCACACACAACATCAATATTCTGCACTTGTGGTACTTCCTTGGTGAGGTCGACCATTGATACTAGATACCCAACTCCTCCTTTCTCGAGGCATTTCCTAGCCTTTAATGTAGAGAGGATGAGTTTTCATTTACGGGGAAGTTTGGTTCCAGTAAAACTAAACTCTACTCCTTCCTTGTCTTTAAATGTCAGCTTCTTTTCTGCACATAATATGTTTGCAGAATACCGGGCTAATCAGTCCATTCCCAAGATGACGTCAAAGTCTACCATCTCAAGTTGAATCAAGGTTGCATCCAAAGTCTTCTCGTCAATAAGAACTGGACATGGCCCATAACCCTTTTCTAATTCCACTTTTAATCCCTCGGCGATTGTACAAGCAGTTTGTAGTCTAACGATTTGAGAGGTAGATTCAGCTTCTTTCCAAATGACACAGATATAAAAGAATGAGTAGCTCCAGAATCAAAGAGTACTCTAGCAGGTTTGCCATTTATAGGTACGATACCTGTGATTTGTTTTAATTTAGTCTACATGCTCACACAATGTAACACAAAATGAAAGGTTCAGATCATACCTGTGACTACATCAGGAGATGTGGCAGCATCCTCAGATGTAACAGCATAAACTCTTCCTTGTTGTAGCTGCTTTCTGGGTTTAGGACACTCCCTTGAATAATGTCCTATCTGATTGCAGTTAAAGTATTTTACTCCTTCATTATTTTGCTTTTGTTGCGGTTGAGCTATTGGAGTAGTCTTGGCTGCAGCATTAAAGCCTTGAGTACGGAAGGGTTTGAATGTCCTTGTATTCCCTCCGTTATAAGAATTCCCATTTGGCCTCTTGATACCTCTATTTTGAGCAAAGTAGCTCTCTTTCTGACTCGACTCTATTACTCGAGCAATTTGTACTGCTTCATTGTAAACTTTCTTCTCTAGTCCCAGAACATGCTCACGGATGCTTCCCCTAAGTCCCATGACGAACCTTCGGGTCTTTGTGTTTTCTTCCTGCATGTTAGCGGGTGCAAAGAAAAACAACTCCTCATAATGCTGTTGGTATGCATCCACGGTCATTTGCCCTTGATATAAACTCAGGAACTCTCTCTCCATAGAATCTCTAAAACTTTTAGGGAAATACTTATCAAAGAATGCTTTTTTATATATAACCTAGGTCAATTGGGTGTGTTTTGTTTACAGATAAGTCCGTGTGGACTTCCACCAGTGCTGTGCATCACCTTTCAGCATGAAGGTTGCACACAACACTTTCTCCTCCTCATTTACTGTCATCATAGTAAAATTTCTTTCCATTTCATCAATCCAGTGTGCTTGCCACAAAGGATCTGCTGGCTTACCATTATATTCCTTGGGCTTCATCTTCAGAAAACACTCGATCAGTCGGGAGTGGTCCAGCTGATACGGAGCATAGGCCCCATACATATGTGGTTGGTACTGGTAACTACCTTGAGCTACCTCAGAATTCTACACTTTAGCCTGCATGACTGGTGTTTGAGGTGCATGGGTGTAAGCACCCCATTTTTGCCACCCTCGGCATAAGTGAACCAATATGGCAGGTTTCAGACCTTTAACCCAAAGATTTGTGATTCTCCACTGATCCTCACAACAGGGTCATGGGCTATTATCTGCATGGATGCATAGGTCATAGAATTATCTTGAAACGAGACCGGAATTGCTCAATTCGATATCAAATGAGGGAAGATATGATCATTTTAGTCGGATGATACATATAAGGGAGGTTTCTGAAATTATTATAAAATAATAATCCCAGGGGCCTTCATGCAAATTATCCTAAGTCGGATTGCTTGAATTTCAAATCATCATATCTTGATCATCTGACATCGGATTCAGATGATTCTAAGACCATTATTCTTCATTCATGATGTTCTACAAAGTGGACAGAATGGTCAACCAAATTATCGGTAATTGGTCCGTTTAAACTTCAAAAATTCATAAGTTGACCATTTAACTTCCAAATGAGGTGATTCAAGTTCCTATATTCCTCATTTTTTATGTTCTACAAAATGAAAGCAAAAAATTTGGAATAGAGGCCATCGGAAAAATTCCATGCGGGATGACAATGAAAATGACCCGTGAAATGACAAGAGAGGAAACCCGGTGAATTCCAATCGGTCCAATCAACTCAATTCAAATCGGTTGTCAACCTAAGTCTCTCTATATATATTATAATATATATACATATATATATATATATATATATATATGTATGTATGTATGTGTATGTATGTTATTAAATATATATGTATAATATATATGTGTAAATCATAATCCAAAAGATTTTTTAGAAGAAAAAGGAAAGATGGGAGAGAAAAAATGTGGAAAAGAATGGAGATTTCAATTGTGGAGATAATCCATAAGATTTTGAGAAAAAAAAGGAAAGAGGGGAGAGAAAAAAACGTGAAAGAGAATGAGGATTTCGATTTTGGAGATAATCCAAAAGATTTTGAGAAAAAAAGGAAAGAGGGAGAGAAAAACGTGACCTTTTTCTAAGAGAATCCAAAGGATTTCTTTGGAGAAAAAAAAGGAAAGAAGAAAGAGAAAAATTAGGGTTTTTTTAGGAGCCACGGTTTTAAGAGTTGTTTAAAAAAAAAAAGGAGAGGGAAGGCGTGAAAGAGAGAGAATTTAGGGTTTCTAGATTTTTTTTTTTTAAAAAAAAAAAAAGGAAAGAAGGGGAAGATAAAAGGGACGTGAGAGAGAGAAGAAGAGGGAGGTTTTTTTCCAAAAAAAAAGGAAAAGGAAAAACGTGAAAGGGAATCACGTTTTAAGAAAAAAAAAGAGGGAGGTTTTTTTCCAAAAAAAAAAGGAAAAGGAAAAACGTGAAAGGGAATCACGTTTTGGGGAAAAAAAAAAGGGGAGGTTTTTTTTCAAAGAAAAAAAAAGGGGAGGAAAAAAAAATGTAAAAAGCTTTGTGGCTCACACTTTTGGGAGAAAAAGAAGGGAAGAAGAGAGAAAAAAGGGAGAAAAGAGAAGGGAAAACGTGAAGAAGGAGTTTTGATAGAGTTTGGGCTCTCGGTTTTGAAAAAAAAAAAAGAAGAAGAAGGGAGGAGCAAAGCAAAACCTACGGGCATCTAGGTAAGCTACCTTTACTTTTATTTTTCTTCTATTGTTTTGCTTAACTACAAATCTCCATCTCATGAACCATTCTACCTCATCATTAACCAATTTCCATCATCAATCTAGCCTATACTTGATCCCTATACAATCAGCATTTTAACTGATTTCATCTCATACTCCAACAATCAACACCCCACGCCACTTATCTGAACCTAGCTATGTTACCTTCCTCATCTTACCCTTGATCTTTCCATTAAATATGGGTCAATGAGTGAACCTGATCATGATATGCTTGAATAAAAAAAAATCTGAATTTTTGATTCTTTATCGTGTTAATATGATGTCCATTCAAAATCTGATCCATTGAATATGAAATTTGTCTTGATCATGTGATAAAAATTTGTCCATTGATATTTGAATGAATGAACTTGATTAATTGATGTAAATTTAATCTGAATTGTTGATCTTTTAAGATCCAATCATGTGAATGGATGGTTAATTAATCGGAACCATTGATCTTAATCGAAGATGATCCAATGATGAATTAATTTGAGCCATTAAAGTCTTATCAATTGAGGGTATATGATCTAAACTGTTTTAAGATCTTGTATTACTTTCAATCATCAATCAAGTGTGATTTCGGTTACATTGTGGATAATCGATGCATTGAATCTAAACCGTAGATCTAAAATACGTTTTGATTGATTGATTCACATGCCTTGATTGTTTATCACATGCCATATTTTGATGCTATATTGTTCATGCTATATTAAATGCTTATTGTCATAATTAGGGTAGAAAATCCTAAAATAGAAAGAAAGTAACATTTAGGGTAGAAAACCCTAAAAATGGAAAGAAAATAATAATTAGGGTAGAAAACCCTAATAAAATAATAATTAGGGTAGAAAACCCTAAAAATATAAAGAAAGTAACAATTAGGGTAGAAAACCCTAAAATGGAAAGAAAATAATAATTAGGGTAGAAAACCCTAATAAAATAATATTTAGGGTAGAAAACCCTAAATGAAAAAAGTAACATTTAGGATAAAAAATCCTAAAATAGAAAGAAAATAATAATTAGGGAGAAAACCCAATAAAATAATAATTAGGGTAGAAAACCCTAAAATGGAAAGAAAGTAACATTTAGGGTAGAAAACCCTAAGATGGAAAGAAAATAATAATTAGGGTAGAAAAACCCTAAAATGGAAAGAATGTAACAATTAGGGTAGAAAACCCTAAAAAATGGAAATAAAATAATAATTAGGGTAGAAAACCCTAAGATGGAAAAGAAAATAATAATTAGGGTAGAAAACCCTAAAATGGAAAAGAAAGTCACAGTTAGGGTAGAAAACCCTTAAAAATGGAAATAAAATAATAATTAGGGTAGAAAACCCTAAAAAAAAAAATAGAAATAAAATAATAATTAGGGTAGAAAACCCTAAAATGGAAAGAATGTAACATTAGGGTAGAAAACCCTAAAAATGGAAATAAAATAATAATTAGGGTAGAAAACCCTAAATATGGAAAGAAAATAGCAATTAGGGTCTTGCCATGCTTAGAAGATAGCATACTAGATCTTACTATATTAGGCTCTTGCCTTATTTGCAATACATGCCACATTTAAAGATCTTTAAACAATCTTACTATATGTGAATTTCTTGCCATAAATGTTTTATGTGCCATGTCTAGATAGAATATTCTATTTTTTGACAATAACTTATTTTATGCAACACCCTAGTCAAACTGCCATATATGCACACTTCTAGAAGATAACATAGGTGTGGGGACGTGCATTTAGGCACCCACATTCTTGGGAAGGGCATAATGGGAATGATAAAAAAATCTTAATGAAGAAAGAGAATGCCTTGCCAAACCTTCCAAAATTAGAATTCAGAATGAAAAGGGTAATTTAGGACGATTTGCCCCTCGACAAACCCTAAACCTAGAATAGGTTCTAAACCCTTAACCTAGAATAGGTTCTCAATTTTTAACCTAGAATAGGTTATCCGTCCCGAACTACGCGGATTCTGATTCCTAGGTCAAACCCTAGGATACGTAGGCCATTTGGGAGAAACCCAAATTTGGATCCACAGCTTAGTCCACTCGGACTATCCATAGATCCACTAGGATATTTACCCATACTTTAATCCACTCGGACTATCCATAGATCCACTAGGACATCCCCCATATTTTAACCCAAATAGGGTTATCCACACTTTTAGTCCACTTGGACTATCCATAGATCCACTAGGACATTATCCACATTCCAACCCAAATAGGGTTATCCTTAGATCCACTAGGACTATCTATCAGTCCACTTGGACTATCCAGATCCTAACCCATAGGGTTTTCTCAACCTTTCAAGCATAAATTTCAACTTGAACAAAGAACTTAATCATGCACAAGCATAAATCGCATCCATAAACTTTAATCACACCTGAACTACGATGGTGAACCTGATTTTCGGAATAATTCCGTGATACGTAGGCAATCTGATGGATACAGATTCGGTTCAATGATATCAAACCCCTTGGTTTGGTTTGGCTTAGCAAATAGAGTCTAGCATAGGAAAGGTATAGGAGACCGATTTCGATCGGGCGATTTGGGTGCCTAACCCCTTCCCATAATCGTAACCTGACACTTACCCAATCTCTGATGGACCAGAATTCCAATCTAAGGGTCATGAGTCAATCGAAGTCTTACCTTAGGGTGAGATTTCACATTTCCAAGGTCCTAGACCTAAATCTAGGTGGCGACTTCAAAAGATTTCCATCTTTGTCCTCACAATGGGGTACCGTGTTGTTTCCCCCTGGTACTATGCTAGCCTGCCCTGCTGGCATAGGTATCGTATGAGCAGTTGGAAAAGCTATGCCTATAGCAGCTTGCATAGTGGCTTACACCTGCTGTATTTGTTGTAGCTGTTGTGCCAAGTTTATTACTACTATAGCCAGATCTGTAGGTGGGACTGGCAAGTTTATAGGATTTGCCTGGCCATTAGCCACTGGCGGTGCCATATTCAGATTCTCTTGTGCTTCATGATTCATGTGGTTGTCTTCCTCCAAAGTAGTGGTGGTGGAACTGGGTTACGGCCTCGTCTGGTCACCCTTCGCCCAGCCATTTCCTGTTTTGGTGGTGGTAGTGTCTGAAAACAATCGTAGCACATGTGAGGCAATCAATATAAGTTGTTCTTAAATCAAAAATCCAACTAGTCAATATAAATTCCAATTTTTCAAATCATTCTGACAAAATACTGTATTTTCCATCGTAGGGTCAATGGTAGGGTCGGTCCTTATACGACCCTAATAAACCCTATCAGCTTACCGAGAGCCTAGGGTCAATTGTAGGGTCGGTATATGTTTGACCCAAGGTCCGACCCATGGTTCTCTATCAGATCACCGAGAGCCTAGGGTCGATGATAGGGTCTGACGTAGGGTCACACATTTTGGTTGAATTCTGCGACCCTACAATCCAAAATTAGGTTTTTAAACCCGATTTTGGATTCATTTCTCATTCTTTCTCCTTTCTTCCAACTCAACCCGTTTCCCTGAGTTGCTACAGTATCGACCCCTAGTGTTTGGTGATCTTTCCTTCCGTTCGCGACTTCCTCTCCTTCTCTTCAGGTATGCTCTCTACTGTTTCATATTTTTAAACTCTCCCAACTAAGTTTTTCGCCCATTACATCATTTTCTTCAAATTAAACTTTTTCCAATCGTAAAAATTTAATTTTTATTGGGGGCCTTTGCTATTGGTCACCCAATGGACGAAATCCCTCAAAAATATTTGAGTTTCATCGGTTGGTTATCGAGAAACTTGAAATTTTCAATTTTTAACCTAATTTTTGAGATTTTTTGAATTTATTGAAATTTCATCAAATTCGATCTTTCTAGATTAAATTTCTAATTGTATGAGCCTTGCAGGATGGTTTGGAACCTATGTAAGTCCTCATGCCCAGTTGTTTGGGTGAAAAGTGAGGCTTTTGGCCAAATCATGCCGTTATAATGCTAAAATTTTGAGTTTTTCACCGTTACTAATATCTTGTTTGTTCTTCTGTGTCTTGACAGATAGTATGGCTCGTACCAAGGTTCCTAGGGCTCATGACCTAGTTCGTTTCCGCTCCAACGAGGCCGAAGCTCAGTATGCTCGCTATGAGCGTAAGAAAGTAGAGGGGGGTCGCTGTGTGAACTTGGCTAGTCTAGCCTTGTTCAACGTGGAGGGTAATTTTGGTGACATGAGCTGGCTCCCTGTGATCACTTTTGAGGCTTGTACCCATCCTGATCTGGTGAGACAGTTCTATTGCAATCTCCAGGTAGTGGGGAATCACAATGACACAGAGAGAGGTAGGGAGCTCCGGATCACGAGCTACATCAAAGGGGTGGATGTCTCATTTAATTACCAACAGTTGGCTGATCTTTTGGGCATATCAAATGATGGCCCTTTGGTGTACTGTGCCCCTAAGGAGCCCCAGTTTCTATCCTTGGAGATGTGTGTTGAGATCGACAGTCAGCTCATTAGAGATGATCGTTGAGAGATGAAAGCGATCAACCTACGTCCAGAGCCTTGGGTGTACTGCAAAATTATCCAGCACAACCTGATACCCCAGAGTGGACATTATGAGAGGATCTCCCAGTTGACTCAGTATGTCCTCTACTGTATTTGCACCAGGCAGCCTGTCTGCCTTCTTTATATTATTATTCGGACGATGATCCGTGCTACTCTGCCTGGTCAGTTGGGAAACCTACCCTACGGACGTCTCATCACCACATTGCTCACCTGCCTACACGTTGACTTAGTAGATGAGAGGATTCAGGAGAAGACCTTCTCATTGGATCTTGATTGGGAGGCCATCTATAAGATGGGTATGCAGGATGCTCAGGTCAGTGATGATAAGAGGAATGCTCTGGTGCGTCCACGTACTCGAGTAGAGGTAGCAGATACCGCCGCGGCAGCAGTAGCAGCAGGAGCAAGAGTCCCTGGGGGTGAGGCTGAGAATGAGGATTGTATGTACATGGATGTAGACTCCATACCTCCTCCATCACCTCTACATTCTACTGGGGTTGGTCCATCTCGGGCTCTGTCACACACCGCTGGTCCTTCACGCCTACCCTCTGATGATGTGATGGGGCTACTGAGTGAGATTAGAGAGGCCCAGCATGCGTCGGATCAGTGGATGACCAAGTTGGCAGCTAGTCTCCAGGTGACCCAGACTCAGGTAGCCTGGTTGACTAGAGTGTATGCTGAGGACTACGATAGAAATCGCGAGGCACCTCCTCCTCCGGTACCTCCAGCTCCATGATGTATATTTACTTTTTGTTTTTCTTTGTACTACAAAGTAACTGTCCGATTTGTGGACTGTACTCTGATTTGGATATGTATAAATGTGCTTTTTATTTGATGTATATAAAACTTGTTTCTCCTTTTAATAGTGCATTATTCTCTTTCTTAATTTTGTCTCATACAACACAGGTGCTTATAGTGTGTTATTATTACAGTTTTTAAATTTTTATCCTAACTCAGTTCACGAACTTTTGTGGAAGTATTCTGGTTTAATAGACAGGGCCTGAGAGCTCTGATACCAAGTTGTCACACCCCAATTCTGTACTATTCAGAATGGTGTGATGAACCGTTAATAAACCAATGGTTCAACAGGATCTTGAATAGGCTATGTTCATTTGCTTAAACCATACACATCCACAATTAAAATCAGAATAAATACACGATAGCGGAAGTCTTATATATTAAATGAACTGAGAATCTAAGAATGATAACATAAATAAATTATCCATTTATTATCCATTTACTAAGACATAAAATAAAATAAAATAATCAATTACATTTCCTTAATAATAAAAACCTAATTGAAGACGCAAGAGTTGCACTCGCATGACGAATCATGCGACTCCATCATGACTTCTACATCCATCGCTGCCACATGTCCGTACAAAGGAGCATTTATATAATCTTCTACAGTCGTACCTGCATCATCAACTAAAAACATTCAACGTCGAAAGGGTGAGCACACATCACGGCTCAGTGAGCAAACAAAACAATACAACAAACATATGCATGCATTCAATTCATATCTTTGGTCTAGTTCATAAGTTTGCAATGTGCAATAGAAAGGATAGGTGGCCGCCGCACCTCTATACACGAATGTGTGGAACCGCCCAATGGATCAAATACCATTGTTGCCCCACCATGCACCCACCATGGAATAGAGATAGAGCTAAAGTACTTAGGACCGCACCACATCACACTACCCCTGATGCTCTACCCATACCAACACGTAAGCCCCTGTTGGTGAGGGTTTGCAAACTGGGCTCGCAACTAACCAATCCTAATGTCAAATAGTGTATCCAAGGCCTCACCCCAGTATCCCTCAATATGTCCATAGAGATAGAGCTAAGGCCCCCTGACAGAGTCAGAGACTACACGGTCTACACGGTCCGAGACCACCTCCCCTGATGCCCTACGATGTAATAGTTCTGCTAAGGTAATGACGATACGACGATGTTAGTGGACAAGACTAGAGTAGAGATAAAGCTAGATTCTGGTGACCAGACTGAACCACAATGTCATGTCCTCCCCCTGATGCTCCACTCGCATCAAGTACACTAACCACACACATACATTCACATGCCTATTCCTAGCATCATCATCATCATCATGTTATAATAAACGAAATTAAATATGCATGAACAATAATAACTGGAATAGTGGATGACATGTGATATGCACATTACAATCATACAAACATAGAATCATTCATAGTATTGGACTCAATAAACAAAAATAGTTTATTATTAGCCAATTAGTTTAGGTCTTGTTCTCTCACCTTTGATTGAATGTAGATCCTCGTTCAAGCTTTATGAATCACTTTTAAATCACTAGAAAGGCCTAACAAGTCGATAGATTTTAATTAAAATTAATTCCAAAAAAAATTAGACTAACTGGAATCGTAGGGTCGCAGGTAGGGTAGCACCTAGGGTAGCAGTTTCTGTGACCCTAGGGTGTAAGGTCGGATGTGGGGTCGGATACCATTCGACCCTACGTGCGACCACACCCTCCCTGGGACTTTCCGTGGGCATGTGGTCGATCCTGTGGTCTCGTAGGGTCGGTTATCATTCGACCCTATGTGCGACCACATGTATTCTGAGTCATCCTTTCATTCAAAAGTCCATTCTTTCATGTTTTGATCCTTTGGCTTACTTTCATGGTCCATTCTAAGATTGTTATATGGCTCAAAACTCCAAGTTTTACATTGTTCATTGTCCATAACAATTTCCTCCATGGAATCTCTTGAAACTTATCCATGGATGGATGATTTGGGTTTCTCCTAATCCTATCTTCATAACTATTCTAGGATCTCTTATTCAGTTAAGAAATTAGGTTCATATCTTTATTCAGAGGTTTCTCTGAAGTTTCCTTATCTTCCTTAGTCTTCTTCTTCTAGTTTCCTTCTCTTTCTCTTTCTCTCACTTTCAATTAGGATTGTAAAGGAGTGAAAGAGGCTAAGGGACGTCCTATTTATAGAGAAAAATCCTCCATAATATGTCCCAATGAGTTTAGGAAAGATCCCCTTGGAATTAGGAAAGTTTCCTAATTTTTGGTTTCTGTCATCGTAGGGTCGGACGTAGGGTCGCAGGATCCGTCGACCCTACACCTTCTTAGTCATCCGACCCTACGACTAAAAAGTCATGGGTTGGACTTCTATTGAGGTGGGGTCAACCCTACCTGTTTAGGCATGCGACCCTACCCTCACATTTACTGTTTTCGGGTTAAACTCATACCTAGTCTTATGATTTCTTCACGCACTTTACAAGGTGGTAAGACCGGTTAGCTTGATACGGGTCTAACAACAGGTCTTACAACTCCCCCCTATTATATAAATTTTATCCTCGAAATTTACACATACCTTCCGAGTTAAATAGGTGAGGATATTGCTTCCGCATAGCGTTCTCTCTTCCCATGTAACTTCTTCTACATTTTGGCTTCTCCAAATAACCTTAAAGTAGTAAATGTCACGGTTGCAAAGATGTTGCACCTTCCGGCTAGTGATCTCAAAAGGTACTACTTCAAACGTCAAATCTTCTGTCAAATCCGATGGATCCATTGTTAACATGTGTGTTAGATCTCTGATGTACTTTCTCAGTAATGAGATATGAAATACATCATGCACACTTGATATGGATGGTGGTAGTGCTAACTGATATGCTACTTTTCCACGTTTATCTAGAATTTCATAAGGTCCAATATATCTGGGACACAGCTTTTCCTTCTATCCAAACCTTTTCAAACCACGCATAGGAGATATTTTCAGAAATACCTTATCACCTATGGTGAATTCGAGATCTCTCCGTCGATTATCTGCATATTGCTTCTGACGGTTCTGAGCTATTCAGACTCTTTCCTTGATAATGTCGACTACTCGACAAGTCTCTTTAACAAACTCTGGTCCAACAATAGTTTGTTCCCCAACTTCATTCCAAAACAAAGGAGCTTGACATTTCCTACCATACAGTGCTTCATAGGGTGACATCTGTATAGTCACTTGATAGTTGTTGTTATAAGCGAACTCAATCTATCACACCCCAATTTTGGCTGAACCAGAAGTGTGAGTGAACCGGCTCAAAACCACGGTTCACACCCGGATCTCAATAGACCGTGTCAACCAATCATTCCCAAGCATTCTAACAAAATCAGAGATTAATACATAGCAACGGAATATAAATAAATGAACTGAGATCTATGTGGTAAATTAAAATAATTATTCAACTTATTCCACCATTCATAAATTTAAATAATAAAAGTATTACAATGTATTGTTTAAAATAAAATCCCCTCTAAAGGAAAACACAAAAAGAGCACTCGCATGATGTGTCATGCTCGTCCTCCACTGCCTGGGTATCAATGGCAGCAACTGTACCATACACTGGGGCAGTCACGAAGTCATCAACTGTGTACCCTGCATCCAGATCTAAAAAGAAATATATATATATATATATATATATATTTGGGTGAGCTCACAACTTAGCTCAGTAAAGTACAAGACCAATGCAACATACAAAATGCATGAGATAACATTACAATTTGGGGTCAAGTATAACTTGCAATTATGCTATGTTAAGGTTTGACGGCCACCGCACCTCCATGCATGAGAGTGTGAGCACACCCAACAGTCAGGCACCTACCATACTACTGTTGTTGCCCCACATCACTCACTCCGGTATGGAGATAGGACTCGAGTCTGGCAGGCAGGAAGAATCACAATCCCACGTCCTCCCCCTGATACCCCACACCGTACCAATACCTAAACCCCTACTGGCAAGGGCTTGCAAGTGGGTTCCATTTCTAACCAGTCCTAAATGGCAATACAATATCAATGGCCCTACCCCAGCACGGCTCCTTGCGACATAAAGATAAGGCTCGAGTCTGGCGGGCAGGAAGAACCACAATCCCATGTCCTCCCCCTGATACCCTATTCGCACCAAGTCTGCTAAGGTAGATGGCGATACGAAAAAGGTGTTAGTTGTGGATATATCCAGGGCACACCCCCTTCACATTTCACACACTAACTAAAACATACACATGCATAACATCCAACAATCCTAGCATATGAAATGCATGAATAGATAATAGTAACAAAAGAAGTAACTACATGGCATGTGAAATGCACAGACATCAAGCAATGAAATTCATATACAATTTAGTTGCAAAGGTTTACTGGTTAATTAATTAATTAGAGTTTGGGTCTTGTCCCTTACCTGACGCGTGATAACAATCCTGCTCGGTGTCACAGGGTTCACTCATGTTGTCTACAGGTCCTACATAATCATATTCAAATGTTAGAATCCATGTATTAAGGTTACAGAGGTCAGAACCAGGTTTGGCCAAGCAAACCAGGCTCAGGAGGCATACCGGTCACAGGTACCGGTCTCAGTATAGTGAGACCGGTATGTGCCACCGGTATGTATACCGGTTGTGGTATATACTGGTTGCACATAGGTGAGACCGGTATGTGCCTCCGGTATACACCGCAGGCCCATACCGCCGGACCTTGTATCCCACCGGTATAGCCCGTGGTTTGGATTCGAGAGCAAGGTCTCGGATCTCCCTTCCTTATTGGTATCGGCTAAGTTTTCTAGGGTTTCTCCTAACCCATTCTAAGTTTCAAATACTATGTTGGTTTTCTGATTTCGACTAGAATGCCGTATCAAGTCTAGGTTAGATCCGAATGAGAAAACTAATAGAAATCCTAGGCTTTTTGGATCACTGCGCCGCTTCGCGGCTCCGATCCGACATCCTAATATTACTAATAGTATAGAGCTCTTACCGACGGTGTTTGTCGGTTGGCGGCGTGCTCCTCCACTGAAGTCTCCTTCCTAGGCGGCCTCTTCCTCCTTGCTCCTTCTCAACTCTTCTCCAGATGGCTAGAGTTTGAGAAGAATCAATGGAGTGGGATCATCCCTATAAATAGAAGAGGGCCGTTCTTGGGAAGGTTTTCCATGATTGGAAACTTTCCAAGTTTTCATTCGGAGTGAGGGGCCCGTTGGAGTCCGTCTCATATAAAAAATAAGTATACCGGTCGCACATACCGGTCTGAGTCACTCAGACCGGTATACTCAGACCGATATACCATACCGATTGCACTATACCGGTCTGACTCAGTCAAACCGGTATAGTCAGACCGGTATGAGTTTTATCAATTTTAAATGGTTCTTGTACCTGAAATTTTGCATGGTTCGTCACCCGGCTTCGCCTTCTGGTCCGGCTATGATTGGGACACCTATCATCATATAAAACCACGGTTTAGACCCGGTTTTAGAACACGGTTCTTACAACTCTACCACCCTTAAAAGAAATTTCATCCCCGAAATTTACATGTAGGTCTCACAATTCCCCCTCCCTTTAAAAGAAATTTCATCCCTTGTATGTACCTTCAGAGTCGAAAAGATGAGGGTATTCTTGTCGCATGGCATCCTCTTCCTCCCAAGTAATTTATTCTACGTCCTTACTTTTCCAAACGACCTTGACGTAGTGGATAGGTCACCTTCGAAGCTATTGTACCTTTTTACTAATGAGCTGGATTGGCACCACCTCAAAGGTTAAGTCTTCTGTCAAATCTGGGGGGTCTGCAACAAGAATATGTGAAGGGTCTCTCACGTACTTCTTTAGTAAGGACACGTGAAAGACGTTATGGACGCTAGACATTGCTGGTGGCAACGCAAGTTGATAGACCACTTTGCCACATCGGGATACAATTTCATATGGTCCCATATATCTAGGACATAGTTTTCCTTTTCTGCCGAATCGCTTCAGACCTCTTACTGGTGACACCTTCAAGAAAACTTTATCACCAATCATGAATTCCAGGTCTCGGCGCCTATTGTCAGCATAGTGCTTTTGAAGCACCTGAGCTGTCTTTACTCGGTTCTTGATTTGATCTACTGCCTTGCAGGTTTCTTCTACAAATTCTGGTCCGACGATCCTTCTTTCTCCAACTTCGTCCCATAATAATGGTGTCCAACATTTCTTGCCATACAAGGCCTCATATGGGGCCATCTGGATTGTAGACTGGTAACTGTTGTTATATGCAAACTCAATGAGGGAAAGTTTCTCATCCCAAGCCCCCTTAAAGTCGATAGCACATGCGCGAAGCATATCTTCTAGAATCTGGATGGTCCTCTCTGACTACCCATCCGTTTGAGGGTGGAAGGCTGTACTGAACTTTAGTTTCGTCCCCATTGCCTTCTGTAGCCCCTCCCAGAACTTCGATGTGAAGCGTGGATCTCTATCAGATACTATGCTCTCTAGGACACCATGCAGTCTGACTATATTATCCACATACAATCTTGCCAACTTGTCCATGGTATATTGCGGTCTAACTGGGATAAATCTGGTGGTCTTGGTGAGGCGATCTACAACTACCCAAACAACATTCACTGACCTTGGAGTCATAGGTAGACCAGGGACAAAATCCATGGTAATACAATCCTATTTCCATGCCGGCTCAGGTAACGGTTGCAATAATCCTGCAGGCCTCTGTCTTTCTGCTTTGACTTGCTGGCAGTTTAAACATTGAAACACATATCGGGCCACATCTGCTTTCATACCCCTCCACCAGTATAATCTCTTTAGGTCATGGTACATCTTGGTGCTCCTAGGATGTACTGAATATGGGGTAGAGTGAGCTTCCAACATGATTCGGTTTTGGATTTCCAGATCTTCATTCTCAGGTACACATAAACACCCATGATATCTGAGTACCTTGTCTTCATCCAAGGTGAAATCAGGGTTGGCTCGACCCTTTTCCAAATCTTCTTGAACTGTCCTGAGGTATGGGTCATGTAGGACTGCTGCCTTTATTTCTTCCTTCAAGTCGGGCAAAATCTTCAATGCTGCAAACATAAGGGTAAACTGTGTATCAACCCTTGCTCAATAGGATCATCTGTTGACTTTATTAAGAGCTGTTTTTCATCCTCTGATGGGCCAAAAACAGCAGCATACAATGTTTCATTTGTACTTGGTCCCGCTTCAGGGTTCGATACCCATTTCCTGCTCAGCGCATCAACTACAATGTTAGCTTTACCAGGGTGATACTGAATGTCACAATCGTAGTCCTTGAGTAATTCTAACCACCTCCTCTGCCTCATGTTCAGGTCTTTTTGGGTGAAAAGATAGGTCAGGCTTTTTTTATCAGACTTAATATGGAATTTCTTACCATACAGATAATGCCTCCAAGTCTTGATAGCATGAATGACCGCTGTCAATTCTAGGTCATGTGTAGGGTAGTTCTTCTCATGCTCTTTCAGCTGTCTTGAGGCATAGGCTGTCACATGTTCTCCTTGCATCAACACACAACCCAGTCCCAAACCTGAAGCATCTGTATATAGTGTGAATGGATGGTCTGGAGCTGGAATAGTCAATATAGGTGCTGATACCAATCTTGATTTCAATGTCTGGAAGCATTTCTCACATTCTTCAGTCCATATGAATTTCTCTCCCTTTTTGATCAACCTGGTAAGTGGGACAGCAATCTTGGAATAGTCCTCCACAAACCTTCTATAGTATCCAGCTAAGCCCAGGAAATTACGAATTTCAGCAACTGTCTTCGGTGCCTCCCATCCTACTGTGGCAGAAATTTTACTGGGATCGACCTTGATTCCTTCACCAGACACCACGTGACCAAGAAAGGCCACTTCATCATACCAGAATTCACATTTCTTGAATTTTTCATAAAGCTTCTCGCTCCTCAGTCTTTGTAATGCTGCTCTTAGATGCGCTGCATGTGTCTCCTGGTCCTTGGAGTATACTAAAATATCGTCGATGAACACGATAACCAACGTATCCAACATGTCATGGAATACCCGGTTCATTAGCTCCATGAATGATGCAGGTGCATTAGTCAACCCAAAGGACATCCTTGGTGTCCATAACGCGTCCTAAAAGCTGTCTTGGGGATGTTTGCTTCCTTAATCTTGAGTTGATGATACCCTGACCTCAGATCAATCTTCGAGAATACACTCGAACCTTGTAATAGGTCAAACAAATCGTCTATTCTTGGTAGTAGGTACCTGTTCTTGATAGTGAGCTTGTTTAATTCTCGGTAGTCCATACAAAGACGTACGGTACCATCCTTTTTCTTGACAAAGAGCACAGGTGCTCCTCAAGGTGAGATACTAGGCCTTATAAATCCCTTGTCTAACAGTTCTTGCAGCTGAGTTTTAAACTCTTTCAACTCGGTGGGAGCCATCCTGTAAGGTGCTTTAGAAATCGGTGCTACTCCTGGTAGGAGGTCTATTACAAACTCAGTAGCTCTGTCTGGTGGCAACCCGGGTAGGTCTTCTGGAAATACATCAGGAAATTCCCGTACTACTTTGATGTCCTTCATTTTTGGTAAGTCAGCGGTCACATCCACCACTGATACGAGGTATCCTACCCCCCTTTCCCTAAACACTTCTTTGCTTTTAGGGCTGAGAGTATAAGCTTTCTCTCTCTAGGCAGTCTAGCCCCTTTAAAGTTGAATTCTGACCCTTCACTGTCCTTGAACACCAACTTCTTCTCAGCACATAATAGGTTTGCTGAATGTTTAGCTAACCAGTCCATGCCAAGAATGACATCGAAATATGACATCTCCAGCTGGACTAGATTGGCTTCCAACTCTCGTCCTTCAATAAGCACTGGGCAAGGACCATAATATTCTTCTAATACTACCTCCATTCCCATGGGAGACCGAACTAATAGACTTGGTTGTAGAGTCTTGATGGGTTGATCTAGTCTTTTTTCGAATGACACTGACACAAAGGAATGGGTGGCCCTCGAGTCGAACAAGACTCTGGCGGATAATCCTGCTATATTTACTGTACCTGAGGTTTTTCAAATTCTCCCTTAGTTTCAAATGCACAAACAATTAATGCAACAGTTAAGGAACAAGTATAAAATCATACCTGTAACCACATCTGGTGATGCGGCTGCCTCTTCTGTGGTAACAGCATACACCTTGCATTGCTGCTGCTCCCTCTTTGGTTGAGGGCATGTTCTGGCATAATGCCCCACCTGTTGGCAATCGAAGCACTTTACATTAGGGTTCGACTGTAAGACCCGTGTCAGTCTAACCCGGTCTTACCACCTTGAACCAGGTTTACCCGTCATGGTCGAGTCAAATGGACCAAGGGCGTAAAGGAGATCGAGATCCCAGGTATCAAATCGACCCAAAAACACTTAAAATAGGGGAAGGGTCGCATACCCATCTAAGCAGGGTCGGACCTCCCAAAACAGAAAGTCAGACCCTCAGTTTTGAAGGGAGGGTCGGACAGCTTAGAACCCTAGGGTCGACGGGATCATCGACCCCATCGCTCGGTTACCGTAGGAAATAGAATTAGGAAATTTCCTAATTTTCGATTGGGATTCTTTCCTAATCTCAAAGGGACTTATTTTAGGATGTTCCTACTCTATTTAAAGGACGTCCCTAAGCCACTTTCACTCCTTTCACAACCCTAATTGAATTGAGAGAAAGAGAAGAGAAGGAAAAGAAGAAGAAGAGAAACAAGGAAGAGAATTTAGCCAAAAGAGAAGATTTGCAGAGAAGGAGTATTCTTCTCAGGTATGGATACTAATTCCATGAGTTTCTACAGACCTTAGGTTAGCTATTGATGAGAGTGTGATCTCGGAGAAACCCAAACCATCAACCCATGGTTAGGTTTCATGGAAAACCATAGGAGAATGCATGAAAGCTATCTAAGTGGGTTATACATGGTTTCAGACCATGGAATGAATGTAGAATGGAAAGTAGGAGCAAGACATAGGATCCCAAGCACGAAGAATGGACTAAAAGAGGGAATTGGACCAAAGTGCACCGAGGGTCGCACCGAGGGTCGATGACCATCCGACCCTAGGTGATCCTGACCATCGACCCTCAGTGTTCGGGAAGTTCAGAGTTTGGGGAGGGTCGCACCCAAGGTCGATCAGGACTCCGACCCTACCTCCGACCCTCAGTTAACAAAGTGGTTTTTAAATCTGGAATTAATTCTAATTAAATTCTATCGACTTTGTTAGGTCTTCTAGCAATATAATAACATTGTAAAGGTGATTCTAAAGCTTGGAAAAGTATCTTTTAGCAAGCTAAGGTGAGGAACCAGAACTCCAAACTAATTGGTTAATAACAAAACTGTTTTCTATTTTCTTGAGTCCTATGCCATGCTTGATTCTATGCGAATATGTCTGTAATGTGCATACAACATGTCATCCAATATTTCTATTACTTGTTCATGCATATTTACTTAATGGTTTATAACATGATGATGATGATGATGATAGGAATAGGCATGTGACTGTATGTGTGTGGTTGGTGTACTTGATGCGAGCGAGTATCAGGGGAGGTGTGATGAGAACGTCAATAAACGTTAACCTTTGGCGGGTCTCAGCACTTTAGCTCTATCTCTAACTCAAGTCTTGTGCATTAGCATCGTCGTATCGCCATTACTTTAGCAGAACTATTATGTCATAGAGTATCAGGGGAGGTGGTCTCGGTCCTTGTAGTCTCTGACTCTACCGGAGGGCCTTAGCTCTATCTCTATGGACATTCTGAGAGATGTTGGGGTGAGGCCTTGGATACACTTTTTGGCATTAGGATTGGTTAGTTGCGAGCCCAGTTTGCAACCCTCGCCAACAGGGGCTTACGTGTTGGTATGGCACTATATAGCAATAAACGTTAACCTTTGTTATATAATGTTCATGATTGGGTGCTTGTGAGTCGACGATAAACGTTACCTTCGGGTGGCGTCACACACTTGTGTATAGAGGCGGTGTCAATAAACGTGACCTTTGACTACCTAAACCTTTCTATTGCATATTGCAAACTTTAAACCGGACCAAAGATATAAATTGATTGCATGCATATGTATTGTTGCATTGTTTTGGCTACTCACTGAGCCGTGATGTGTGCTCACCCCTCGACGTCGAATATTTTTAGTTGATGATGCAGGTTATACAGTTGAAGATTATATAAATGCGTCTGCGTACGGGAACGTGACAGCAATGGAAGCTGGAGCTGAAGTGGATACACACAACTCCTCTTGCGAGTGCAACTCGTGTGTATTTGATTTGATATTTTATAGGTTTCTTTATTTGGATTTATTAAAACATGTATTTGGTATTTAAATATTTATGTCTCAGTTGAAACAGAATAAATTTTTATTTAAATTTTAATATCACATAGATTCTCAGTTCTTCTTATTATAAAACTTCCGCTATTGTGTATTTACTCTGATTACGATTACGGATGTGTGTAAGTTTAGATAACGCGGGGATAGCCTATTTGAGATCCTGGTTGAACCATTGGTTTACTAGCGGTTCATCACACCATTCTGAACAGTGCAGAATTGGGATGTGACATCGGCCCCGTTGCCTGTGGTGTCATTGCAAGAGCCGGTCTGGGAGGCACTGTGCTAGCTGGTGGCCTGAATGGATGGTATAGCCTATTGTTTCTTCCACCTTGGGACTCAGGATTAGGCCTCTTCAGACCCCTATTTTGTACGAAGAAACTTTCTCTCTGACTGGCCTCGATGACTCGAGCCACCTGTACAGCTTCATTATATATACTCAACCCTCGACCCAGCACATGCTCTCTGATAGCACCCCAAAGACCCATAGTGAAACGATGAGTCTTTGTTTCCTCCTCCTGCATACTGGATGGAGCGAAAAAGAATAACTCCTCATACCTTTGTTGGTATGCCTCTACTGTCAACTGAGATTGCTGTAAATTTAGGAACTCCCTCTCCATTTGATCACGAAAACTCCTGGGAAAATATTTCTCGAAGAAAGCCTCCTTGAAAATGTGTCAAGTGATTATCTGGTGCTTTGTTTCCAGATATGATCTAGTGGAACTCCACCACCCATTGGCTTCCTCCTTCAGCATGTGAGTGGCATATAATACTTTATCCCCATCCTAACACTCCAGTAGTCGAAAGTTCTTCTCTATTTCAGCTATCCACTGCGCTGGCCATAGTGTTTTCCCTGACTTTCCTGTAAAAGTTGGTGGTTTGAGCTTTAAAAATCCATCCACCGCTCTGGAAAGACTACCATGTGCATAAGGAACCTGTCCATATGGTGCATGTCCATACCATTATGGCTGATAAGAATAGCCACTCTGATTTCCCCCCTGATATCCCCCATAGTATGCACCCTGATACGGTCCCTAATACCCTCCTTGATCTTGGTTAGGAATTGGCGTCCCTATAACTGGGTGGGGAACTATGTTGGGTTGGCCCTATTGTGGTGGTTCTTCAGTAACTGTGCCAACCCCCACTAGTGCTGCATGAACATTCTTGGCATTTGTGGATGGCATGTTTGCAGGTGCCGACACAGGCCCAAGTGGCCTAAACATTTTTAACATTTCCTCAAAGAACTTCTTCTGTTGTGCCTCCATATTGGTGACCAGGTTAGCCATCATTGTTTTGGAGCCTGTAGATGGTTGCCCCTGTGACGGCGATTCTTCATTGGCCTTTACCAGATTTTTAGTTTCGTTTTGGGGGTTAAGTTCCTCCCCACCTACTCTCTCTTCATTCTCTTTTGTGTTTTCTGTACCTGAACTCCTGTCCATGGTAGGCGCCCTTGAGTGGCGGCGTCTGCGATGAACTCTACGCCCATTTCCTCTCACCATTGAGGCAATTTAATTCCCTGTATGATATCTGAATACATTAAGATACATGAGACAATTAGAGAATTATTCCAATTAACATTTAGTCTCAACGCATATGCAGCATATGTATACATCAATAGGAAAGAAACATAAGCAAATTTTTAGTTATCTTTCAAATTTTCACATGTACAATCCTTTATTCTAGTCTTATCATGCATGCGTGAGGTCTAGGATCAAGTTCAGTCAATTCTCAGAAGGGTTTTGTATTCCCAATCCCATAGGGTTCCGGCGGCAGTACCGGTCTCTCCTGGAGTGAGACCGGTATGGCTGGCCATTCATACCGGTCTGGCCATACCGCAGGCAGTACCGGTCGCACAGTCCATATTTATGTGCAACCGGTATACCCTGTGGTAGGTACCGGTCGCACCATACCGCAGGGGGGTACCGGTTGCACAGTCCAGCCCAAATGTGCGACCGGTATCCCTAAAAACCTTTAAAATCGTGATTTTTAGTCTTATTTCTAATTTCTCTCTCCTGAGTTTACTCCGGTGGCAATTTCTCTCTGGGTTTTCGAGTCTCTACAGTGCATCCGGTGCTCCTAAGATTGTTTCTACTTCATCCTAGAGTACCAATCTCGTCTCTCAGGTAGGTTCGTCCTTCTCTTCTCTCTTTTAGAACATTTTTCATCGTCTTTTATACCAAATCCTAGTTCTTTCTTGATTTGAACATTTTTAACCATAAAAAACTTCTTTCTTCGGTTGAGAAAGGTTTTAGGGGTGTAAATGTGTAAGACCCCTAAACAAATTCAAAGTTCTATCGATTGGTTTAAAGAAAATCTCAAAATTTTGACTTTTAACCTAGGTTTCTAGGTTTTTTTTTTCAGGATTTTTGATAAACTTTGTTAATATGCCTCCCTTTCTCTGTTTTGATGAGATTGTTTGACCTATGTTAGCATTGTACCATCACAATAAGTTATTCCATTCATATTGGGTGTGTTTTTAGGCTTTCCCACCATTTCCTATTGTTACACTGTCCAAATTTTTTCTGAATTTGTCTTTACCTGACTCTTGTTCTTTGTTTAACAGATACACTATGTCTAAACGCCATGGAGGGGGGAAAATGATCGTTTATGCCTGGTATGCACAGGCCACATCCCCCACCTGTCTTATATGATGAGAGGTACTTTCAGTCAGAGGCGGCCGCTTCACGCTTAGCATGGTTTCGAGCAAAGCATATCGAAGCAGGCCGTTTTGTTAACTTGGAGCATCTTCACCACTTTGTTGTTGAGGCGGCTTTTGGGATAATAGGTTAGTTACCTCTTATCTAGACCATGTCAACCAATCATTCCCAAGCATTCTAACAAAATCAGAGATTAATACATAGCAGCGGAATATAAATAAATGAACTGAGATCTATGGGGTAAATTAAAATAATTATTCAACTTATTCCACCATTCACAAATTTAAATAAAAAAAGTATTACAATGTATTGTTCAAAATAAAATTCCCTCTAAAGGAAAACACAAAAAGAGCACTCGCATGATGCGTCATGCTCGTCCTCCACTGCTTGGGTATCAATGGCAAGAATCAGATCTTGTCCGCGGGGCGTCACGAAGTCATCAACTGTGTACCCTGCATCCAGATCTGAAAAGAAATATATATATATATATATATATTTGGGTGAGCTCACAACTTAGCTCAGTAAAGTACAAGAACAATGCAACATACAAAATGCATGAGATAACATTACAATTTGGGGTCAGGTATAACTTGCAATTATGCTATGGTAAGGTTTGGCGGCCACCGCACCTCCATGCATGAGAGTGTGAGCACACCCAACAGTCAGGCACCTACCACACTACTGTTGTTGCCCCACATCACTCACTCCGGTATGGAGATAGGACTCGAGTCTGGCGGGCAAGAAGAACCACAATCCCACGTCCTCCCCCTGATACCCCACACTGTACCAATACTTAAACCCCTACCTGTAAGGGCTTGCAAGTGGGTTATATTTCTAACCAGTCCTAAATGGCAATACAATATCAATGGCCCTACCCCAGCACGGCAGATAGGGCTCGAGTCTGGCGGGCAGGAGGAACCACAATGCCACGTCCTCCCCCTGATATCCTATTCGCACCAAGTCTGCTAAGGTAGATGGCGATAGGAAAAAGGTGTTAGTTGTGGATATATCCAAGGCACACCCCCCTTCACATTCCACACACTAACTAAAACATACACATGCCTAACATCCAATAATCCTAGCATATGAAATGCATGAACAAATAATAGTAACAAAAGAAGTAACTACATGGCATGTGAAATGCACAGACATCAAGCAATGAAATTCATATACAATTTAGTTGCAAAGGTTTACTAGTTAATTAATTAATTAGAGTTTGGGTCTTGTCCCTTACCTGACGCGTGATAACAATCCTGCTCAGTGTCACAGGGTTCACTCACGTTGTCTACAGGTCCTACATAATCATATTCAAATGTTAGAATCCATATATTAAGGTTACAGAGGTCAGAACCAGGTTTGGCCAAGCAAACCAGGCTCGGGAGGCATACCGATCGCAGGTTCCGGTCTCAGTATAGTGAGACCTGTATGTGCCACCGATATGTATACCGGTTGCGGTATATACCGGCTGCACATAGGTGAGACCGGTATGTGCCTCCGGTATACACCGCAGGCCCATACCGTCGGACCTTGTGTCCCACCAGTATAGCCCGTGGGTTGGATCCGAGAGCAAGGTCTCAGATCTCCTTTCCTTGTTGGTATCGGCTAAGTTTTCTAGGGTTTCTCCTAACCCATTCTAAGGTTCAAATACTATGTTGGTCTTTTGATTTCGACTAGAATGCCCTATCAAGTCTAGGTTAGATCCGAATGAGAAAACTAATAGAAATCCTAGGCTTTTTGGATCATTGCGCCGCTTCGCGGCTCCAATCCGACATCCTAATATTACTAATAGTATAGAGCACTTACCGGCGGTGTTCGTCGGTTGGCGGCATGCTCCTCCACTGAAGTCTCCTTCCTGGGCGGCCTCTTCCTCCTTGCTCCTTCTCAACTCTTCTCCAGACGGCTAGGGTTTGAGAAGAATCAATGGAGTGGGATCATCCCTATAAATAGAAGAGGGCCGTTCTTGGGAAGGTCTTTCGTGATTGGAGATTTTCCAAGTTTCCATTCGGAGTGAGGGGCCCGCTGGAGTCCGTCTCCCGCAGAAAATCAGTATACCGGTCGCACATATTGGTCTGAGTGACTCAGACCGGTATACTCAGACCGGTATACCATACCGGTTGCACTATACCGGTCTGACTGAGTCAGATCAGTCATACCGGTATGAGTTTTATCAATTTTGAATGGTTCTTGTACCTGAAATTTTGCGTGGTTCGTCACCCGGCTTCACCTTCCGGTCCGGCTATGATTGGGACACCTGTCATCATATAAAACCACGGTTTAGACCCGATTTTAGAACACGGTTCTTACACAATCAATGGTAATTTCTCATCCCATGATCCTTTAAAATCAATGACACAAGCTCGACGCATGTCTTCTAGAATCTGAATAGTACGCTCCAACTGTCCGTCTGTCTGAGGATGGAATGCAGTACTAAACTTCAACATTATACCCATAGCCTTCTATAATCCTTTCCAAAACTTTGAGGTAAAACGTGGGTCTCTGTCGGATACAATGCTTTCAGGTACACCTTGTAATCGGACAATATTATCTACATAAAGCTTAGCTAACCTCTCTAGGGTATACTGAGGTCGTATAGCTATGAAATGAGCTGTCTTGGTCAAACAATCCATAATCACCCAGACCGCGCCAACTACTCGGGGAGTCAATGGTAACCCGGTGACGAAGTCCATAGTGATGCAGTCCCATTTCCATGCTGATTATGGTAGTGGTTGCAACAATCTCGCAGGTCTTTGCCTTTCAGCTTTTACTTGCTGACAATTCAAGCATTGAGACACAAATTTAGCTACATCCGCTTTCATTCCTCTCCACCAATATAGTTTCTTCAGATCATAATACATCTTCGTACTTCCAGGGTGTACCGAATAAGCGGTGGTGTGAGCTTTCTTCATTAGTCTGTGTCTAATATCCAAGTCTTCATTTTCAGGAACACATACTCTTCCTTTGTATCTTAGTATCTTTTCAACGTCTAAGGTGAACTCAAGAGTAGTCCCACCTTTTTCGAGGTCTTCTTGCACCGTTCTTAAATAAGGGTCTGATTTAATAGTGGCTTTCACTTCGTCGAATAGATCAGGTACAATCTTCAATGTAGCAAACATGTTTGAAAATAGATGAATAAACCCTGGGTCAGTTGATTCATTCGGAATATCAATCACGAACTGCTCCTTACCATAATTAAATACTCTCTTGTGACACACGCCACAACATTTGCACTAACTTCTTCTTGGGATTCTGTCATTGCTTTCCTGCTTAGTGCGTCAGCAACTATATTAGCTTTTCTTAGATGATACTGGATATCGCAATCATAATCCTTCAATAACTCCAGCCATCTTCTTTTAACTCCTTCTGATTAAAAAGATAAGTGAGACTCTTATGATCTGATTTAATCTGAAATTTCTCCCCATATAAATAATGTCTCCATATCTTAACAGCATGTACTACTGCTGCTAATTCCAAGTTATGAGTGGGATAGTTCTTCTCATGTGTCTTCAGTTGTCTTGAGGCATACGCAATTACTTGTTCTCCTTGCATAAGCACACATCCTAAACCTAACCCAGACGCATCAATGTACAAGGTAAATGGTTGTCTTGGGATCGAAATAGTCAAGATGGGAGCTGATATCAATCTAGCCTTCAATGTTTGAAAACACTCTTCACATTTATCAGTCCAAACAAACTTTTCTCCTTTCTTTGTCAGACTGGTGAGAGGTACGACGATTCTAAAGTAATCTTCTACGGATTGTCGATAGTAACCAGCTAAACCTAAGAAACTTTTGATTTCTACAACATTCTTAGGTGCTTCCCACTTCACAATGGCTTCAATCTTGCTAGGATCCACTTTAATTCCTTCAGCAGATACAACATGGCCTAAGAAAATGATTTCGTTTAGCCAGAACTCGCACTTTGTAAATTTTGCGTAAAGCTTCTCTTTTCTTAGTCGTTGTAGAGCGACTCTTAGAATTGTGACATGAGTTTCTTTGTCCTTGGAGTAGACTAGTATGTCGTCAATAAATACAATAACTGACGTATCCAACATATCATGGAATACCCGATTCATGAGTTCCATAAAAGTTACGGGTGCATTAGTCAATCCAAAAGACATGACTAAAAATTCATAATGTCCATATCTGGTTCTGAATGCTGTATTCAGGATATCACCTTCCTTAATCTTCAATTGATGGTATCTTGACCAAAGATCAATTTTGGAGAACACTTTAGCACCTTGCAACTGATCGAACAAGTCATCGATCCGAGGCAACGGGTATCGATTCTTGATTGTAAGCTTATTCAATTCCCGATAATCTATACACAGTCGAACGCTCCCCATGGTGATATGCTAGGTCTGATATAACCCTCGTCCAATAATTCCTGTAATTGTACCTTCAATTCTTTCAGTTCAGTAGGAGCCATTCGATAATGTGCTTTCAATACTGGTGCGGCTCCGGGTATAAGATCTATAACGAACTCTGTCGTTCGGTCGGGTGGTAGTCTTGGTAGTTCCTCAGAAAATACATCCAAAAATTCACACACAACTTCAATATCCTCCATTCGTGATGCTTCCTTGGTGAGGTCGACCATGGATACTAGATACCCAATTCCTCCTTTCTCGAAGCATTTTCTAGCCTTCAATGCAGAGAGAATGAGTTTTCATTTACAGGAAAGTTTGGTTCCCACAAAACTAAACTTTGCTCCTTCCTTGTCTTTAAATGTCAATTTCTTTTCTACACATAATAGGTTTGCAGAGTGCCGAGCTAACCAATCCATTCCCAAGATAACTTCAAAGTCTACCATCTCGAGTTGAATTAAGGTTGCATTTAAAATCTTCTCGTCGATAAAAATTTGACATGGTCCATAACCTTTGTCTAGTTCCACTTCTAATTCCATAGGTGATCCTATAAGTAGTTTATAGTTTAATGGTCTGAGGGATAGATTTAACTTCTTTCCAAATGACACAGATATAAAAGAATGAGTAGCTCCAGAGTCAAAGAGTACTCTGGGGGTAAGCCATTAATAGGTACGATATCTGTGATTCGATTTAATTTAGTCTACATGCTTACATAAGGTAGTACAAAATGAACAGTTCAGGTCATACCTGTGACCACATCAGGCCGTGCGACAACATCCTCAGATGTAACTGCATAAACCTTTCCTTATTGTAGCTGCTTCCTTGGCTTAGGACACTCTTTTGAATAATGTCCTACTTGATCACAACTAAAGCATTTGACTCTAGCATTACTTTGCTTCTGTTGAGGTTGAGCTGTCGGAGTAGTCTTAGCTACAGCATTGAAGCCTTGAGTACGGAAGGGTTTAAATGTCTTTGAGTTCCCTCTGTTGTATAAATTTCCATTGGGCCTTTTAATACCTCTGTTCTGAGTGAAATAACTTTCCCTCTGGTTCTATTCCAGTACTCGAGCAATCTGTACAGCTTCATTATAAATCTTCTTTTTTAGTCCTAATACATGCTCACGGATGCTTCCCCTAAGTCCCATGACGAACCTTTGAGTTTTGTTATTTTCCTCCTGCATGCTAGAGGGAGCAAAGAAAAACAGTTCTTCATAACGCTATTGACATGCGTCTACAGTCATCTGTCCCTGATATAGGCTCAGAAACTCCTTTTCATTTGATCTCTGAAACTCCTGGGAAAATACTTCTCAAAGAAAGCTTCTTTATAGATAGCCCAGGTCAGTTGGGCATGCTTTGTCAACAGATAACTCCGAGTAGATTTTCACCAATGGTGTGCATCACCTTTCAGCATAAAAGTGGCACATAATACCTTCTCTTCTTCATTTATAGTCATCATCATAAAGTTTCTTTCCATCTCATCGATCCAGTAAGCTAGTCATAACGGATCTGATGGCTTGCCTATAAATTCCTTCGGCTTCAACTTTAGGAAACACTCGATCAGTCTGGAGTGATCAAGCTGATACTGTGTATATGCTCCATACATAGGCGGTTGGTACTGATAATTTTCTTGGTTATACCTGCCTTTTGGTGCTTCAGGGTTTGGTACTTGGCCTTGTACTGCTGGTGTTTGCAGTGCTTGGGGTACAGTGTTGCTACCACCAGGTGCAGTTTTAGCTTGTCCTGCAGGTAGAGGTGTTGTGTTTGCAGCTGAAAAAGCAATTCCCATAGCAGCTTGTATGTTAGCTTGCACTTGCTGTATTTGCTGCATTTGTTGTGCTAAATTCATCACCGCAGTAGCCAAATCTGTAGGTGGTGCAGGTAGGTTGGTTGGGTTGGCTTAGGTGTGCAGATTCTGAGGTGCAGCATTTTGAGTTCTAATATTTCCTTCCTGTCCTTGCTGACCCTCATTGTCATTAGTCTCCATAGGTGGTGGAGATGAGTTTGCATTTTGTCTTCTTCTACTTACTTTGCGTCCAGCCATTTAAACTCTTGGTTGAATGGTACTTGGAAAGGTTGTACATGTGAGACAAGATATGATGGTAGTATTGGGTTAGTCTCACAATAAAAGGCGAGAGAAAAACAAAATCAATAGGTAAAAGTTTAAGCAGTATCAAAATGCAGACAACAGTCATTCATACAGTCGATGGCTTACGGTCGCATGTTGTGCGACCCTAGGTTCGACCTTCAAAACCCTGGCAAATTACCAACACCCTATGGTCAATCATACGGTCGATCATACGGTCAATGGTTTTGGTCGAATTGTGCGACCATATGATTCAAAATCAGGTTTTTAAACCTGTTTTTTGAAAATTTTCCCACTTATTCTCCTTCTTCCTCCTACGGTCTCTACTCAACTCGCCACCAGTGACTTGCTACAGTGTCGACCATACAAACTTGGTGATATTTCCATCGATCAACAACCGTCACTCCATTCCTTGAGGTATGTTCTCTATTTTTCTCCATTTTTAAGCTTTCATACCTAGGGTTTTTACTATTTGTAGGGTTTTCTTTTAATTAATATTTTTCTGACCATAAAAATTTAATTTTTATTGGGGGCTTTTGCTATTGGTCACCCAATGGATGAAAGCCCTCAAGAAAATTTGAGTTTCATCGGTTAGTTTAGTAGAAACATGAAAATTCCCATTTTTTACCTAAATTTTGGGGTTTTTCCCAATTGTCAAAATTTCTTCAAATTTGACCTACCTAGTTTAAATTTCTAATTGCATGAGCCTTGCAGGATGGTTTGGGACCTATGTAAGTCCTCCTGCCCAAATGTTTGGGTGAAAAGTGAGGCTTTTTCCATTTTACGTCGTTATGCTGTCAAATTTTTAAATTTTTCTAACTTGTTTTCTTATTTTCTTCTCTTGCAGTTATCATGGTTTGCACTAAGGTTCCTCGAGTTCATGACCCATGACGCTTCAGGTCCGTTGAAGTAGAGGTGCGATATCCTTGGTTTGACCGGAAGAAAGTTGAAGGGGGTCGGTGTGTGAACCTAGCCCATTTAGCCCTGTTTGATGTGGAAAGGGCGTTTGGTGACATGGGTTGGCTTCCAGTGATCTTGTACGAGGCTTGCACTCGCCCGGACTTGGTTAAACAGTTCTACTGTCACCTACATGTAGAGGGTCACTTAGAAGATGTTGACAGGGGTAGAGAGCTTCAGATCACCAGCTAGGTGAAAGGGGTTCTGATCTCTTTCAACTGTCAAGAGTTGGCTGATCTCCTAGGCATTTCCAACGATGGTCAGTTGGTTTACTTTACACCCAAGGAACCACAGTTTTTATCTACACAGGTGCGTGCAGAAATAGATAATCAGATTCTTCGGGATGACTGCTGGGAGATGAAAGCAGTCAACATCCAGAGCCATGAGTCTACTGTAAAATTATCCAGCATAATCTTATTCCCCAGGGCGGACACTACGAGATGATATCATAGTTGACTCAGTACCTGCTGTACTGTATCTGCACTAGGGAGCTTGTTTGCCTTCCATATATTATTCTTCAGACTATGCACAGGGCTACGTTGCCTGACTCGAGAGGTAACTTGCCCTATGGGTGACTGATCTCCACCTTGCTCGCCCGTCTATAAGTGGATCTAGTGGATGAGAGGATCCTTGAGGACACCTTCTCAACTGACCTTGATTGGGAGGCCATCAGTAGGATGGGCATGAGAGAGATACAGGTCAGTGATGATGAGAGGAATGCTATGAGACGTCCTCTCACTCAGGTAGTGACAGCAGATGCAGAGGCGACAGCAGCAGCAGCAGCAGAGGTAGCAACAGAGGCAGCATCATAGGCACACAAGGGTGATGATGAGGAGGATGATGATCGGATGTACATGGATATGGATGCCATCCCTCTTCCATCGCTACAGCATTCTACTAGAGCTGGCCCTTCTAGGGCATCTCATTTAACTGGCCCTTCACGCCCACCACCAGATGACATGATGGGGCTGTTACGTGAGATTAGAGAGGCTCAGCGCGTGACTGATTGGAAAGTAGGAGAGCTTCTAGATGCCCAGCGCTCTACAGACCAGCGGGTAGCGGATCTGACTATGATAGAGATCGTGAGGCACCTCCTCCTCCAGCACCTCCAGCTCCATGATTGCCATTTGTATCTTTTTCTCATTTATTTTACAGAGTAACTGTCCGGATTGTGAACTGTACTCTGAATTTGATGTACATTTGTCTTGTTTTTATTTGGCATATATATATATATATATATATATATATATATATATATATATATATATATATATATATATAATTGGTTTTCCCTTTACATATATGCATTATTCTCTTTCTTAGTTTATGTCTCATACAACACAGGTGCTTACGGTGTGTTCTTATTACAACTTTTAATTTTATCCTAACTCAGTTCATGACTCATGTGGAAGTAGTTAGGTCAATAGGTAGAACCTGAGATGTTCTGATACCAAGTTTTCACACCCCAATTTCGGTCTAGCTAGAATGGTGTGATGAACCGCCAATAAATCAACGGTTCACCCAGGATCTCGTATAGGTTGTAACCACCATATCAAACCAAACACACATTCCACATTAATAATCAGAGGTAATAAACAAATAAGCAGAAGTCTTACAGATAATGAACTAAAAGTCTAACAGTGATAAATAAGTATTTAATCTAATTATCTCCACACCAAAAGACATAAAAATAACTAATCAATTACATATCTGATGTTCAAATTATAGCTAAACCTAAGCAAAAATACATTGGTTGCACTCGCATGATGAATCATGCGCATCTTCTTCAGCTTCTACGTCCATCGCAGCAACGTGTCCATATGTCGGTGCATTCATATATTATTCAACAGTAGGACCTACATCATCAACTAAAAATATTCAACGTCAAAAGGGTGAGCACACATCACGGCTCAGTGAGCAAACAAAACAATGCAACAAACATATGCATGCATTCAATTCATATCTTTGGTCTGATTTATAAGTTTGCAATATGCTATAGAAAGGTTTGGTGGCCGTCGCACCTCTATACACGAGTGTGTGAATCCACCCAATGAATCAAACACCATTGCCGTCCCACATGCACCCATCATGGAATAGATATAGAGCTAAAGTGTCCAGATCAAACATCGTCAACACTTCCCCTGATGCCTTACCTTACCCATACCAACACGTAAGCCCCTATTGGCGAGGGCTTGCAAACTGGGCTCGCAATTAACCAATCCTAATGTCAAACAGTGTATCCAAGGCCTCACCCCAGCATCCCTCAATACGTCCATAGAGATAGAGCTAAGGCCCCCCGACAGAGTCAGAGACCACACGGTCCAAGACCACCTCCCCTGATGCCCTACGACGTAATAGTTCTGCTAAGGTAATGGTGATACGACGATGTTAGTGGGCAAGACTTGAGTAGAGATAGAGCTAGAGTCTGGTGACGAGATCGAAGACCACCATGCCACGTCCTCCCCCTGATGCTCCACTCGCATCCAACACACCAACCACACACATACATGCACATACCTATTCCTAGCATCATCATCATCATCATCATCATGTTATGAATAAATGGAATTAAATATGCATGAACAGTAATAGCAGGAATATTGGATGACATGTGAGATGCACATTTCAATCATATAAGCATAGAATCAATCATGGCATTGGACTCAATAAAAATAAATAATTTGTTATTATCCAGTTAGTTTAGGTCTTGTTCCCTCACCTATTAGCAATATTCGATGCCCTTCCAAGCCTTGAAATTCTCTTTGAATTGATTTAACAACCTAAAAGTTATATGAATTTAAGTTAGGGTTCATATGTGACATGTTACAGTAGTCAAAAATCGAAACAGAGCACTGATAGGTGTCTGATTAGTCCTATGGTCTCATGCTGTATCGACCTTACTGTCTATGGTCAATACCCTAAAATCTTCTCGAATGCCTATGGTCGATCCTGGTCATACTGGTCATGCTATGGTCGATCGTAGCTACGACCTTGAGATTTCTGGTCATAGTCTACATGAAATTCGAGTTCTTCCTGGGTCAATTCTTCTAGTTCTTCAATGGGGTTTATTCTAAGGTCATCCTATGGCCATCATTAGTAATTTCTTATCAACCCTAATCATCAAATTCACTCCTCATGGTTTTCCTTGGGATTTTCTCAAGGAAATCACATAGATCATAATAAGTGGATATTGCTTATCTTCCATAGAAGTCTTATTCCTTAGAGTTTACATCTCCAGAGATTCGTTCCATACCTTTGCCTGTGATAGAGAGTCAATCTCTTCTCAGCAAATTCTTCTCCTTAGCTTTTTCCTCTTCTCCTTCTCTTCCTTCTCTTTCTTTAAGGTTTACTAATGTTCTAAAAGAGTGAAAAAGGACTGAGGGACGTCCTTTATATAAAGAAAAACTCTCTATATAGAGTCCTCTGTCAATTAGGAAAACAATCCCTTAGTTTAGGAAAGTTTTCAAAACTCAGAGTCTGATCTGGGTTCTCACGGTCGATCATACGGTCGCATAAACTGTCGACCATAGGGTCGAAATCATCGATCGTAGGGTTCTGGATTTGCGATTTTTGGTTCCATTCCTTATGGTCGACCATACCTACCCAGGCATGTGACCTTAGGTATGTTTTTAGTATTTTTAACTCGATTCTCATACCTGGTTTGTGATCTATCTTCACACGCTCGGTCCACTTGGTCCATGAATGATGGGAAGACCTGGCACGACACGGTTAGACCAAGTTAGTGGAGTGTGGGTCTTACAAATGTTTAATAAGAGAGATAACGTTCGAGAAGAATGAAGCAAGGCTTCAAGCATGAATGTCAGCAGAGTGACAGTAGCAGAGCAAGAAAAGAAGAAGATGAGGACTTGAAGGGTATATACATAGCTCTTCGCCTCCCTTCCCAATAGCTCTAACGTTACCACTTCAATAGGTCTGCCACGTGGCGATACCCCAGAGGCCACAAGTCATCTATGATAAGTATGAAGTTTAAAATGATGCAACCTTTCAAATTTTAGACGGTTACAGACACGTGGCAGTCCCCTACCAGTTTGAACATCATATTGGCGAAAAGTGGCCATAATGAAAACCTCGTCACTTCATTCTTCAAATTAGCAAATCCACATGGCAGCCTCCCACTTGAAGAACACAATAAAATACTTCCAAAATCTCTACAAGCAGTCACACGTGGAAGAACACCATTCGCGGCAAGCCTGCCACAATAAATGAAGCCAGAAAACTTGGGATCGGTACAATCTCCTGAGATATTTATGAGGATATTTCGAAAAGCAAACAGATAATTTCTGTTTTGATTTGGGCTTGTAAAAGACCCAAAAAGGCATCAAAGGTCGACCCATAAATATGTTGGGTTCGACAGAATCCGACCTTAGAATTCGGAGTATGTACCGACTTCAAGCTCAGAGATATCTATGCAAGTGAAAATCTAGCTCGTTCTGCAAAGCTCACCAAATGCTGACTTTTCAACTCAACAAAGAGCCCGATAGAGAAGATTCCACAAGCATTCAATAATCAAACCAAAGACAATATTGCTCCCCTGACTTTTGCAAACTCAAAAGAGCAAGGGGCAATTGTTAGAGTGATAATAAATTGGCCAACTAAAAGAGGACATGTGTTCAAAAGCCGGATGTCGATCTACGGGACACGTGTCATGATCCCAGACTACGCATTGAGATGCCACTACATCTGGTAGTTAAGAGAAGAAGTTATCCTCACGATTTCAAGATAATCATAAAATAACAACAATCAGCTAGGCTCTCATCGTATGCAACCACGTATTAGCCATCAAAAACCCTGTCGAGCTTAGATCAAGGGGCAATTATAGGAGAACTATCATTGGATAATCATCAAAAGCTCAAGAGATAGTCCCATCTTTGTGCAATCCCAATTTCCAAGGGATAAATAGACAAATATACTAATTTACTCCGTCCCATTATGCTATCTTCCCTGAAGGATTCGGAATGTGTTTCAAGATCTGTGTAACTACTCAAATCATTCTTAAAATTATGCCACTCAATACCACTCTACAAATACCTCCCAAAACGAAGGTAACAGGATCAAACTTTTAACATTTACTCTCCTTAGTCATATTTCTTAAACCTCACACTATCAGGACTTGTTTTCCCTTTGATCTCGAGTTCTATCTGTTTACTTTTATAGCTGACCTAGGCATCAGAGTAACCATAGGATTATCCAACCCCCCTCTGTACTATCTACTTGCTTCTTGTTGACAAGTGTCATCACTTGAAGATCTAGATAAAACTAGCTGCAACAGTAAGTGATTAAATGCATTAACCTAGGCTCTCTTTGGTATAATTTATATTTATGTTTATGAGTTATTTATGACAAATCATTTATGAGAATAAATTATGAGTTATATATAATAATTGTTTAATACCACTAAACATAAAGAAGTAATAACAAATTATCACAATAATGATAAACACATTTTAACCTATTTATAGATTTTAGATTATATCAATTTATTTTACATATAAATAAATACCGTAAATCATACCAAACAACTAAATATATCATATAATGTATTATATAATTAATTCTATAATACATACCAAAGAGAGTCCTAGTTAAGAGTCAAAGGACTTAGGTGGGCCAACAACCCAACCCTTTAAACATACTACAGTCCCAAGTGGCAAAGAACCGACATTCAGAGGTGCGACACCTTTCCATCAATGTGAATTCTTGGGGAAGATCAACTTGTTATTCCTAGAGTAACTTTTGTTTGTTGAGTGATTACCAGATGCTTGAGGCTCTGAAAAAAGAAAGAGAATACTTCTTACTCTCAACCATACATATCGACCCTTCATCCAATAAAGGGAGAGTAATTTCGAGATTATAACTTCTCTTTTTTGTTCTATCCGACAGTTGAAAGTACGCATGGGCATGTGCATGGCCATACACGATAACTTTTGAGATTTTGCTTATTTTTTTAAAGCACTAGATTTCAGCAGGGAAAATCCACTCCATACTCTTAATGATCGTGCCCGTTAAATTGAGGCTGAACTATATTGGATATGTTGCCCATTTGTCAAATTTGGGATACTATATCAACTTTATCAATGATAAAAGTTCCAAATCTTCCCAACTTGTAATTATAAAGAATGTATGAAGTTCCACAAAGACTAAACAATAGTCGTCAATTAAAGTTGAGAATAATTCCACATTGGTTAAGTTTGGAACCTTGGGTGACTTATGTATTAGATAATCCCTCCACTTACAACTTCGAGCCATTGAGATGGAAACTTAATATGATATCATAGCTCCAGGTTTTCTCCTTACTATCACCTAAAAGAGGGACCACATATATTACATATATTGCCACCAAAAAGAGGGGCAACATGTGAAAAGGGAGTGTTGAGAATAATCCCACATTGGTTATATTTGGAATCTTGGATAACTTATACACTTAAATCTCTCCACTTAAATCTCTCCATTTACTAATTGGAACTTTTGAAATAGAAAATTAAAATAATCCACTAAAATTGATAAATGATCTATGAAAAGAAAATCTCAAATATAGAGGCCGATTCCTTTCCGTGTACTTGTACCCTACTCTGTCCACATATATATCCAATTGATATTCTATGAAATAAAGTTAGGCAGGATGAAATATTTTTTCCATTATCATATTTTTTTTTTCGTATTTTATTCCTTTTTTTTCTTCTAGTGGTTTTGGGAGGACGCAACAACCTGCCCTGGATGGCCACCTTGTGGCTCTTAGGTGAATCTGAGACCCACGTCCGAGCCAACAACCCCTACCGGCTCGGCTTGTCGGCTGGGTGTCAGCTCGGACATGGGTCTCGGATTCACCTGAGAGCCACGTGGCGGCCATCAAAGGCAAGCTATTGCTGTCCTCCCAGAACCACTGGGAGGAGAGGATGCGGGTCCTCTCGAAGGTAGAATCTTGGAATCAGTATAAAGTGAACCAAATATTGGTATGTTTCAATTTCAGGACTTTGATATGCGAATGCTAGACTCAAACCCGACCAAATGACATTCATGGAGAGAAGTCCAGTTGTATCGCCTCAAAAAAAAAAAAGTTGGGTTGGACCAGGCATTTTAAAACCCCAGCCCCACCCTAGATCGCATTAATTTAACCCAGGTCTATCCTGATCTTGACACAAGGCTTAAAAAGATCAACCCGGCCCTACCTTGTCGGGCTTAGTCCATCCCAAGCCGTCTTTATTAGCCCTTATTTATGGTCGGGCTGGTTCTATTTTCCAATCCTCTGAATGGTAACCCATGAAATTCTATTAAAAACCTAACAAATGTAAGTCATGAAAAAGAGAAGTAGTTTAATAGAAATTAAGGAAATCATATACAATTATATTCATATAAATAATGATATAAAGTTATATATATTCATATAAATAATGATATCAAGTTTATATATATATATATATATATATATATATATATATAAAGCGTATAAAAAACAGTGACTACAGAATCGGGTTGGCCGGACTAGGCTAATGCCGAGGTTTCAGCCCCGACCGATCTGACCCAACTCTATCAGGTTTCAGCCCCGACCGATCGGACCCATCTCTATCAGGGTTTCACAGAACAAGAACTCAAACACAGCCTATCCGGGTTCAAAACAGGTTTGAACGGGTCAGAGTTCACAAAGACAAAACTTACATAATTGCATGGGATGCCTCGATCAAGTTGGTCAGCAAAGTGGTCCCCATGACTTGGTTCCGGTCCGACAAGAAGATAGAGTTATACAAGTAGATAAGGTTGTTACTCCACACGCGCGCGCAGTGTACCAACGGTCGTACGTCTCTCTCCTTATTTTTCTTTTCTTTTCTTTTTTTTCACTCGAGAAAGCCACAGGAAGGAAATCTGTGGGTCACCATTGCAAAACACGAGATCTGAGAAGCGGAGGAAGACTCTGAAGTCTGAAAGGAGGGTAAGGGTACGGAAGGAAGAGTGACACTTTGCTATCCAAGGCGACAAGTGGCGTTAAAACGTTGGACGGTGGCAAGAGGACCCAACTGGCTTTGTATTGGGGCCCACGTGTTGCTTATCTGTATGGTGGGAAAGGCTGAAGATGGTGGAGAATATGGGAGGGAGGGAAGGAAGGAAGGAAGTTTGACAATTGACAAAGGAGAAAGGGAAAGAGAGAGAAAGTAGATATGGATATAATCGTTAGCGAGAGAGGACGGAGGAGAGAGAAGAGAGGGTAGTTGAAAGAGAAGGGAGAGAAGGGATCAGAGAAACCTTTAACTGACGGCACATGGACGGCACTACTGCCGAATTCTTTTCCTTATAATTGCTGAGGCAGGCTTCGCTCTCCTCATTCCTCACCTCGTCTGCGATCTTCACGTTCTTGCTCCTGTTTCTGCTCTCTGCAGATATTTCCCCTTACCTTGCTGTTCCTTGGTTGTGCGAGAGAGAGAGAGAGAGAGAGAGAGATGGAAGGAAAGAAGCAAGTGGGTTCGTCCTCTTTCCCTTCTGATCTTTTCGGTACCAAGGAATCGTCGTCGTCTAAGGGAGTTTTCGGATCTGTTTTTCCGCCTGCATCAAAGGTATTGTTCCCTTCTTCTTCTGGTGTCATTACAATTTTTTGTTTCTCTTTCTCACGTGATTTTGCTCATTTTATCTTCAATTGATCAACTCCTCATGTTCTCTCTCTCCTTCATGCCATTAGGTTTATAGATTTATCAGTATTTCTGTAAACTTATGATGGTTATTGAGTTCTCTTGAAGCATAGATGGGCATTTCGTTATAGTTGATGGGTTTTTGCTTAATTAAGTAGTTTTGCATGTTATACTGTTGCAGCGACTCTCTTCTGGGATTCTTCATCGCTGATCCCACTCCTTTGTTGCTAACTTTCTCTCGTTATGGGTATTCTAGCCTTTTGTCAACATCAGTCCTACTGCCTCGCCCTTGTTTGATAGAAATCTCACCCAATTATAATTCCTTTTTTTTTTTTAATAATCTTTTGTTCCATGGTTTGTTTTGCTAAAGATGATCCTTTTTCCCCTATTTTTTGTTTGCTAGACTTTTAAATTTTTTTCCCCAATTTGTTCTCTTGGGAGTTCAGATGGTGGGGAAGGACTCATTGGAGTCTGAGCTGTTAGGATCGTTGAGAAAACAAGATTCAAGGAATGATGTCTGGAACAACAAACAGGGAGCTCCTGGTATGTATGACTTTGTGCTCCATATGTATCCTAAGTCATAACCTCTATTCAATTTACTCGTCCTTGTAGCAACCAAAATTCATCCAAGACTCATCATTTGCATATTGAAGTCTCCATACGATCTTCTCAACTATGGGTTGGTTTTCAAGTATCTTTAAATCTCACCTGCTGCTGATACTCTGATTTCATTCTTAAGTGCAACCATTATGTTCTGGTGAACCATGTCTTATGTTTCTGGGGAACATCTCTCCAATTTAGAGTGTATCTTTTTCAGATAAAAATGCTCAAGGCAGAGAAGGAAATAACAGTAGCATACCCAACAAGGAATGGAATTCCATTTATCAGGATGAGTCAGTTGGACCATGCTATCTCAGCTCTTCTCTCTACTATGGTGGACAAGACATCTATTCTAATTCCTCTAGTACCCAGGCATCATCAGGATCTACCCCTGTTGTGAGTATCATCCACTGATTGATTCATTCCATTCAGCATGGACGACTAGACATTACTGATTCACACTGGACTTAAGCCTCCTGTCTTTTAGTTTAAATTGGAAGAATTAAAGAATACCCCTTTTTTGGGGGGGCTTGCCCCATTCAGAAGTGATAAGATCAATATACCAAGCAGCCACATCTGCAACAAACTTTAGGAAGAAAAAAGGCTACATATAGCTTTGTAAAGTATGGGACTGAATCCCAAATTCTCTCTCTTGACACGGATGGGGTACAACATCCCCAAACCCCAGTGTTATCTATTTGAGGAGTTTAATTCTTTTCAGTCTGCTGAACGAGTAGATTCAAGATAAAGGATCTAACATTCTGTAACATACAATTCTGTGATTTCATCAGTACAAGCAAGATGGGGGAGGTGATCCAAATGAAAATAATTTACACAGTGCTTCAAGAGGCAATTGGTGGCAAGGTAAGGGAGAAGGATGCATTGATAGATCATATAGTTTGGGAACCAGAATACTGACTTCCTATTTGTCAATTTCTGTTTTTGCAGGTTCACTCTATTACTAAAACCTTGAACAACACATGTTAATGTATTCATCTGTCTACTAAGGTAGTTATGAACTTCCAAGCCTTCCTGGAGAATGTAGATGGATAATTAGTTTTGTAATTTTTGAGGATCTTTTCTCCTTCTGAGAGTCTATATGCATATGAGAGGCAGAAGGTCTTGGGATGTCTTCCATCTCTGCTATTATGGAATGTTTCTAATGATGAGCCCCCATACTTCCTGCTTATTTTCTTGTAAAACATTCATTGACTGTGTCCTTTTTTCATTTTGCTGCTGTAAAATCAGAGCAATCTTTCTGCCCAAGCTTCTTTTTTGTTTTCATTCAACCATTATGTCATTCTACAGGAGGTCTTCTTCTACAGTTAAAAACCTTGGTAAATTAGACTGGATTTTGGGATCTTCTGTTTACTTTTTCTTCTTTTAGGAGGGTGGGGTCAGGGGAAGAAGGGTGGAACTTGGGAGATCAATGGAAAAATTGAAATCATTGAAAGTCACTTTGATTTATCTTTTGTGATGATTAACTTTCAAAGTGGAGGTATTATTGAAGATTGTTCTGCACTAGGAAGTGCTATAACGTGTCAGACTGCAACAATTTTGTTTTCTCTTTCTTGTCTACAGAACTCTGCTTCTTACCATCAATTGATTCATCGGGTATCTGTTGACCGCAGGAGTTGGATGACGTCCGGGCAGTAACTTTTGTCTGCCATGTGTGATATTTAATTTCAAAGAAGTTCTATAGTTAAGGTGCAGTTTGGATGGGTTGGCAGTGGCTCTGGTTTACCCAATCAGATGGAACAAAACCTTCTAGGTTATATTTGATCTTGTTTTAAAGGAGGTTTAGACCGTAAAGAGATGTAAAGAGATGCTTGAAGGAGGTGAATGTGAATTTCATTACTGCTTTTTAGGTTGTGTAAGTTGGACTATATATGTGAAATATATAGATCGAAATTATGTATGTATGATGTTGCCTTCTCTTATATGACCTTTCCTTTCCTGTTCTCTTTTTTTTTTTTTTTTTTTTTTTTTTTTTTTTTTTTTTTGGGGGGGGGGGGTTTGTCAGCCACCGGATCGGTCTTGCCAACTTTTCCGACGCGGTTGCTGCATGGGATTGGCTGGAGCCAATCCAATCCCTAAAACACTGGTTCCAACTTTGTTTAGCGAATCTATCCTAGCTTTCCTAGTCATGTAATGAGCACAATCATTATCCTTTAATTAAAGCCAGAAATATTCTACAGAAAAAAAAATTAAACAAGCTATGTAAAGCTTTGAACAAAAGATTAAACATTTCCCCAAGGCGAGTCAGCATAAAGTTGTTCAGCTTTTAGAGCTGAAAACAACGAATTTCCAGGCTGCAGAAGAATTTCAAACCTGCCTTACTTGTAACTGAGTTTTGATCTTAGAACTGAGGTTCTAGGAATTCTTTTAGGAATGAGTGTAAGCAAATCATGAGTCAGAGTGTCAGACTACCACGCCCCCATTGAAAGCTGACCTTCGGCCTTTTCATGCCCAAATTTTCTTGGTGGACCCAGAAGTTGTGAATGTGTGATACCCTGATAGGTTTTTCTTTTTCAAAGTGAAAAGCCCTTCTTTATCCCTACATTTCCAGAGCGGCGAAGTATGGGTGGAGCCCAAGAGTTTCCCTGGTCCAGGATCCATCCGTTACATTGCTAACTGATCCTCATTCCAGAAAGGTAATGCATATCCATGAGACAATAGTTCTTAGCTGAGAGACTAGTGGATTATGAATATCCTTTTGTGAGCTTCTATTGGTTGGACAAGTTCTCAGGATGATTTTGAAAACATGCCCCAATTGATAACGTGGTTCAATCACTGGACCACCTATGTGCATTCTGGAAAGTAGGGGAAAAATCACAGGGCCACAGCAAATACAGATCGACACATGCATCATATCACAAGCTTCTGGTTTAGAACCCATGACCTTCCATGTGCTGCGCATTATTTGGGACAATACTTTTCAGCTCTATTACTGTAGGACAGCAGCAATTTCTCCCTTCGATTCTTTATAAATGAGGCAGCCTATGATCATTAACAAGTGGTCATACTTAATTCACAGTGATAGCTTTTGAATTTAACAGCCTAACATGGCTTAAAGAAAATCCTTCAAATAGTTTTTATTCAGAGATTTTCACATTACATCTAAAACCACTGCTAGCTTATTAGCAGCCAGATAGACCTGCTACAACAACAATAGTCACCATCACACCATTAGCTACTAACAGTGCATAAAGCCTCATGCACGGTTTTCACTTCTTTCTACCTCATCAAGGCAATGCGTAAACTGCAAATCCAGCAACAAGGGGAAGATCAGGAAAGCTGTAGCAAGGCATCGATCAAGATCGATTCAGAGTCAGGAGAAAGGAAAATGGAGCTTAACTAGGTCACAAACTTTGACCGAGTCTGCTCTCAACTCCAATACAAATGTGTCTTTGGGCAACATATTTCACATTGAATGGAGCGGGGAGGAAAATAAAATTCGCAGTAGTTGATTAGTGGTGGTGACCTTTACATGTTGAGTTTCTTCTGGGGTTAGGATTTTCCAAGAGGAAAAAAAAGGAAGAGCGAAGACATGCTGAGGAAAATAACTCTTGCCTCTACACTCGTAACCAATAGGACGATCAGCAAAGTTGCAGCACTTGGGAATGGTCACAGCAACTTCTGGTTTCCCTCCAAAACTTGGCTGTCCAAGAAAGCAAAACAGCACAGAAGCAGCTGGGGTTCTTGCCAATTTCCTTAATATGAAGGCAGCATTTGTCAGAGACTGCAGCTTTCTCATCTTGAGCTGTCATTACACACGGAGCAAGCTTCAAAGCCTCACTCTGAACAGGACTATTCCCGCATTCTCCAGCCCCATGGACCTTTCAATGCCAGCGAGGCCTAAAGCCAGAAGCAACCCCAAAGGACAATATGCCTAATTGGAACCTCCAACTCTAAAACAGAAATGAACAAATCGTTCCAAATCACTAAATAAATACGGATCTTTAAAATCCACAACAATGATGAGAGAATCCTTCGATCCCCTGGGTTTTATGCTGCAACCTGCCTCCCAGAAATGCTTGTACCTGAAATCCGCTTAGTTCTAGTGGTGGTCGCACTTGAGCAAAAGGCCATTTATTTATTGCAGCACTAACAAATGAATTGGGTTGTTGACGATTAATTGGCTATTCTTGATCGGCTGGAAGTGGGAACCTGCAATAATCATGCCCATTATCCCTTTCTTTCTTTTCACTGGATATGCATAAGAAGAGCCTTTCATAAGCAGCTGCCATCTTAGTAGCAGCGAACAACCTTGAACCTCTCTGTCTAGCCACCTCACCCTTCTTCTCCAGAATTCCTCTTCCATCTCCCAAAACCTTATAAAGAGCCTTCCTCAACGAATTCACTGTTGGTGAAAATGTAAAACCCATCTCTGGGCTAATGATCACAGACCCTGTTATGCTAGCAAGTCTAGTCGCCATTACCGGTTTACCAGAAAGCATAGCTTCTAACAAAGTATGATCCAGCCCTTGAGCTCGAAGAGTTGGGTTCACAAAGATATCCAATGCATTATAAAACCTTGCCAGCTGCGTTTGTTCCAGTGCCCCCAAAACTAGAACATTGGGCCCAAGGTCTCTATATCTATCACCCCAGGGTCCATGTCCGGCAACTAGAACAAAGATTCTCTTCTGCAAGGTCACATCTTCCATGAACATCTGCTTCAGAGCTTCAAACATTATTGGGTGTCCTTTATCCTTCACTAACCTCCCCGCCATCCCCAAAACCAAAGCTCCTGAATGTGGAATTCCAATCTTCCGCCTAAAATCTTTCCCACTTGCAGTGTCTGGCTTGAAGATTTCCTCATCTACACCATTAAGAATGACATGAACACGTTCTTCAGGGATCATGTAAATCCTTCTCAGAATATCTCCTGCATGATCACTAGTAGCAACATGGTGAGAATAACGTGGGAAGAACTTCACCTCTTCCACAACCTTAATGGCTCTCTCAGTCAGTGCGACTGCTTGGGGCTGTTCGGGACTCCTTACAAGTTCCTGGATGATGTCAGAATGTATGGTTTCATATGCAATCCCATGCCAGGAAACAGCAAGGTTACAGATATTCCGAGCTCGAGTGTGCATAAGCCCAACACTTTCAGTGTGAACCACATCGAAAGGTTTTACAGTAGTGTTTTGGATAAGAAACTGCTTCCAAATCAGGGCTTGATCGAGGTATCCTGCGGCTGTTGGTTTTGATGGGTGGAAATTCATGTTCATATGTGGGTAACTAGGGAAAGAGGAATTTGAGGAGGAAGAGGTGAAGATGTGTATTTCATGGCCTCTTTTTGCAAGGGCAAGGTGAAGGGTTAAAGCATGCCGTTCAAGCCCTCCCGCAAGATTCCTATGTGGCCATTTCTTGACGAAGACAGCAATTTTAAGGAGCTTTGGAGGTGGGTTTGAAGAAAAGGAGAGATGGTTCCATGCAGTAGGGAAATGTAAGAGATCTATGGGGACATTTTTCTCTAACGGCATGAAGAGATTTTGGAGATAGCAAGAGTGTGAGCAGGAAGACCAACAGAGAAATGAAATAGAAGAGATGGCGGATAGGAGAAAGAGGAAGCAGCAAAAGCGACGGAAACTGAAGATGATAGATAACCGACCATTTGTCATTTCTGTCTACAAGCTAAGAGATTCAGTTGGAAGAAATCTCTATGTAGAAACCCAGGAAAGCTGAAAATGGGAGCTATATATCAGTTTCAGCTGAGGGAAAAGTCATTAGGTTTTGAAAACTCTTTAGTGGACAACACAATAGGATCTTTTCTTCCTTCTTTGGTTTTATACAATCTTGGGTTTTCTGCTTTCAAGGAAGAAAGACTAAATGCTTTTCTAATTTATTTTCCCATCCCAAGAGAGACCTGCACATGGGACTCTCTTGACTTCAGCAATGCAAACCGTACAATATCATTTATTGAATCAAATTCATTAAACTAGCAAGCTTTGCTTAAACTGCACAACTGCAAAACTCCATACTCAAAGCTAAGTTGACGAGATAGATTTTTTAACTCCCACTTATGACTTCCCCTAATTTTAATAACTCCATAGATTTTTTCGGCAACTTACCACCAATCCCCACATCCAGGAAGAAAAAAAACAAATGGAATTCCAACCACCGCACTCGTTCAAACCTTTGAAAATCCCAGACTATGCCTACCAAGAAATTTGTGTAACCCACTGAATTAAAAATAAAACCTGTAAACGGCCACTGCCAACGTTTAACAATTCAGATTGGTTGAGTAAAACAGAAAATCAACAAAAAGCTAATTCGATACACTACATAAAGTAAAAGGCGGGATATTTCTTCTTCTTCTTTTTTCTAAAAATTTCTTATCCACATTTCCCATTCAGGGAAGAGAATAAAACAAAAAAAATAAGACAATGGAGACAATCAAGGCGAAGAAGTCACAGAGGGCTATTGTAAACTCATTTACCTCATTTACTTCATTTACCTCTACTCCAACTTTCGCATTCTCGATTCACTCTTCTTCAAGACGCAAGACCAAAAAGAAGAACAGCAGGAATGAAGTCCGATGACATCAAATTACCTACCAAAAAAAGAAAAAGACATCAAATTAGGAAGCAATCCCTTCAGAAATTTATCTAAGAACCAAAAGCAAAACCATTAATGATTAAACAACTCTCAATCCAAAAGGAACCAAGCCGTTTGGCGATTTCAGCAACACATCATTTTCGGAAGGAAAAAAAAACAAAAAATTTCGCCGTTGCCGGGGATCGAACCCGGGTCACCCGCGTGACAGGCGGGAATACTTACCACTATACTACAACGACTTGATGGAACGTAGAGTAAATTATACTTAATATAAAGGGAAATATTTATAGACTTTCCCCTATAGTTTGTTGAAATGTTACAGAAATCCCTCTTGGTTAAAAAATACATGAACCTCTCTTTTAACAGATTTTATTAGAGTTAAATTTTAAACAGACCATTATACCCTTGACCCCATTTGCCTTAAGTTTCAACTTCATCTTCTTCTCTGCCGCAACTGCAAGTGGAACCAATGCATCAGCTTCTCAGCTTCCCACCATTGATCAGAATCATCTCCTGCAACTACGATTTCAACTACCCAACAATAAGTTTTGTGCCTATTTGCAAACCCTAATAGCACTGACCCTTGTGCATGTTCGCACGTTCAATCCCCCAAAATTCAAACCCCGAAAGCCTTAACCCCTGTGCATGTTCACTCATTCAATCCCCCAAAACTCAAACCTCTTTGCTTATTCAGACATTCGAACCCTCCAAAACCCTAACCTCTTTTCCTATTCAGACATTCGAACCCCACCAAAACCCTAGCCTCTTTGCCTATTCAAACATTCCTATTGCGAACTTCCAAACCCCCAAAATGGTATCCCCTAGTACTGTTGTACACAACCAAACTCAAACCTAGTCTATAGTTGTGGTTACCTACAAACCCCCAGTGATCCTTGTGCGATGTCTTCATCATCTAGTGTTTCAGACTGTCATATGAATTACATGAACTTGAAATGTTTATGTAACAGAAGAGCTATAGCGAAGATTTCAGAATCTGAAAACAACCCACACAAGTTATACTATTGTTGTTCGAGAAACATATGTGGGTACTTCTCATGGTGTTTGCCAAACCATGAACAAAGACCATTGGGTGAAATCAGATCAAGGTGATGGTAATAACCACATTTCAAAGCATGATTTTCAGAAACTGAAGTTTAGAGTGAAGCAACTAGAGAAGACAATGACCATTCTTGGTCAAATTATTGTAGTTCTGTTTCTGATAGTGTTTATTATGATATTTTTAAAGAATTGATAATGTAATGAAAATTTTGTAACTTGCTTCAATAGTGGTTTTTGTGGATGATGTTTTTAAAGAATTGATGTGTTCTGTAGATGAAAATTTTGTAACTTGCTTATATTTTTGTTTGTTTAATTGTCTCAACCATAAGAATGGTGATTCATCCATACTTTTCATAAAAAAAAGTCTGATCGAGAATGCAGCCTTATTTCCCTTGTCTGGTGTCGAATGGGGCTCCACCAATAAACCCTCCAATAAAACGAAACATTACCCATTACAATTCTCAAGGCGAGCCATAGCAAGAAGGAATAGTTTTTCATCCAAATGGTCTGCATAAGAAGAACATCCCTAAAATACATTGATATTTTGTCATTTCACCAAATCCTCGAGAAATAGACAATTTAATTCTGCCTCACATGACTACAAAATGCATTTGAAGTGGTTTGGTCTTCTAGGCAATTCACTGCAACTCACTCTCCAAATGACAGTGAACTGAACAAAGTAATTGGTAAAGCCTGAACTGTTCCTAAACTGGGAATGCAATCCATGGCCTGTTAAATTGGGAATGCAATCCATGGCCTGTTAAACTGGGAATGCCAATCCATGACCTAAATAGTGAAATCTTAAGGTTATTTTGAATCTATAATTCATGACATAGAAGATGGTGTTTTTTGGGAGCCTGGAGTTTAGGTAAGAGAAAAAAATTGATCAATGTTAAATTCATCTAAGATATGTATTCTCAAATGATCAATGTTAAACTGGGAATGCCAATCCATGACCTGTATTCTCAAATGATACATTACATCAATCTCCACTCGTTCACATCCAAAAAAAAAAAAATGCAGACTTAAAGACCCGATTTCATAAATTCATCCATAGTCTGAAATAAAAAATACATCAAGGAATTTAAAGCAAAATAAATTAATACATTCATCCAATAATCCATCCATAGTTTCATAGTTTAAAAATCTACAAAAAACTATTAATTCATCAATCCATCCATCCATCCAAAAAATTCATCCATCCATAGTTTAAGTATTTGAATCCATAAAAGAACACCAATAAACTGAAAAGGAATTCTTGCCCTTCATCCTTGCATCCATTCATAGTCTTCATATGATGTTTTGATTCTTTGACATTGCCCTTGCCCTTCTTTGTTCCAACCTTTGTGCCATTCAAGCCCTTCTCTTGGCTTGTGCACTAACAACTAAATCAGTGGGAGTAGTAGACTGTGATCTTGTCTCAACCTGGGACGTACTAGTTCCATCAATTCTTTCCTTCCTCTGCACACTTATAAAATAGACATGTAAGAATATTTAATTGAAAATTGCATTTACTTAAGGGAAATATGATACAGGTTTTACCTTTAAACCAGTTTTCTGAGTCCTCCTAGTACCCATTGCTACTCTTTGACAAGTCCTGTTGTTATGACCCGTCATCTTACACTTTTGGCACGTACCACTGGATGCTCTTCTCTTAAAGTCACTAGGCTCAGCTTCTCCAGGTTCTCTTCTTTTGTTCTTCCTAGGCCGACCTGGTAGTCTCTTCATTGGTGGAGGCTCCACCATTGTGACTTTACTTTGTAAAGTGAGCATTTCTAGGTCAAGCATTGGATGTATCACATCTGAATGTGCCAACGGGTACTTCTCTAATGTGTAATAATGGGAGCAGTAGTCTTCTGGTTTCTCCCTCATGTATCTGATTGTAGCTGTTGAATGCTTGCAAGGTATACCAGTAGATTGCCACACATTACATCCACAATTCTTTTGTTGAAGATTGACTGTATATTTAGAGAAGCCTTCACTCATCTCAAATTCATACAAACTAGCTGAGACAACTACACTGTCACACCCCAATTCTAGACTAACCAGTGGTGTAATGAATCGTCCATAAACCAACGGTTCAACCAGGATCTCGTATAGGCCGTACCCACCAAACCAAATACATTCAACTGTAATAATCAGAGATAATAAATTAACAAGCGGAAGTCTTTATAAATAATGAACTCAGGTCTAACAGTGATATAATAAATATTTAATCCAGTTATCTCCAAATAACTCACGACATAATCCATTACATGATCCAGTACTCAAACATAACTGAACTACTCAAAAATACATTGGTTGCACTCACATGTTGGATCATGCGCATCTTCTACAGCTTCTACATCCATAGCTTCCATGTGTCCGTACAACGGTGCGTTCATGTAGTCTTCTACAGTAGGTCCTACATCATCAACTAAAAATATTCTACGTCGAGAGGGTGAGCATACATCATGGCTCAGTGAGCAAACAAAATAATGCGTAAACATATGCATGTATTTATTCATATCTTTGGTCTGATTTTTAAGTTTGCAATGTGCTATAGAAAGGATTGGCGTCCACCGCACCTCTATATACGAATGTGTGAATCCGTTCAATGGATCAAACATTAATACCATCCCACATGCACCCACCATGGAATAGAGAGAGAGTTAAAGTGTTCGGATCACACACAGTCAACACTTCCCTTGATGCCTTACCCATACCAACACGTAAGCCCCTATTAGTGAGGGCTAACAAATTGGGCTAGCAACTAACCAATTCTAATGCCATCCAAATGTACCCAAGGCCTCACCCCAGCATCCCTCAATACGTCCATAAAGATAGAGCTAAGGCCCCCCAACAGAGTCAGAGACCACACGGTCAAAGACCACCTCCCGTGATGCCCTATGACGTAATAGTTCTGTTAAGGTAATGGCGATACGATGATGTCAGTGGGCAAGACTTGAGTAGAGATAGGACTAGAGTCTAATGATCAGGCTGAACCACAATGTCATGTTCTCCCCCTGATGCTCCACCCGCATCCAGCATATTAACCACATGCACAATCACATGTCTATTCCTAGCATCATCATCATCATCATATTATAAATAGACAGAAATAAATATGCATGAACATAATATGATAATAATATTGGATGACATATGAGATGCACATTACAAACAAGCAAGCATAGAATCAATCATGGTATTGGATAAAATAAAATAAAATAGTTTGTTATTATTCAATTAGTTTAGATCTTGTTCCCTCACCTTTTAACGATATTCGATCTCCTTTCAAGCCTTGAAATTCTCTTTGAATCAATTTAACAACCTAGGAATTATATGAATTTTAGTTAGGATTCATGTATAATATATTACAGTAGTCGAAAGTCAAATCTGACCATTGATAGATGACTGATTGGTCCTATGGTCACTTTCCTGTGTCGACCATACCACGTACGACTGATCCCCTACGGTCGCACTATATGCGACCACACCGGCGACCATACATTTCCTGAATTCTTCCCGAATGATTGTGGTCGACTCTTTGGTCACCCTATGGTCGACCATAGCTGCGATCATATAATTTTTTATCAATATTACTTTCAATCCGAGTTCTTCCTGAGTCGATTTCTCGGCTCATCACTTGGGTTCATCCTAAGGTTATCCTATAACCATTATTTACAGTTTCTCATTAACCATTATCCTAAAACCCATCCCTCATGGGTATTTCTTGAGATTTACTCAAGGATCACATGGATCATAATAGTTTGACATCCCCAATCCACAATAAAAATCTTATTCAATAGGATTTACATTTTTAGAGGTAAGTTTCATACATTGGCGTACAGTAGAAAGCTAGAACATTCTCTACAAAACCTTCCTCTTAGTCTTCTTCTCCTTCTCCTCTTCTCCTTTTCTTCCTTTTTCCTCCCCCCTTAGGTCTAGGGTTTGATAATGTTCCAAAAGAGTGAAAAAGGGTTGAGGGACGTCCTTTATATAGAGAGAAACTCTCCATATAGAGCTCTCCAACAATAGGAAAGAGATCCCCCCTTTATTTGAAAAGTTTCCAAACTTTGAACTCTGATTTGGGTGTCTACGGTCATACGTACAGTGGCAAAATCCATCGATCATACGTTTAAAAGTATCGACCATACGTTTAATTATCAGTGGTCTTCATTTTGCATTTTATGGTCGACCATACCTACTCACCATACATTTAATTTTAAGTGTTTTTGAATCGATTCGCTTATCTGGTCTCTTGGTCTTTCTTTACATGGTTGGTCCACTCAATCCAGCAATGATGGGAAAACCTAGTACGATACGGTTAGACCGAGTTAGTAGAGTGCGAGTCTTACAACTCCCTCCTTACATAAATTTTGTCCTCAAAATTTGCACATACCTTCCGAGTCAAATAGATGAGGATATTGTTTCTGCATAATATTTTCTTCTTCCCACGTGATTTCTTCTACATCTTGGTTTCTCCAGGTAACCTTAACATAGTAAATATCATGATTTCAAAGACGTTGAACCTTCCTTCTGGTGATTTCAAAAGGTACCACTTCGAACGTTAAATCTTCAGTCAAATTTGGTAGATCCATCGTTAGCACGTATGTTGGATCCCCTGACATACTTCTTCAACTGTGAAACATAGAATACATCATGTACACTAGACATCGATGGTGGTAGTGCTAGCTAATACGATACCTTTCCACGCCTTGTCAAAATCTCATAAGGTCCAATATATCTGGGACATAGCTTTCCCTTCTGTCTGAACAGTTTTAAACCGCGCATAAGGGATATCTTCAAAAATACCTTATCACCTGTGGTGAATTTAAGGTCTCGACGTCGATTATTTGCATACTGCTTCTGACGGTTTTGAGCTATTCGGACCCTTTCCTTGATGATGTTAACTCCTCGACAAGTCTCTTCGATAAATTCTGGTCCAACAATTCTCCGTTCTCCAACTTCGTTCCAAAATAAAGGAGTTCGACACTTCCTACCATACAGTGCTTCATAGGACGACATCTGTATTATAGCTTGATAGCTGTTGTTATAAGCGAACTCGATCAATGGTAATTTCTCATCCATGGTCCTTTGAAATCAATCACACAAGCTCGAAGCATGTCTTTTAAAATCTGAATGGTGCGCTTTGACTGTCCATCTGTTTGAGGGTGAAATGCGGTACTAAATTTTAGTATTGTACCCATAGCCTTATGTAATCCTTCCCAAAACTTTGAGGTAAAGCGTGGATTTTTATCGAACACGATGCTTTTAGGTACACCATGCAATCTGACGATATTATCCACATACAGTTTAGCTAGCCTCTCCAAAGTATACTGAGGTCGTATAGCTATGAAACGAGTTGTCTTAATCAAACGATTTATGATCACCCAGACTGCATCAACTACTTTGGGAGTCAATGGTAACCCTGTGACAAATTCCATAGTAATGCAGTCTCATTTCTAAGCTGGTTCAGGTAGTGGTTGTAACAAGCCTGCAGGTCTTTGTCTTTCTGCCTTTACCTGCTGATAATTTATGCATTGAGACACATGTCTAGCTACATCCACTTTCATTCCTCTCTACCAATATAGTTGCTTGAGATCATGATACATCTTTGTACTCCCAAGATGTACCGAATAGGATGTCGAATGAGCTTCCCTCATTAGTCTGTGTCTGATGTCTAAATCTTCACTTTTAGGTACGTACACTCTTCCTTTGTATCTTAGTACCTTTTCGAAGTCCAGAGTGAAATCAGGAGTAGTCCTACCTTTTTCCAAGTCTTCTTACACTATCCTCAGATAGGGGTCCGATTGGATAGCTGCTTTCACTTCGTCTATCAGATCAGGTACAATCCTCAATGTAGCAAACATGTTTAAAAATTAATGAATAAACCCTAGGTCGATCGATCCACCCGATTTATCAATCATGAAATGCTCATTGTCACAATTGAATACTCTTCCTACGATGCACATTGCAACATTTGTGCTAGCTTCTTCCTGAGATTTTGTCATCTTTTTTCTACTTAGTGCGTCAGCAACTACATTAGTCTTCCCCGGATGATACTGGATATCGCAATCATAATCCTTTAGCAACTCCAGCCATCTTCTCTGTCTCATATTCAACTCCTATTGATTGAAGAGATGAGTGAGACTCTTATGGTTTGATTTAATCTGAAATTTATCTCCATGCAAATAATGTCTCCATATCTTGACAGCATGTACCACCGCTGCTAACTCCAAGTCATGAGTAGGGTAATTCTTCTCGTGTGCCTTTAGTTGTCTTGAAGCATATGTAATCACTGGTTCTCCTTGCATGAGAGCACATCCCACACCTAACCCAGACGCATCGGTGTACAAGGTAAATGGTTATCCCAGGACCAGAATAGTCAAGATAGGAGCCGATATCAGTCTTGCCTTTAATGTTTGGAAACACTTTTCACATTTGTCGATCCAAAGAAATTTTTCTCCTTTCTTAGTCAGACTGGTGAGAGGTACGGTGATTCTAGAGTAATCTTCCACAAATCGTCAATAATACCCAGCTAAACCCAAGAAACTCTTAATTTCTGTAACATTCTTAGGTGCTTTCCATTTTACAAATGTTTCAATCTTTTTAGGATCCACTTTAATTCCTTCAGTCAATACAACATGGCTTAAGAAAGCGACTTCATTTAGCCAGAACTCACACTTAGTAAATTTAGCATAAAATTTTTCTTTTCTTAGTCGCTGAAGAGCGGATCTAAGATTTGTTATATGAGTCTCTTCGTCCTTGGAGTAGACTAGGATGTCATCTATAAATACAATGACCGATGTATCTAGCATATCGTGGAATACCCGATTCATGAGTTCCATAAAAGTTTTGGGTGCATTAGTCAATCTAAAAGAGATAACTAAAAATTTATAATATCCATATCTGGTTTTGAATGTTGTCTTCGGAATATCACCTTCCTTGATCTTCAACTGATAGTATCCTGACAGAAGATCAATCTTGGAGAACACTTTGGCACCTTGCAATTGGTCGAATAAGTCATTGATCTGAGGCAACAGATATCGATTCTTAATTGTGAGCTTGTTTAATTCCCAATAATCTATACAAATTCGAATGCTACCGTCCTTCTTTTTCACGAAGAACACTGGCGCTCCCCATGGTGATATACTCGGTTAGATATAACCCATGTCTAGCAACTCATGTAATTGCACCTTCAGTTCTTTCAATTCAGTAGGAGCCATTCGATAGGGTGCCTTAGATACTGGTGCGGCTCTAGGCATAAGGTCTATTACGAACTTTGTCCCTCGATCGGGTGGTAATCCTGGTAATTTCTCAAAAAATTCATCCAGAAATTCACGCACAACTTCAATGTCTTTCATTTGTAGTGCTTCCTTATTGAGGTCAACCACGGACACTAGGTACCCAACTCCTTCTTTCTTGAGGCATCTCCTTGCCTTTAATGCAGAAAGAATGAGTTTTCATTTACGAAAAAGTTTGGTTCCCATAAAACTAAATTATGCTCTTCCTTGTCCTTGAATGATATCTTCTTTTCAACACAAAGCAAACTCACGAAATGTTGGGATAACCAGTCCATCCCTAGGATGATGTTGAAGTCTGCCATCTCGAGTTGCACCAGGTTGGCTTCCAAATTTCATCCATTTATGAGAACTGAACATGATCCATAACCTTGGTCTAATTTTGCTTTTAATCCCATAGGTAACCGTACTAGTAGCTTATAATCTAAAGGTCTGAGGGGTATATCTAGCTTCTTTCGAAAGACACAGATATAAATGAGTGTGTGGCTCCAGAGTCGAAAAGCACTCTGGCTGGTATGTTAGCTATAAGTACGATACCTGTAATTTTACCTAAATTAGTCTACATGCTCACACAAGGTATTCCAAAACATAAGGTTGAATCATACTTGTGACCACATCAAGTGATGCAGCAGCCTCCTCAGAAGTAACTGCATAAACCTTTCCTTGTTGTAGATCTTCCTTGGCTTAGGGCAATCTCTTGAATAATGTCCTACTTGATCGCAGTTGAAGCATTTGACTCTAGTATTACCCTATTTCTGTTGAGGTTGGGCTGTTGGGGTAGCCTTGGCTGCTGCATTGAAGCCTTGAGTACGAAAAGGCTTGAAGGTCCTTGTATTCCCTCCATTAAATGAATTTCCATTATGCCTCTTGATACCTCTGTTTTGAGCAAAGTAACTCTCTCTTTGACTAGACTCAAAAACTCTTGCTATCTGCATAGCTTCATTATATATCTTCTTTTTCAGTCCCAACACGTGCTCACGGATACTTTCCCTAAGTCCCATGACAAATCTATGGGTCTTAGTATCTTCCTCATGCATACTGGTGGGAGCAAAGAAGAACAGTTCCTCATAACGCTGCTGATAAGCATCGATAGTCATCTGTCCTTGATAAAGACTCAAAAATTCTTTTTCTATCTGATCCCTGAAACTCCTGGGAAAATACTTCTCGAAGGTTTATTTGAAGATAACCCAGGTCAACTGGGTGTACTTGGTCAATAGATAACCTCGAGTGGATTTCCACTAGTGGTGTGCATCTCCTTTCAGTACAAAAGTTGCACACAATACTTTTTCCTCTTCTGTAATAGTCATCATCATGAAATTTCTTTTCATTTCGTCAATCCAGTGAGCTGACCACAATGGATCTGATGGCTTACCCGTAAACTCCTTCGATTTTATCTTCAGAAAACACTCGATCAGCTTGGAGTGGTCAAGCTGATTTTGCTCAGAGTAGCTATATACAGGTGGCTGATTCTGGTAATTTCCTGAGTTGTTCGTCCCTTGTTGTGCTCTGAGATTCTGGATTGGGGTATGCATCGTTGGAGTTTGCAGCACTGTGGGTACGATGTTGTTCTACACAGGTGCAATGGCACTGAATTATTAACAACAGGTGTGGGAGGTATAGCGTGGCTAGCAAGAGGTATTGGTGTGGTATTTGCAACTGGTGGTGCAATCCCCAAGGCAGTTTATATATTTGTCTATATTTTATGCAACTATTGTACCTATTGTCCTAAATTCATCACTACAATGGCCAAATCTATTGGTGGTGCTGGTAAGTTAGTAGGGTTGACCTAGGTGTGAACATCCTGAGGCGTAATATTTTGATTCCCAACATCTTCTTCTTGTTCTTCTTGATCTTCATTGACATTGACCTCCGTAGGTGGTGGAGGTGGGTTTGCATTCTGTCTCCTTCTACTTGATCTACACCCAACCATTTAAACTCTTGGGTAAAATAGTATTGGGAAGGCTACACATATGAGACAAGATGGAATGGTAGTATTTTGTTAGTCCCACAATGGAAGGAGAGAGAAAAAATTATGAGGCATTAGGTCTAACAGAGCCAAAACAGACAACAGTCAATCGTATGGTCGATATCATACGATCACATTACATGCGACCATAAGTTTGACCATACGAGCCCTGACAACTTCCCGAGACCCTATGGTCAATCGTATGGTCGATTGTTTTGGTCGAATTGTGCTTTCGTATGATTCAAAAATCAGATTTTTATATCTGATTTGAGATTTTTCCCTCTTATTCTCTCTTGTTCTCCTACGGTCTCAACTCAGCTTACCACCACTGGGTCGCTACATTGTCAACCGCACGAATTTAGTGGTTTCTCCATCGGTTGACAACTTCTATTCTATTCTTCAAGGTACATTCTCTACTCTTTTCTTCTTTTTTAAGCTTTTATACTTAGGTCTTCGTCATTTATAGGATTTCTTCAAATTAACATCTAATTGACAGTAAAAATCTGATTTTTATTGATGGTCCTTGCTATTGGCTACCTAAAGGATGAAAGCCCTCAAGAAAATTCGAGTTTCATCTGTTAGGTTGGTTAAAAATTTAAAAATTCTAATTTTGACCTAAAATTTGGGGAAAATCCCAAATTGAAAATCTTCAACTCTATTTTAATTGGTGGCCATTTCCTATTGATTAATCATTGTAGGATGGTTTGTGCCTCATGTGAGTCCTCTTGCCTAGGTGTTTGGGTGAGAAGTGAAGCTTTTCCCGTTTCAAGTCGTTATGCTGCCCAAATTTCTAACTTTCTATCTTGTTTTTTTTTTTACTCTTTTTTCTCACAGTATCATGGTTCGTACCAAGGTAACCAGAGTCCATGACCATCATCGCTTCAGGTCCATCGAAGCGGAGGTACAGTATCCATGGTATCATCGAAGAAAGGTGAAAGGGGGTCGGTGTGTCAATTTAGCCCTTTTAATCCTATTTGATGTGGAAAGGGTGTTTGGTGAGATGGGCTGGCTTCCCGTGATCGAGGGTTGCACCCATTCAGATTTGGTAAAGCAGTTCTACTGCAACCTACAGGTTGAGGGTAATCCAAAGGATATAGATAGTGGAAGAGAGCTTTGGATCACTAGTTGGGTGAAAAGGGTTCCTATCTCTTTCAATACCCAATAGCTGGCGGTTATTCTGGGCATCTAAAGCACCAGTCCCTTGGTCTACTGTTCTCCCAAGGAACCTAAGTTCTTAACCACTACTATGCATGTAGAGGTATGCAGTCAGATTCTTCGTGACGATCGCTGGGAGATGAAGGCAGTCAACCTACGTCCTGAGCCATGGGTATACTATAAGATTATCCAACATAATCTAATTCCTCAGGGTGGACATTACGAGATGGTCTCCCAGTTGACTCAGTACTTACTATACTTTATCTGCACTAGGCAGCCTGTCTGTCTCCCTTACATTATTATCCGAACTATGCACAGAGCCACGTTATCTGATTCGAGAGGTAACCTTCCTTATGGACGGTTGATCACCACTCTGCTCTCTCGCCTACAGGTAAACTTGGAGGATGAAAGGATCTATGAAGACACCTTCTCAGCTGACCTTGATTGGGATGCCATCTGTAGGATGGGGATGAGAGAGGTATAGGTCAGTGATGATGAAAGGAATGCCATGAGACGTCCTCCTACTCAGGTGGCGACAGTAGATGCAGAGGCGGCAGTGGCAGTGGCAAACAAGAGTGATGATGAAGAGGATGATGATCGGATGTTTATGGATGTGGATGCCATACCTCTTCCATCACAGTAGAATTCTACAGGAGCCAGTCCTTCTCGGACTTCTCACTTGGCTGGTCTTTCAAGCCCACCACCAGGTGACATGATGGTGCTACTACGTGAGATTCTCGATGCTCAGCGTGTGACTGATGGATGAGTGTTGAGTCTCACAAAAGTCTCCGGGCACAAGTAGCCTTGCTCACGAGGGTGTACGTCGAGGATCATGATCGAGACCGAGAGGCACCTCCTCTTCCAGTGCCCCCAACTCCTTGATTGCTCCATTTATTTTTCTCTCGCTTATACTACAGAGTAACTGTCTGGATTGTGGACCGTATTCTGGTTCGGATATATATTTTTCTTACTTTTATTTTGGCATATATATATATATATATATATATATATATATATATATATATATATATATATATATATATATATATATATAGTTTGTTTCTCATTTACATATATGCATTATTCTCTTTCTTGGAAGTAGTTAGGTCAATGGGTAGAACCTGAGAGCTCTGATACCAAGCAATTACATCCCAATTCTGGACTAACCAGTGGTGTGATGAATCTTTCATAAACCAACGGTTCAACCAGGATCCCGTATAGGCCATACCCACCATATCAAACCAAACACATTCCATGGTAATAATCAGAGATAATAAATTAACAAGCGGAAGTCTTTATAAATAATGAACTATAAGGTCTAACAGTGATATAATAAATATATTTAATCCAATTATTTCCAAATAACTCAAGACATAATCCATTACATGTTTCAGTACTCAAACATAACTGAACTACTCAAAAATACATTGGTTGCACTCGCATGACGGATCATGTGCATCTTCTACAGCTTCTACGTCCATAGCTGCCATGTGTCCATATGGCAGTGCGTTCATGTAGTCTTCTACAGTAGGACCTACATCATCAACTAAAAATATTCGACGTCGAGAGGGTGAGCACACATCACGGCTCAGTGAGCAAACAAAACAATGCGTAAACATATGCATGCATTCAATTCATATCTTTGGTCTATTAAGTTTGCAATGTGCTATAGAAAGGATTGAGGCCACCGTACCTCTATACACAAGTGTGTGAATCCGTCTAATGGATCAAACACCATTGCCATCCCACATGCACCCATCATGGAATAGAGATAGAGCTAAAGTGTCTGGATCACACACTGCCAACACTTCCCTTGATGCCCTACCCATACTAATACGTGAGCCCCTATTGGCAAGGGTTTGAAAACTGGGCTTGTAACTAATCAATCCTAATGCCATGTATCCAAGGCCTCACCACAGCATCCCTCAATACTTCCATAGAGTTAGAGCTAAGATCCCCCGACAGAGTCAGAGACCACACGGTCCGAGACACCACTCCTGATGTCCAATGACGTAATAGTTCTGCTAAGGTAATGGTGATACGATGATGTTAGTAGGAAAGACTTGAGTAGAGATAGGGCTAGAGTTTGGTGACCAGGCTGAACCACAATGCCACATCCTCCCCCTGATGCTCCACCCGTATCCAGCATACTAATCACACATACAATTACATGTCTATTCCTAGCATCATCATCATCATGTTATAAATAGATAGAAATAAATATGCATGAATGGAATATGGCAATAATATTAGATGACATGTGAGATGCACATTACAAACAAGCAAGCATAGAAACAATCATGGTATTGGACACAATAAAATAAAATAGTTTGTTATTATCCAGTTAGTTTAAGTCATGTTCCCTCACCTTTTAACAATATTCGATCTCCTTTCAAGCCTTAAAATTCTCTTTGAATCAATTTAGCAACCTAGAAATTATATGAATTTAAGTTAAGATTCATGGGAATATGTTACAGTAATTGAAAGTTGAATCTGACCATTGATATGTGACTGATTGGTCCTATGGTCACATGCTTGTGTTGACCATACCACGTACGATCAATCCCCTACAGTCGTACTATATGCGACCACACCTGTGACCATACGTTTTCTGAATTATTCCCGAATGGTTGTGGTCAACTTTCTAAATCACCCTAAGGTCGACCATAGCTGCGACCATATAATTTCTGGTCAATATTACTTTCAATCCGAGTTCTTCTTGAGTCGATTTCTCAGCTTATCACTTGGGTTCATCCTCAGGTAATCCTATGACCATTATTTACAGTTTCTCATTAACCATTATCCCTAAACACATCCCTCATGGGTTGTCACACCCCAATTCCGTACACTTCAGAATGGTGTGATGAACCGCTAGCAAACCAACGGTTCAACCAGGATCTCGTACAGGTGGTATCCGATTGATCTAAACCTCAAACATCCACATTCATTACCAAAGTAAATACACAATAGCGGAAGTCTTATAGTAAAATGAACTGAGAATCTACTGTGATATTAATATTTAAATAACAAATTATTCTGTATCAACTAAGACATAAATAAGTATCAAATACATGTCTTTAATAAATCCAAACAAAGAAAACTAAAAATCTAATCGAATACACATGAGTTGCACTCGCAAGAGGAGTCATGTGTATCCACTTCATCTTCAACTTCCATCGCCGCCATGAGCCCGTACACTTGAGCGTTGACATAATCTTCGACGGTAGTACCTGCATCATCAACTAAAAATATTCGACGTCGAGGGGGTGAGCACACATCATGGCTCAGTGAGCAAACAAAACAATACAACAATACATATGCATGCAGTCAATTCATATCTTTGGTCTGGTTTTAAGTTTGCAATGCGTAATAGAAAGGTTGGGTGGTCAAAGGTTAACGTTTATTGACCCCACCTCTATACACAGGGTGTGGAAGTTCGCCCAAAGGTTAACGTTTATTTTCGTCCCCATCAACCCTACCATAACATTGTACAACAAATGTTAACGTTTATTGCTGTACAGTGCCATACCAACACATAAGCCCCTGTTGGCGAGGGCTTGCAAACTGGGCTCGCAACTAACCAATCCTAATGTCAAACAGTGTATCCAAGGCCTCACCCCAGCATCCCTCAGAACGTCCATAGAGATAGAGCTAAGGCCCCCCGGTAGAGTCAGAGACTACAAGGACCGAGACCACCTCCCCTGATACTCTACGACATAATAGTTCTGCTAAGGTAATGGCGATACGACGATGCTAATGCACAAGACTTGAGTTAGAGAAAGAGCTAAAGTGCTGAGACCCGCCAAAGGTTAACGTTTATTGACGTTCCCATCACACCTCCCCTGATACTCGCAAGCATCAAGTACACCAACCACACACATACATTCACATGCCTATTCCTATCATCATCATCATCATCATCATCATCATCATGTTCTAAACAATAAGGTAAATATGCATGAACAAATAATAGAAATATTGGATGACATGTTGTATGCACATTACAAACATATTCGCATAGGATCAAGCATGGCATTGGACTTAAGAAAAGAGAAAACAGTTTATTATTAACCAATTAGTTTAGAGTTTTGTTTCCTCACCTTAGCTTGCTAATAGATCCTCTTACAAGCTTTAAGATCACCTTTATATTGTTATTATATTGCTAGAAGACCTAACAAAGTCGATAGAATTTAATTAAAATTAATTCTGAATTTAAAAACCATTCTGTTAACTTGGGGTTGGAGGTAGGGTCGGAGTAATGATTGACCCTGGGTGCGACCACCCCTATTCTGGACTTCCCGAACACTGGGGGTCGATGCTCAGGGTCTGGTAGGGTCGATTGGCCATCGACCCCCTATGCGACCCCCTGTGGGTTTTGGTCAATTTTCTTCCTTCAGTCCATTCTTCGTGTTTGGGGTCCTATGGCTTGCTCCTATAATCCATTCTACACATGTTCTATGGTCTAGAACCATGATTCTACCACCTATATGGCTTTCATGATTTTCCCCCATAGTTTTCCATGAAAATCTAACCATGGGTTGATGGTTTGGGTTTCTCCGAGATCATACTCTCTGCATTATCTATCCTAAGGTCTTTAGCAATTCATGAAATTAGTATCCATACCTGAGAAGAATACTCCTTCTCTGCAACTCTTCTCCCTTGGCCTTCTTCTCTTCTTTCCTTCTCTTTTCCTTCTCTTCTCTTTCTCTCAATTCAATTAGGGTTGTAAAAGGAGTAAAAGAGGCTTAGGGACGTCCTATTTATAGAGTAGAAACTCTTAAAATAAGTCCCATTGAGATTTGGAAGGAATCCCATCGAAATTAGGAAACTTTCCTAATTTTTAGATTTATCGAGTACCGGGGGTCGATAGGGGGGTCGGAGATCCCGTCGACCCCTGGTTCCTAAATTGTCCGACCCCCCATGTAAAACTGGGGGTCTGACTTCTGTCTTGGGGGGTCCGACCCTCCCTTGCTGGGTATGCGACCCTCCCCTTAATTTAAGTATTTTTTGGTCAGTTTAATACCTGGGATCGTGATCTCCTTCACGCACTTGGTCCATTTGGCTCATCCATGATGGGTAGACCTGGTTCAAGGTGATAAGACCGGGTTAGTTTGATACGGGTCTTACATGGGTATTCCTTGAGATTTACTCAAGGATCACATGGATCATAATAGTTTGACATCCCCAATCCACAATATAAACCTTATTCAATAGGATTTACATATTCAGAGGTAAGTTTCATACCTTGGCTTACAGTAGAAAGCTAGAATCTTCTGTACAAAACCTTCCTCTTAGTCTTCTTCTCCTTCTCCTCTTATCCTTCTCTTCCTTTCTCTTCCTCCCTTAGGTCTAGGGTTTGATAATGTTCCAAAAGAGTGAAAAAGGGTTGAGGGATGTCCTTTATATAGAGAGAAACTCTCCATATAGAGCTTTCCAACAATAGAAAAGAGATCCCCCTTTTAATTGGAAAGTTTTCAAACTCCAAAACCTGATTTGGGTGAGTACGGTCGGACATACGATCGTAAAATCCATCGACCATATGTTTAAAAGTATAGACCGTGCGTTTAATTATTAGTGGTCTTCATTTCTCATCGTATGGTCGACCATACCTACTCAGGTAGTCCACCATACACTTAATTTTAAGTGGTTTTGAGTCGATTCACTTACCTGGTCTCATGGTCTTTCTTCACACGATTGGTCTACTCGATCGAGCAATAATTGGAAGACCTAGTACGATAAGGTTAGACCGGGTTAGTAGAGTGCAAGTCTTACATACATAATACCTAGACTCACTCTTAATTTGTTCCATCTTTTTTGTAATTCTGGGTGTTAATCTTCCCTCGCATGTTACATACCTCCTCTAAATTCTTTCCATCATTTTGACCCTTAATTGGTCAATTAAGGTAAGAATGGGCTTACCTCTTATAGGTGTTATCCAATGATTGAAGGACTCAGTAATGTTGTTTGTTATGTGGTCACTCTTTGTCCTATGGTCAAATGCATGCCTAGCCTGTACTGAGATCGGAGTCCTCAGTAACGAGTCATGGGCATCTCTATTCATGGCTCTCATTGCATCCATTACCTTCTGAAAATGAAACAGAGTAGGTGACTTGGTTGCACTCCAAAATTCTTTCCTTAGCATAAATCCAGGAAACTTGACTTTGAAGTTGTTATATAGATGTCTACTACAGTTTCTATGGAGTGCATCTGGAAAAACCTTTTAAATGGCTACAGTCAGACCCTACAAATAACAACAAAACAGAATACTCATTAAACAACTACAAATGTCATAAATGTCATAATAGTCATTTAACAACTAGAAATGTGATAGATTTTACCTTTTGTTTATTGGACGTGAAAGTTAAAGGGGCATCTTCATTGATGTTATGAAGGGCAGCATACAAATTATACGAGAAAAATAACCAGCTGTCTTTGCATTCAGTCTCTACTACAGCAAATGCAACTGGAAACAACCCCTTATTTCCATCCATAGATACAGTTGCCAATAACACCCCACATACTTTCCTTTAAGATGACACCAATCAAGTCCTATGAAAGGTCTGCATCCCTTCAAAAACCTTGTTTACATGCCTCATAGCATACAAGCAACCTTTTAAAGACTGAATCTCATTTTCATTTCTATCTTCATAATTAAGCTTTAAGATAGACCCAGGATTTCTCTCTCTCACTAGATGCCCATACTATGGAAAAAAGAGCATATGACTATTCATGCTTACCTTTATTTAAATCTTTGGCAATCCTACGTGCCCTATATAGCTTCTGCTCATGTACTGTATAACCATATCTTTCTTGAATGACTATTTGTATTATTCCTTATTCTAGGGTAAGTGTGTTCAAACTTATATGATTTAATCATATAACTCTTACGATCCTTTGTAGGTGAGGCATGTATCCTCCATACTACAACAAATATTATTTTTAGCGACGGTATATTACCGTGGCTAAAGATGTATTTCCGTAGCTAAAAGAAACAGTGACGGAAACAATAACCGTCTCTATACTGTTGCTATAAATGCCGTGGCTAACATTTAGCCACGGAAAATTCGCGGCGTCTGCGAAAAGCTTTAGCAACGGTATATTGTCTGCAGTCGCCTAAAATAAACATTTTAGCTACGGTTTATGTATTACCGTCGCCTAATATAAACTTTTTAGATACGGTTTATGTATTACCGTAGCCAAATGTTAATATTTAACTACGGAAATATACCGTAGCCTAATATTTGGTTTTAATGACGGAAATATTATTGCCGTCGCCTAATAGTATTAGCGACCGTTTGTAGGACCGTCACTAAAAATATCTGTAAAGGACATTAAAACGTACTTAATGTTATTAGCGACAGAAATAACTACCGTCGCTAAAAAGTTTAATTTAATTTTTTTATAAATAATATTTTTAAATCTGTAATTACACCAATACATTTATTCATATGAATAATCAATTATCATTACAAATTGATGTACAAAAAATCATTGCTTTTCATTTAACTTTAAAAAAGTATAATACAATGTCAAGAATATATAAACATTTAAATATACATTTCAAAAATTCATTGTTGTTTCTTGTTATCTTTCTTCTTTGTTGCCCGGTGTCTATATGGCAACCTGAGTTGTCGTCTATCCGACTCCCTGAATTGTTTATTGTTGATCACTTCACCATTGGAGTCTCTGAATTTGCTCATTTTATCCTTTGACATTGTTGGGTATATCCTAAATGCTCTCTGCAAACGAAAATTGAATTAAATAAGCAAGAGGCACTACAAGTGAACAGTAGAAAATACAATTTAATCCCCAAAATGTGTTGGAATATATATAGTCGCCAAACCAACACAAGTGCGAATCAGGGAACAACAAAATTATATTAAATACAAATAAATTATAATATAAGAAAATAGCATTTCACAAGTGCGAATAAAAAATGTCAATAATGGTGATACATAGACATACACAGGAGGATGTCATTAGATGGAGGATAATTCATTGAATTTTTTAGGCTGAAATTTGACACGACTAGCACACACTATCCCTTAGTGATCCAATAGTTCAATTTACCACATCATTCTTCCATTAAAACAAAATTTACATGTACAATGTTATACGAAATTTTACTGCAATGATAAGCAAAATTAGATAGTTAAGGAAATTCTTTCCTAAAACACGGTGTGAGAAAATTATTAAATAATAATATAAGCAGTTAACAATATTTGGCATAGACATTCTCACCTGATAAACCATCCAACAGTGAGAATGGCCAGATCCAATGGACATCAGCCCCGTCCTCTGGATGTAGGCGAACTGGTTAGAACTTAGAACAAGACGACGCGACAGTATCACATAAAGTGAGTGGTAAATCAATTTCTCCCGGATCCTACAACAATGGCATGCAACATTTGGGGTCACGTAAGATTGAGCTTGACATCTTCATAGCAAGGAAAAGATAGATAAAAAATGGAAATCCCAATTGCTTTAACATAAATAGCATTCATAAGCAGCATTCACACTTATTTTGAGTAAGGTGCATTTATCTACAGGTAATTAAGCTCCTGTGTTACAAATTTTCACAATTGCACAGATGCTCTTATATCCTTCTTCCTCCCTGAACTCTATATGAAAATTACATAGCTCCCTAATAACTAAAATGCAAAAATCCCATCTACTACAGCAATAAGTTCACAGGTTACTTGGTTAATGATGTATTCATGGAACAAGGCCTCTAACCAGTGAATAATTAGAGAAACTTTCAATCACCATGTATCTTCAATGTTTGACTGAGTACTCAAAAGAAATGAAAATGAACAGAATGGCTGCTTGATTAACTCTCAAACGGGAAAACAAGAAATATAAATCTTCACCCACTTTTTTTTCTTCATCAGTTCCTTTACTCAGACTTCCTCATGAGACTCAAGAGCACCCCACCACCAAGACAAGTTGCTACACAACCCAGAGAAACCTCAGTTGGCACATGGTATCCTGCAGGAAGAATGGTCAAGCTTAATGTTCTTCCATGCGTTACTAAAGCAGAAAAATAAAGGCAACAAGATCCATTGGTTTGTTGATACCCACCAAAGAAATCCAAGATCATTTTGCTCCCAATAAACCCCAAAACAATGCTGATGGCAGGCTGGAAAAAGAGAAAGAAAATGCTTCAAACAGTACTCTATAATTGTCAAGAAAGGTGATCATATGAATACACCCACCAATAAGGGAGGGGAAGCGAGACTGTCCAAGAATCTCATCATTCATTCGTTGCAAGACCATTAAATTCCATACAAAATTTAGTGACAACCACTAAATCTGGGGGAGGGGGGAATGATATATTTGATAGGTGTACGGTTGGTGACTTATCAAGTCTCTCCAGCCCAGATTCTCAAGCCTACATAAAACTCGTATAGGGAAGTTCACTTGCCCATCCAAATTTATTCTAGAAACATTTAACATCATAGTCCTGATCAATAACAACAATAGAATATTGAACCGACAGTAGCTCAAGTAGTAGATTCCAGTCAATGGTAAAGTCCTACAAATTCTGAACACAGTATGAAGAAGAAAGACTCCCTGCAAAACTTGACTGATTTATCTCTGTTAAAACAATCAGATGGGGGACTGATTTATCTCTTTTAAGTGTTGGGTAGATAAGGGATCATATGGACAGGCCAACTGTGAAATTTGAAAGCCAAAAACTTAATCATATGGTCCACCGCATACTGAACCTACTCCTAGCAATCCAAAACTTAGTTTGCAAATAGAGTTTTGTCAATGATCAGTTAGTAGCACCACAAATAGAGCTTGCTCAAGTTCAAGAGCATCACCTGATGAAGAAGCTGTGCAACATATTTTTAATGTAAGTTGGTGATTCAATATTGTATTTCATGTCGGATATTCTTATATACATAACTTGTACAGAAATCTAGAATCAAATGATCTGAATAAAAGAAACACCCCTCACAAGAGACAACCACCTATTCAATCTAAGTTGGTGACAATATTATTAAAGGAGGTTGCAGACAGGTATTGAACCAGAAAATTACTATTGGATTATCATATGGACCTTTCAAGGTCTAGTGATTCTCAAGGGTCATGAGTCATGATCTGGTTGAAGATGGCACCAAGTGATCATCCTGGGACTCAAATTAAACTGAAAAATTCAAAAACAAGAAGAACCTTGGAGCAGTTGTCAGAGTAAAGAATCCCTTGGCTATTTGATTTCAAAGAAAAAAAAACCCACCAACTCTAGATTACCTTTCTGATGATTGAATCTTCGAATGACAATCCAACATGAGACATCCCAAAGGCAGACAGTGCAGTCCTCAGATGCAGAAATCAGCAATGATCCACTAGAATTGAAGGTCAATGCAGTTATTGATGCCCTGAGATGTAAACTGAATCATGTCCAGAACATATCTATTACAACATTTGTATTTCCAAAATGTAAAGCACTTTTGCAGAGTTTGAAAAAGATATAGTGACATTTTCTTAATGGGGTTCACTACTAATTACACATTTATAGCCATCATTTTTATCAAGGATATTGTAGAGCATGGTAATTCAGAGTTGCATTGTCAGGGCATAAAAAATGGGCCTAGTTAAGTTGATTTGGCCACTCCAATTGGCCATGAATATATTAAAAATATAGGCCAATGTAAAATGCAAAGTACTGCTTTGCATTTTAGGAATGTCACTATGCAGTTCCGGTGGATTCAACGAGATTCAAGCATTAGACTGGGATGATCTAAACCATGCCAAGTCACTTTGAACCAATCCAACATGTTCAAAGAAGCATAAATCAGTGAAGAACATGCATGACAATAAGCCAAGAATACTGAAGAAAACATACTTATATGCATTTGCAGAAAACAAAAAATCATATCCATGTAAGTAGAACATTTTCTAGGAAGAATTACCTCAGAATTAAGAGGGGAGGTCATGTCGTCATGAGTTCAAATCTCCTTGGGGTCTACCTACCTTTAAAAAAAATGGAAAAGTAGGCGTGTTTTTCTTCTTGTTTCCTTATTCAAGATTCTAGTCTCTCTTGTGCATGTGTTTGTGTGTTCCCACCTTGGTCCATTGTGTTTTTACGCCCCAAACAGCCTATCCACCAAAAGATTCCGAGAACCACAAGAAAAAAGGCCTACCACTAAAGCCACAAAACCAATGACAGCAGCTGCAGAAATCTTTCCACCTTCTGAGGGAGGAGGAAACTCTGCATAAAAAAAAAAAAATTAAAACAGCAAGTAGGTTCATGAGATTAGCTATTCATCATTCTGAAAGTTATATCAAATTGTGCCACTGTGGGATATTGGAGTGAAACCAGAAATTCAAGCAATCATTTCTGCCTTCAGAGTATATCAATAAAAGAAAATAGGGCATGTTATATTTTTTTCCAGTCCATGCATAAATCCTGAACCTACAATCAATCGGATCTATAAATTTGGCTCTAGATAAATTCACTAGTAGCAGGTTATAATAATAATAATAATAATAATAAATAAATAAATAATAATAAATAAAAAATCAAAGAATATATTTCACAACCTGCATGTAGTTATAATATTCATAACCTAGTATTGGAACAAGAACTATTGGAAAAAAAAAAAAAAACAAGGGATATATAGTTGGCCATTTCGGTTGGGATGGCCAACTAAATTTTACATGTAGGGTACATGAGGAATTGTATTTCGCTTTCTTGGTTATGCTCTTTAAACGACTTCAATTGATTCTAGTGAATTGTATTATGGTGATGCAACTTTGATCGATTCCAACACATGTTTGGTTTTCTTTGGTGATCGATTTCATTGATTTAACGGCATCTTTTCCAACAGCGATTGGGTGAAATGGAGGATCCGGCAATGGCAGTGACACTTCTATTTCTATGTTGATTTGAGATCTGTGACGCCGATGGCACTTCACTGTTCTTATCTTGACCTAATCAGCCGATCTAGAGGGGTTGACTTGGCATGCTACATGGAATCAGTCCACATCAATCTCAATTTAGGGTGGTAGATGGGACAGTTCCTTACTGGATCCAGTCTCAAGGGGGTATTCCTAGAGCCATCCTAAACGATCCCAAAACTAGGAGGACGATCCAATTCTAGTAATGTTCTAGGCATTATTTTTGGAAGAAAACTGTTCATGAGATCAAGGTTTTCAAATATCAATTGCAGAAGATAAGGTTCACCTAGTGTTATCAAATATTTAATATAGATGATGCAACAGGCTCAATCAATATCACAATAACATATTACAATAGAAAATATCTATAGAGTCCATTGGAAAACTAGACTAAAAGTTAGAGCATCTATACCAAAGGATATATATTTATATTTGCATCATCCAAATAAATGAATTGAAATTCCCAATCCCCGTGAGGTATATCATCAATCTACCCATGCCTTAATCCATCATTCTATTCATCAGTCTTCTACACAGCTGGGAGGACGGATTACATGAAAGAAAATACAAAAAATGGAAAGAAATGCTAAAATTCAAAATTAAAGAACTTAGTAAGAAATTGCAAAATACCCATGCCTTAATCCACGGGGACCCTGTACAGGTGCTGGAGGAGGAGCTGGGGTTGCTGTAAAATGCAAATTAATTAGAACCAACAAAGGTCAGCGACCTCATCCATGAACTATATATAGGAAAGAAATTGTCAGTGTACAACGCATCTCATTCAGATCAAAAGAGCATTCAGAAATTACATGGTTTGGGTGGGTTACGCACTGTAGCAGCTGCAGAAGAGGCTCCACAAGATGCTGGCTTTCCTGCAATTGCAACATTAAAATTTTAAGATGATCCATTCCTTCAAAACCATCTACACAAAGACACAGATTGCCAAGGAACATCAACAAATCCACATCAAATTGTATCACTGGCTATATTGAAAATTCACCTACAATTTCTTCTTTGGAAGAAGAGGGTTATTTTGAAAAACTCAAGTGCTTCCAGAAAGCAAATGCCTTACAATCAAATTGAAGTGAAAAAAAGAAAAGAAAAGAAAAATCCTCTCCTGTAAACATGGATTTAATACATAGCTAAAGTCACCAATAATTATAGACCTGTGGAAGGTAAATTAATAACAATCTAATACACATAAGACTCAAAATTATTTCGAATCATCAAAACCATAAAAGAGACTTCCCTCCACCGGACATTTAATTACAGTGACGAACACTCAACAAAACTAAACACTACCACACATAATACTCAAAAAACAGAACTGAAAAAATTGAGAATCAAAGAAACACAAAGATGAAAATTTGAAACTTTTACCTCCAGAGCTTCGGCGAGGAGGCATTGATCTTAACAATCAATATGTAATGTACTCCGAAAAGATAGTAGCGACGAGACTAGCTTCATACGGTATTTATAGTTTTTGAGGGCTTTGAGCCTCGAAGCTTCACCTCGAATACTCACTCATATGGAAGCTTCTTCTCCACCTTCTGTTGCCCAGTAAGTGCCATGCAATTGACAAAGACATCCCCACCTCCCTTAAAAGAAACCATATACGAGGAAAAGGAAGAGAAAAAAAGTAGCAGGCCTATGTACAGATCATGGAAGGACCCAAAAAAAAACAATGAACAATAAAAAAGACAGCATAACAATAGAAAGAAAAACAGAACAAATTTGAAGAACATCAGAATCCCCCATTCCATCCAAAAATAATAGGCAATCTATAATCCCAAACACTAATCAGATTCAGCATTTCTTTTCCTCTTACCCTTCTAGATTCTCTAAGGTAAGCAAAGTAGGTGTGAAATCCTACCTCTGATCTCCTTCTTTGTTCTCTTTTCTTGCAGGTGAAACTGAAATTAAAGAACAAACTCATCCAACAAGAGGAATGGATCCAAATGCCTCAAATCCATACTGAAACCGAAAACCCCAGATAACAATAGCATAACAATAATATCAACAACTTGTCACCACCATGTAAAACATAGCATAACAATAATATCAAGGTTCACAGGAAGCATAAAGAAAAGATACTTAAAAAATATACTTGTAATAAACCAATATCCAAGTTAAACTATTCACAAAACCCATCCAATCAAAACGCATTTACATATAATGCATAAAGTTTGTTCCAAATAACATTCCAAAAACTTTCTATAAACCCTGATCCTGTATCCACAATATATTCTTCTTCCTCATTAATGTGATCCAAGTCTGGCTTTTTCTCCTAATGAAGCAATAAATTAAGGAATGAATTAGATAAAAACCACATCAATAAAGCAAAGAAGCAGAATAAAATACCATATAAAAATGCAAAGATGTTACAGGCATCTAAAGTTGAGTTTAGTTTCCTTATACCTATCATTGGGAAGAGTGTGAGTGCGACTGCATGAATTGGGTGAAGGCAATCATCTGGGACTGCATTTCACCCATTTTCTCCTCCATTGAACTCACCTTATCTTTCCACATCTCGTTCTCTTTCATCAATTCCCTCAACTCCTGGGCTTGCTTCTGTTGGCGCATTTCCTGTCTGCCATACACTTCTGTTGGGGTGATTCCAAGCCCCATAAGACGCATCCGTCCATGACAATCCCTTCCCATTACATCTACGAAGATTGATTCATGAACAACTTTATCTAATCGACTTTCTTCACTTTCCTTGTCAAGACGAACTTTAAATGCATCCTACAAGTAAATCACAACAATAATATTATGTGATCTTATATTATAATAGCCATCAAAGGGAAGGAATACATAAATAAACTAAGGAAAAATGGTTATGGAACTAACCAATTTCTGAGCCGAGATAGGGTCTATGGGAGCTCCAGTTTTCTTTGATTTATGAGTTCTTTCGAACAACTCAATACGAGAAGGGGGCAATTGATTTGGATCAGCAATACGCTTGAAAATAAAACAATAACAATTGCATCAAAACTCTAATGGGAGCAATAAAAACTTATGCTAATCGTAAAAAGTAGAATTATCAACCAATGGCTTTACCATATCCTCACGTATGACTGAAAAGGAAGTAGTTCCAGTCGTATGGCGCATTTTTTGATTCTCCTTATTATTTCTGTTCCTTTCAGCAATGGCCTAACAAGATTCAGTTAAATTAACACCTACATTTTGAATTAAGAAAACATGGTATGGATTTAATTACACTTACCTGAGTTTCTTCTTTACCCCAAAACTTAAACATCTCATCCCATTGTTCTTTCGACATACGTTGAAGATCAATGTTTGCCCTCCGTTCTACATCTGAATCATACTTCTCATAAAATTCAATCTTTAAATAGTGCTTATAACCCTTCCATCTGTCCTTAAGTTTATCTAAGGCCCAATCTTTGCCAGATTCTGCTATGTCAAATTTCGCCTACAACGAAATAGAAGGTGTTTTTAGTCTCAAAATAACAAAACATTTTAATTTAACACCTTAACTAATTATAACAAAATAAATACAATACCTTTATTTCTTTCCAACTATCTTCCTTCACTGGTTGAGATACATCACGCCAACTCTGAATAGTTACTGGTAAATTGTAGTTTTTTCTTGCAAGTGTCCCGATCCATGTAACTAATTTCGAAGTATTTGTACCATTACATGGTTGACCGAGCTCATTTAACATGATAGGAATTTTATTTCCTTCTGGCATCCTTGAAATGTTATGGGCCATTGTTGGTCCCCTTTTCCCCCTACCTCTACGTGCTATAAAAAATGAAACATGAGATAAATAATATATTGCATAAAACAATCATTTCTTTACATCTTTAAAGAGTATAACTCTAATTAACTCACCCAAAGAGGTACCTGTGCTCATATCTTCGCTTTCCCCACTAGTACTCATTATACTCAGTCCTGTTTTCAATCAAATTAAATCATATATTAAATAATATTAAGTATACTACTCAAGGCACATAATCTAAACAACCACAATTAATCCATAATGAATGAAATAGAAAAAGTACATTGTATGTAAGTCAGTAATTTTTTAGGCAAATATAAAAGAATAAGGGACTTACTTGATTTTAATGATCAATCAATCCGATATATTGTGATCTAAACTGTCCAATGTATTGTTCAATTCAATGGGGGTGTCAATTATAATACCTTCCACATCATTTCTTCCCCAATTGAGATTAGCATCACTATCTCCCTCTCTACATTCTATATTCTGCATATAATATTGTAATGTATCCTGTGTATATGCTTCACTTGAATCACCATGATCCTCTTCTCCCATGTCAAAAATATCCCTACTCCTTGTCCTTAAGGCAACTTGCCAATCAGGCTTATAGGGATCTGCAATGTAAAACACTTGCTCTACTTGTGACGGTAATACAAATGGCTCGTCAAGTAGTCCTCGACCACTGTACATTAAACGGTTAAAATTGACAAGTACGAATCCGAGGTCATCTGTATCTACTCCTTTCGTGGTGTCAGCCCAATCACATTGAAATAACATTACCCTGATATCCTCTGAGTATTCCAATTCAATGATTTTTTTCAAAACACCATAATATGAAACATTCCCCCTGACAGGATTTTTGTCTTTTCGACTAGCATAGCTTTCTGTCATTGCCGATACCAGGACCCCACAATTCTGTGTTTTTCTATTATTCTCATGTGCCTTGGTATGAAACTTTATACCATTAATGATGTATTCTTTATAACTTCTTGCATCGATGTTAGGTCCACGAGCAAGCCATCTGATATGATGAGGCACCTCGACATTTTTTATGCGTAGATTCAAAATCTGATAGTACAAAATTTACATGATTCCAATTAGATAAAATCCTTAAGAACAAAACTAATTGTGATTGTAAGTGTTACACTTACATGCTCATTGAACCATGTCGGAAAGTCCTTAGCATGCTTTTCTGAAACTAAATGTGGGCGAGATTTACTACCCAACTTTTTGTGGATTTGTTTTTTGTGTACCCTGTAAAGTAACCACTTACCCAGATGAATGGATTGCAGATAATACTATTTGACAAACATATAACTTGTAAAATTTGATCAAATAAAATCATTTTGTGATATTATAAGCAATACTTACTCTCGATATTCGTTTACTCCATCATAGTTGTTCAAGATGTATCGATGTGCCTGCTCCCTTTCATCAAAACCTAGTCGTATCATTTCGCACTTCCCTATGGTCTACCCGCTGTTGATAATATAAATAATGGATCTTCCTTCTCCATTGACCCAGCATTTCTAATCGGTCTATTTGACCTCGTTTCTACACCTTCAAAGTATCTGGAGCAGAAGGTCAAACACTCATCCGCAATGTATCCTTCTGCGATTGATCCCTCTGGGCGACTAAGGTTGTGCATATAGTCCTTAAGTCGCTTAAGGAACCTAAACCAATTATATGATTAATCTTTATTCAATATATTATTAGGATAATTGTATTATTTAATAAAAGCAAAATTTTCACACTAACCTTTCGATTGGGTACATCCATCGGTATTGTACTGGACCAGCCAAGCTAGCTTCATGAGCTAGATGAATATTCAAGTGCACCATAACATCAAAGAATGACGGTGGGAAAAGCCTTTCCAACTTGCAAAGTGTTAAGGCAACAGTTTCACCAAGCCTTTTGTAGTCTTCTGCCTTACCAACTTTGCTACATAAGTCCCGATAAAATGAACATAATTTTGTCAACACAATGATAACATTTTTTGGCAAAATACTATGCACTGCAACTGGAAGAAGTTGTTGCATCAAAATATGGCAGTCATGACTCTTCATTCCTGATATTTCTCGTTGATGGACATACGTTGATATATTATTGCTGAGCCCATCTGGCACCTTCACCCCCCGTAAAATTGTGCAAAACAATTCCTTGTCAGCGTTAGACATTGTGTAACATGCTGGAGGTATAAACAATTTTTTTTTCCGTCAATGAACTTTGGATGAAGATCAAATCGAATATCCATTTCTTTCATATCTAAACGTGAGTTCACATTATCCTTTGTCTTGTCTTTTATACCCAACAATGTTCCAATGACACTATCACATACGTTTTTCTCAATGTGCATTACATCTAAATTGTGACGGATTAAATTAAATCTCCAATATGGCAAATCAAAGAATATGCTCTTCTTCTTCCAGTTAAATGGGAGTTTTGTATCTTTTAACCGCCTTGGGGGCCTCTTCTTCCCACTGTTGTCAACTTTACCTTTCCCAAATGAAGGAAATTTAACACCTTGCAGCTGTTCCAATATATCAAAACCTGATAATGGCTTAGGCTGAGGTCTATGTTCCTCATGGCCATCAAAATTTCTTTTATCTCGTCGAAATCTGTGATCTTGTGGAAGGAACCGACGATGGCCCAAATAAACGCTCTTCCTTCCATATTTCAGCCGGCGAGAATCAGTATCTTGGGCGCAACATGGACAAGCTAAAGCACCTTTGGTACTCCACCCAGAGAGAGCTGCGTATGTTGGAAAATCATTAATAGTCCATAACAGACATGCATGTAGCTTAAATTTTTCCTTCCTGTAACCATCGTAAGTCATAATGCCAGTGTACCATAATTCTTTCAACTCTTCTATCAATGGTTGCAAATATATATCTATATCATTCCCAGGTTGTCGTGGTCCAGGAATAAGCAAAGTAAGGATGATGAAATCCGGCTTCATGCACATCCATGGCGGCAAATTGTAAGGCATTACCACAACTGGCCATGTGCTATATTTACTGCTCTTCGACTTGAACGGGTTGAATCCGTCAGATGCTAACCCCAGTCTGATATTACGAGGTTCATTACCAATTATGCACATGATAAATGTGAGACGGTAATATATTTTTAGCTACATAGTTTTAGCTACGTAGTCCAATTATGACAATGAAACTAACATAGTAGTAAACAATTCCTAATTTTCCTTTCACAAAAGTGGAACCAATTAATGTGCATTTGGTAACGCTCCCAGAGCTAATTTTTTAGCTCCCGGCTCCATGGGAGCTATTTGGGAGGAGAATATTTTTTGTTAAAATAGGTTCAAGAAGTAGCTCCCAGGGAGTGAACCAGGGTAAAATTGACTCTGGAATTGGAAAATATGGAGTTAAAAAAAGTAGCTATGGCTGCTCCGGAGCTACCTTATTGAGATCTATACTTGGGATTAGGGCAGAGCCAACTCTTATTTGTGAGATTTGGCTCCCGATAAAACACGATAACCCTCATCTCCCCCTACACGAAACCCCAACCTTGCTTTATCATTGTTCGTTTATGTAAGCTATCTCTACCATTGTTCTTTTATGGAAGCTTTCTCCGCCATTGTTCGGTTGTGGAAGCTCTCTCTGCCATTGTTCGTTTGTGAAAGCTCTTTCTGCCATTGTTCATTTGTGGAAGTTCTCTCTGCCACTATTCGTGTTCGAAGGTCTGTTCTCTCTCTTTGTGAAGGTGAAGTTCGACACTATGTTCGTGTTCTCTCTCTCTCTTTGCAAAGATACCTTTGATTGCTCCAGGTATGTTCTTCCCTTCTCTTTATCTCTGCGATTTCAGGCTAAGGATGATTTTTTTTTTCTAATCAGTTTCTTTGTCATGGTATTTTCTAGGGTTTTTTCTTATCGTGTTATTTCTCCCTCTACTTTGCAAAAATCCCTCTGCTTGTGGCAGGTAATGTTTTTCCATTCTATTTTTCTTTGTGGATATCCCTCTTTATTTCTGTGAGTACTAATTATTCTGTGTCTCAGAGGGTTGTAGTTTACCACTGTCACACCCCAATTCCGACCGAACCAGAAGTGTGAGTGAACCGTCACTGAACCAACGGTTCACACCAGGATCTCAATAAGACCGTGTCCACTCATACAAACCATTGTACATAACTATAATCAGAATATAATAAAATACAGCGAAAGTCTTAAATTAAATGAACTGAGTGATCTATTGATAAATAAATAAAATATCAAGTTATTCTCTACACCAAAACGTAATTAATATCCTTACATCACTTTATAAATCCAACTGAAAATAAATAAAATAATCCAAATAAACACCCTAGAGATACACGCAGAAAGGGCACTCGCATGAAACGTCATGCTCGTCCTCTCCTGTTTGCACGTCCAAGGCAGCCACGCCTCCGTACACTGGAGCGTTCAGGTAATCCTCCACCGTATAACCTGCATCAACATCTAAAAACATGTATCTATATATAGGGTGAGCTCACAACTTAGCTCAGTAAGACAATCAGACAATGCAACAAACATATGCATGAGTAACATTCACATTATGGTCTGGTTTAAGTTTGCAATGTGCTATAGAAAAGATTGGCGGCTACCACACCTCTATACACGAGTGTGTGAAGCCGCCCAATGGATCAAACACCACTGTCATCCCACATGCACCCACCATGGAATAGAGATAGAGCTAAGGCGTCCGGATCAAACATCGCCAACACCTCCCCTGATACTCAATCCATACCAACACATAGCCCCTATTGGCGAGGGCTTGCAAACTGGGCTCACAACTAACCAATCCTATATGTCATCACAGTAGGCCCTATCCCAGCACAGCTCCCTACAGCATAGAGATAGAGCTAGAGTCTAGTGGCCAGGCCGGAGACCACAGTGCCACTTCCTCCCCCTGATACCCTACCCGCACTAAGCATGCTAAGACAAAATGATACGAAAAGGTGCTAGTGTGAGGAATGATCCCAGACCCCCAACCCTTCCCATTTCACACACCAACGAAAACAATCACATGCCTAACAGTCACATCCTAGCATAGCGAGTATGCATGAACAATAATAATAACTGAAAGTAAAGGATGACATGCGAGTATGCACAAACATCAGTCCACAGAATCATAGTTATTAACAATGTTTTACTTTTATTAAATTATTAGGGTTTAAGTCTGATTCCCTTACCCGACGCTTGTTTGATAGTTTGCTCCACATCACAATATCCAAACTTGCTATCACAAGGTCTTACACAATGTTAGGGTTGAATTAGAATAGTTTTCTTAAGATTTACGTTGGTCGAAAAACCAACTGGGTCAAAAACACTCCTCACAGAGCATACCGGTCGCAGTACCAGTCGTGGCACTATGGGGAAAGGTGTGACCGGTATGGTCGATCGCTCTCCACAGACCAGTCTCCGGGAGGTACCGGTCGCAGTACGGGTCGCATATGGTGCGACCGGTATGGTCGACCGGTATGTCTCCGAAAGACCATACATCCAGTTTTTACCTTCTGTCGGTGACCCCCTATTGATCCTAGGGTTTCTCCTACATATTCTAGGTCTAAGCACTGAGTTAGAGTTGTTTCCAACTCCATTCAAGTCCTAGTTCTGATGATCTTCAACTTAGAACTTGAATCTAGGGTTTACCGACTAGATTAGGGTTTGTCGGCAAAACAGGGTTTAGATCAATACCTGCTTTGTATGGTATTGATCCAATCATCCTAGAATACTTAATGTAGAGGAAGGATTAAGCACTTACCATTGACTCGCGTTAATGTGTTCTTCGTCGAACGACAATGGCGGCTCTTCCCTCTCCTTCCTAGCTTATTCTCCTTCTTCAATCTCTTTCTCCTCTCTAGGGTTTGTGAGGATCAATGAAAGAGATTTTAGGAGGTTTAGAGGTCCTTATATAGGCTAGGATTAGGTTTAGGAAGCCTCCTAACATTAGGAAAGTCCTTCGGTTTGAAATTTGGAAAGTGGGACCCGCAGAGATCCTTTTTCGGATCTAAGCTGCGCAGGCCATACCGGTCGACCATCGACCGGTACCATAGACCAGTACCATTAACCGGTATCCAATTTTTCATACTTGAATTGGTCCGATTGGTCCGATTTCATACCTGGTTGTCATCCGCTCATCCCGTCTGGTCCAGTGACGATTGGAAGACCTGTTACGACATGAATTAAAGGTTTAGATCGGATTCATGGAGTGCGGGTCTTACAACTCCCCCACCCTTTAAAGAAATTTCGTCCCCAAAATTTGCATGTAGGTTTCACAACTCCCCCACCCTTAAAATAAATTTCGGCCTCGAAATTTGAACATACCTTGGTCGTCAAAAAGGTTAGGGTATTCCTTTCGCATCGCGTTCTCTTCCTCCCAAGTGATTTCTTCTACATCTTGGCTTTTCCAATGCACTTTCACATAATGGATATCCTTGCTTCGGAGATATTGTACCTTTTGGCTTGTGAGCATCACAGGTACTACTTCAAATGTCAAGTCTGGTGGGTCTACTGTCAAGATGTGCGATGGATCTCTGACGAACTTCTTCAATAAAAAAAACATGGAACACATCATGAACGCTTGACATGGATGGTGGTAGAGCCAGTTGATATGCCACATTGCCACGTCTGGTCAAAATCTCGTATGGTCCCATATACCTGTGGCATAGCTTCCCCTTCTTACCAAACCGTTTCAGACCGCACACAGGTGATATCTTCAAGAACACTTTATCACCCACTGCAAACTCCAAATCTCGACATCAGTTATCTGCATAGTGCTTTTGTCAAACTTGAGCTGTCTTCACTCTTTCCTTAATTTGATCAATCACTCGATAAGTTTCTTTGACGAACTCTGGTCCTACAATCCTTCTCTCTCCCACCTCATTCCATAACAGAGGTGTACAACATTTCTTCCCATAGAGTGCCTCATATGGAGCCATTTGGATCGTAGCCTGGTAACTATTGTTATAAGCAAACTCGATAAGCGATAGCTTCTCGTCCCAAGCTCCTTTGAAATCTAGGGCACACGCTCGGAGCATATCTTCCAAGATTTGAATAGTTCTTTCTGACTGCCCGTCTGTCTGGGGATGAAAAGTTGTGCTAAACTTCAACTTGGTCCCATAGCTTTATGTAATCATTTTCAAAACTTTGATGTAAAAGGGGGATCTCTGTCAGATACTATACTTTCTGGGACGCCATGAAGTTTGACTATATTATCCACATATAGCTTGGTGAGCTTCTCCATGGTATACTGAGGTCTGATCGTGATGAATCGAGCTGTCTTAGTAAGTCGATCGATTATAACCCATACTGCATCCACTGACCTTGGTGTCAAGGGTAGGCCAGTGATGAAATCCATTGTGATACAATCCCACTTCCTTGCTGGCTCCGATAGTAGTTGTAGCAAACCTGTGGGTCTCTGCCTTTCAGCTTTAACTTGCTGGTAATTCAGACATTGGAATACGAACCGAGCTACATCCGCTTTCATACCCCTCCACCAATATAATCTTCTTAAATCATGGTACATCTTGGTGCTTCCTGGATGTACCGAATATGGGGTGTAATGAGCTTATGTCATAACTCAATCTCTGATATTTGAGTTCTCAGTCTCAGGTATATATAATCGTCCACGATACCTGAGTACCTTGTCTGAATCCTAGGTAAAGTCAGGATTTCTTTTACCCTTCTTTAGATCTTCTTGCACAGTCTTGAGGTGTAGATCATGTAGGATTGCTACTTTGACCTCATCTATTAGATGCAATGAGATTTTCAAGGCTGCGAACATCAATGTAAACTTATGAATTAAGCCCTGTTCCACTGGATCTCCTGTAGTTTCTAATATAAACTCTTCATCATTCTCTATTGAGCTTGAGGCTGCAGTACATAATGCAGCGTTCGTACTAGGTCCTGACTCAGGTTTCAATGCCCACTTTCTGCTTAAGGCATCGGCCACAATGTTTGCCTTACCCGGATGTTACTGGATGTCACAATCATAATCTTTTAATAGCTCCAGCCATCTCCTCTGTCTCATATTCAGGTCCTTCTGAGTAAAAAGGTAAGTTAAACTCTTGTGATCCAACTTAATCTGAAACTTTTCACCATAAAGGTAGTGCCTCCAAGTCTTGATTGCGTGAATGACTACTGCTAACTCCAGATCATGCGTAAGATAGTTCTTCTTGTGATCTTTCAACTGTCTTGATGCATAGGCAATCACCTATTCTCCTTGTATCAACACACATCCAAGACCTAACCCTGAGGCATCCGTATATAAGGTGAACCGCAAGCCTGGTGCTAGGATGGTCAAGATAGGTACAGAGACTAGTCTTGACTTCAAAGTCTGAAAGCACTTTTCACACTCATCTGTCCATATGAACTTTTCCCCTTTCTTGGTTAGTCTGATAAGTGGAACGGCGATCCTAGAGTAGTCTTCCACGAATCTTCTATAGTAACCAGCCAATCCAAGGAAACTACGAATCTCCGCAACTGATTTTGGTGCATCCCATCCTACTATAGCTGCGATCTTGCTTGGATATACCTTGATACCATCTGCTACGTGACCCAAGAAAGCCACTTCCTTCAGCCAAAATTCACACTTCTTGAACTTGGCCTAAAGCTTCTCCCTTCTCAGCCGTTGAAGGGCTACTCTCAAATGTATTGCATGAGTCTCCTTGTCCTTTGAGTAGACCAATATGTCGTCAATGAATACAATGACCGAAGTGTCCAACATGTCATGAAACACTCGGTTCATTAGTTCCATGAACGACGCTGGAGCGTTAGTCAACCTGAATGACATTACAAGGAACTCATAATGCCCATACCTTGTTCTGAAAGCAGTCTTTGGAATATCCGTTGCCTTGATCTTCAATTGGTGATACCCTGATCTAAGATCAATCTTCGAGAAAACCTTTGCACCCTGCAACTGATTGAATAGATCATCAATCTTAGGCAAAGGATATCGATTCTTAATAGTTAACTTGTTCAACTCTCGATAGTCGATACATAGTCGTACACTACCGTCCTTCTTCTTGACGAACAATACAGGTGCTCCCCGTGGCTATATGCTTGGTCGTATGAAACCCTTATCTAGTAGTTCTTGTAATTGGGTCTTCAACTCTTTTAATTCGGTAGAGACCATTCTGTACGGTGCCTTAGATACTGGCGTCGATCCTGGCATAAGGTCTATCACAAACTCTGTAGCCCTGTCTGGAGGTAGACCTGGTAGATCTTCTGGAAATACATTTAGAAACTCTCGTACCACATCTAGATCTTCCATCTTTGGCACCTCTGTAGTGATGTCGACTACAGACACTAAGTACCCCACTCCTCCCTTCTCTAAGCATCTCTTAGCTTTTAGGGCAGAGAGGATCAGCTTCCGCTTCCTAGGTAACTTGGTTCCAATGAAGCTAAACTCCTTTCCCATATCATCTTTAAACACAAGTTTTCTTTCACCACATAATAAGCTAGCTAAATGATGGCCTAGCCAATCCATTCCCAAGATGACGTCAAAGTCTGCCATCTCGAGTTGAACCAGATTTGCTTCTAGGTTTTGGCCCTTAATACTAACTGTACACGGCCCATAGTATTCATTCAACGCCACTTCTACTCCCAACGGAGAGTGAACTATCAAGCTTGGGGTTAAATACTTGACAGGTAACTCCATTCGCTTCCCAAAAGACATAGAAACAAAGGAGTGCGTGGCCCCAGAGTCAAAGAGTACTCTGGCAGGTACACCAGCTATATTTACAGTTCCTGAAATTAATTATCCCTTAGTTTTACATGCTCAAACACAATAACAGTAAGCCAAATAGTAAGGGATGTAATCATACCAGTAACCACATCAGGTGATGCGACTGTCTCCTCAGTGGTGACTGCGAATATCTTTCCTTGTTGTGGCAGTTGCTTCTTGGGTAGAGTACAGGTCTTTGCATAATGACCCAATTGCTGACAGTTGAAACATTTGACATTTGGGTTCTATCCAGCAAATTGTGACGATGGTGGTACAGTAGTGTTCCTTGCAGGCACCACATCAGACTGAGCCCTGTATGGCCGAAATGGTCTGGTATTGCCTCCACCTGAAGTCTCAGTAGCAGGCCTCTTCAGTCCCCTGTTTTGAGCGAAGAAACTGTCTCTTTGTCTGGATTCAATTACCCTAGCAATTTATACAGTCTCATTATATATTTTCTTCTCCAAACCCAAGACGTGCTCTCGGATACTTCCTCACAATCCCATGGTGAACCTACGGGTCTTGGTTTCTTCTTCTTGCATGCTTGCCGGAGCGAAGAAGAACAACTCTTCATATCTCTGCTGGTAAGCATCAACAGTCGACTGGGATTGTTGCAGGTTCAAGAATTCCTTCTCCATTTGATCACGGAAGCTCTTCGAAAAGTACTTATCAAAGAAGGCTCGCTTGAATATTGCCCAATTGATCTGAGTGTGCTTTACCTCTAAGTATGATCGGGTGGAATTCCACCAGGCATTTGCATCTTCCTTGAGCATGTGCGTAGCAAACAACACCTTCTCATCCTTCGTATAAGTCATCAGATGGAAGTTATTCTCTATTTCAGCAACCCACTGTGCAGGCCATAGTGGTTTCCCTGTGAAAGTAGGGGGTTTCAGTTTTAAGAACCTATCCACCGCTCGGCTTAGGTCATTCTGCCCTTGTGCATTCATTCCATACCATGGTGGTGGGTACGGATAGATTCCTTGATAGGCAGAAAATGATGGAAATTGGTGTGGTGGTTGTAAATTCTGTCATTGGCCCATCGGCCCAGTACTACCATCTATTGGCAGTGTGGTGTCATTTCTTTCAGACTCAGGCGTACCTTCCATAGGGATATATCCTGGTGGCCTGAACATCTTTAGCATCTCGTTCAGGAACACCTTCTGTTAAGCTTCCATCTGATAAACTAAGTTCATTACAATTGTCTCCGAGTTAGTGTGAGGTGGGCCTAGCAAATTTGTTGATACCTTGGGACTCTGCCTTTCTCCACCCTCTGTGTTTATATTTTGCTCATCAATGGCTCCTGTTTCTAGGTTGTCCTCATCTTGGCGTACCCAGGAGTGGTGATGCCTTCGTGAGCCTCTACGACCGTTTTTGCCTACCATCTCAGATTAGTTTTTCCTGCTTGGATCTGAGAAGAAGACATAACACATGAGGTACAATCGAATAGTCATAATAGTGTTAGTCTTTAACAAGTGCAAGGCGAAACTCGTAAGGAAACTTGAATCGAAATTTTTTTTTTAAAATTTTTCTCAAAATTTTCTGGGCTTCAAATAGTTGATTTGTCGCAACATACCGGTCGCGGCACTGTATAAGGTAGTGCGACCAGTATGTCCAGGCGGACAAACTTTTGGAGTTCCCAAGGGGTACCGATCGATGTACCGGTCGCAACCCTGTAGGAAATAGAGCGACCGGTACAGTTGACCGGTCAAAATTTTCTCTTGACCGAGAGGTACCGGTCGAAATTCCCTGGGGGTACCGGTCGACCGGTATGGGCAAAATCGTCGACCGGTATGCCCAGAACACTCTTTAAAATCGGGAAAAGTAAGATTTTTCTCACTTTTCCTTTCTTCTTCCTCTCCGGTGGCGATTCCTCTCTAGCTCTGTGAGTTGCTATAGTCCAACCGGTGGTCTTAGAAGATATTTTCTTCCAATCAAGACCTAGAACATCGCCTCCAAGTAAGTTCCTTCCCTCCATTCTTCCTTTTTACGTCATTTCTTCATGGTTTTATGCCCAAAAATTAGGTTTTTCTTAGTTTGGAAGATTCTAACCGTAGGAACTCTTTTCCTTCGGCTTAGAAGGGGTTTAGGGACCCCTAAGAGCATAATCCCTCAACCAATTTAAGGTTCCACTGAGTAGTTTACAAAAAATCAAAATTTTAGGTTTTTGACCTAGGTTTTTACAAAAAAAATCGAATTTTTCCTGAAAATTCCTAAATTTCTTGTTTGTTTGATGTATGATTGGTTTCCATGTGGTCTTGGGTGATGATGTAAGTCCTCTTCCCTAGGTTTTGGGTAAGTTCAAGGCTTTTGCCTAAATTACTATCATTATGCTGTCGAAATTTTAAAAATTCTGACCAATTCCTCCTTATTTTGTCTTTGTTTTGTAGTTACAATGTCTCGACGCAGAGGTGTTGGTAAACATGCCTTTGGTCTTGGCATGAACCGTCCGCATCCTCTGGTTTCATAGCTCGATGAACGGTAGTTCCGTTTCGAGGCGGCGCAAGCCCGCTTTCCCTGGTTTGAGGAGAAAAATATTGAGTCGGGGCGACGGGTGAACCTGGAGCAGCTGCAGCGGTTTGACGTTGAAGCAGCTTTTGGTAAACTCGGGTGGTTACCCGTCATTACATACACGGTGACTACCCGCCCCAACCTTATTAAACATTTCTATGCAACTTGGAGATAGAGGGAGAAGTCAATGACTTCAGCCGAGGCAGGAAACTCCGCCTTACTAGCTACGTCAAGGGTGTCCCCATCTCCTTCGACACTCACCAGCTTGCCAATCTCCTAGGGATTCCCAATGATGGTGACTTGGTCTACTATGCCCCTAAGATGAAGGGCTTTCTCCCTGATGATCTGCGCCAGGAGGTTTCGGAGCAGATCCTTAACCCAGGAGCGCCCATGAAAGCCGCTAGCTTGAGGCCTGTTCCCCGGGTATATTGTCGCATCATCCAGCACGACATCGTTCCCCAGAGCAGCCACTACAGTGAGTTGTCTCAGCTCACTCAGTACTTGACCTATTGCGTCTGCATCGGGGAGCGGGTCTGTCTTCCCTACATCATTATCAGGACCATGCGTCAGGCTACTCGGCCCGATCAGATCAGTAACCTTCCATACGGCCGGCTTATCACTACTCTTCTGCGGCGCCTATGGGTGGATATGAGAGGTGAGGTTGCAGTTGAGGACACCATGACCTCTGACATTGACTGGGATGCCATCATTCGAATGAAGATGGGCAATCTGCCCATTAGTGATGAGGAGTTAGAGGCTCGTCCTCGTCCACTCAGGAGGGTAGCAGCCGCGATAGCAGCAATAGCAGCAGCCAATGCGGCTCATGCAGAAGAGGCAGGGGATGATGATGAGGGTGACGATGATCAGATGGAGGACGTTCCAGCACCAGCACCACAGCCCACGCATGCAGAGGGACCATCTCAGCCTCCTCCCGATATCATGATGGGTATGTTCATGGAGATTCGAGATGCCCAGCGGGAGATGAGCCATGACCTAGGACGCCTTACTCACAGCCTCAGAGTCATACAGGAGCAAGTGCACTAGCTCAGGGTAGCCTACAAGCATGACTATGACATCACGGACCCCATTCCTCCTATGCCCCCATCCCCATGATAGTTCATTTATTTTCTCTCTCTCATTGAATGATTTATATATCAGGGAAACTGTCCAGCTTGTGGACTATACCCTGTGGCACCATTAACTTATCACTCTTTGGATATTTTTATGATTATATAATTTTTCTTCTTACTTGTTATAGAAAATTGATCAATCTACTTGTCACTATGGTTTTCTCACTAGAGCATGTCTATTTATTAATTCCACCTTTAGTATAGTATATTATATTATGCTCTTTCGTATTTAGTCTCGGCATCAAACCGGTGCTTAGGGTGTGTTTTTATTAAGACTTTAAATTCTTCCTACCTCAGTTCATCGACTCAGTTAAGTGCAAATATGATCTGTTGGACAGAGCCTAAGAGCTCTGATACCAAGTTGTCACACCCCAATTCCGGCTGAACTAGAAGTGTGAGTGAACCGTCACTGAACCAACGGTTCACACCAGGATCTCAATAAAACCGCGTACACTCATACAAATCATTGCACATAATCATAATCAGAATATAATAAAATACAGTGGAAGTCTTAAATTAAATAAACTGAGTGATCTATTAATAAATAAATAAAATATCAAGTTATTCTCCACACTAAAACGTAATTAATATCCTTACATCACTTTATAAATCCAACTGAAAATAAATAAAATAATCCAAATAAACACCCTAGAGATACACGCAGAAAGGACACTAGCATGAAGCGTCATGCTCGTCCTCTCCTGTTTGCACGTCCAAGGCAGCCACGCCTCCGTACACTGGAGCGTTCAAGTAATCCTCCACCGTATAACCTGCATCAACATCTAAAAACATGTATATATATACAGGGTGAGCTCACAACTTAGCTCAGTAAGACAATCAGACAATGCAACAAACATATGCATGAGTAACATTCACATTATGGTCTGGTTTAAGTTTACAATATGCTATAGAAAGGATTGGCGGCCACCGCACCTCTATACACGAGTGTGTGAAGCCGCCCAATGGATCAAACACCACTGTCGTCCCATATGCACCCACCACGGAATAGAGATTGAGCTAAGACGTCCCGATCAAACACTGCCAACACCTCCCCTGATACTCTACCCATACCACCACGTAAGCCCCTATTGGCTAGGGCTTACAAACTGGGCTCGCAACTAACCAATCCTATATGTCATCACAGTAGGCCCTATCCTAGCACAGCTCCCTACGGCATAGAGATAGAGCTAGAGTCTAGTGGCCAGGCCGGAGACCACAATGCCACTTCCTCCCCCTGATACCCTACCTGCACCAAGCATGCTAAGACAGGATGATACGAAAAGGTGCTAGTGTGAGGAATGATCTCAGACCCCCGGCCCTTCTCATTCCACACACCAACGAAAACAATCACATGCCTAACAGTCACATCCTAGCATAGCGAGTATGCATAAACAATAATAATAACTGAAAGTAAAGGATGACATGCGAGTATGCACAAACATCAGTCCACAGAATCATAGTTATTAACAACGTTTTACTGTTATTAAATTATTAAAATTTAGGTCCGATTCCCTTACCTAATGCTTGTTTAATAGCTTGCTCCACGTCACAGTATCCAAACTTGCTCACAAGGTCCTACACAATGTTAGGGTTGAATTAGAATAGTTTTTTTAGGATTTACCTTGGTCGAAAATCCAACTGGGTCAAAAACACTCCTCACAGAGCATACCGGTCGCAGTACCAATCGTAGCACTGTGGGGAAAGGTGCGACCGGTATGGTCGACCAGTCCCCACAGACAAGTCTCCAAGAGGTACCGGTCGCAGTACCGGTCGCATATGGTGCCACCGGTATGGTCGACCGGTATGTCTCTGGAAGACCATACATCCAGTTCTCGCCTTTCGTCGGTGACCCCCTATTGATCCTAGGGTTTCTACTACACATTCTAGGTCTGAGCACTGAGTTAGAGTTGTTTCCAACTCCATTCAAGTCTTAATTCCGATGATCTTCAACTTAGAACTTGAATCTAGGGTTTACCGACTAGATTAGGGTTTGTCGGCAAAACAAGGTTTAGATCAATACCTGCTTTGTATGGTATTGATCCAATCATAACTAACCATCCTAGAATACTTAATGTAGAGGAAGGTTTAAGCACTTACCATTAACTCGTGATAATGTATTCTTCGTCGAACGACAATGGCGGCTCTTCCCTCTCCTTCCTAGCTTCTTCTCCTTCTTCAATCTCTTTCTCCTCTCTAGGGTTTGTGAGGATCAAGGAAAGGGATTTTAGGAGGTTTAAAGGTCCTTATATAGGCTAGGATTAGGTTTAGGAAGCCTCCTAACATTAGGAAATTCCTTCAGTTTGAAATTTGGAAAGTGGGACCCGCAGAGATCCTTTTTCGGATCTAAGCTACGCAGGCCATACCGGTCGACCATCGACCGGTACCATCGACCGGTATCCAATTTTTCATACTTGAATTGGTCCGATTGGTCCGATTTCATACCTAGTTGTTATCCGCTCGTCCCGTCTGGTCCAGTGATGATTGAAAGACCTATTACGACATGAATTAAAGGTTTAGATCGGATTCATGGAGTGCGGGTCTTACAACCACTCTTTGTTCTCCTAATAAAAATTCCCTCCCTTGTACAAAAGGGGAGGGGGATCCTCATCTGATGATTCTCCCAATTTATGATTTTCTTAGTGAGGATTTATATGGTTTAAGCTTCTTACTCCTATTAACACAACATTGCTTGGTAAATGGCTTTGATGCTTTCAGAAATAACAAGATGCACTGTGGCACCTTTTTAGTCTTGGTTTCCGATTTTATGTTTTGTCTTGGTTGTTGGTTAGCCTTTGGAGATTATTCCACTAGTGCTTAGCTCAGCTTGATTTTGGTCCCTTTCTTTGGTTGGGTTACTTGTTGTATTCTCTTTCCATGGGTTAATAAATTCCCACTTACACCAGAAAAGAAAAAAAATTGCACTGTGGCATTAAAGAAAGCCAAATATGGTAGGTGGTAAATGGAGTATAGGCCTAGATAGAACACCAATGGTGTAGCCATATGGAGAGGAATTATGGCGTCATCTCCTTCTTTCTGTCAAAATTCTCTACTATTAACAGGCAGCGGGGATAGAGCTCTAGGTTATTGGTGTAGTAAAAAGCCTTTATAAGAAGATTTTCCTATTTTATTCCAAAACAATAGAATAAATTACCAAGAGTTCAAGGTTACCCTGATTTGAGATCATTGGTGAGATTCACCTCTGTATATGTCTTGTTGTTCTGTGTTTTGAATTGCTTTGTTATTGTCATTTGTTTTGTTTAGGCTTTTAGCCTTTCGGCTGTAACATTCTCAGGTGGGTTTTTCAAGTCTTCTTTCCCTTTCCCAATGAATAAAATTTAATTTAATAGGGAATAAAATTTGTTCAACTACTATGGTGATGCTCTAGATTTGGCTCAATAGCCAAGGAAGTGACCATTGATAGCCCCTTCCCTTTAATTTTTCTCTTTCAGTCTATGCAGTGTACATCAGGCACTAGTGGCAATTAAAGAGCTTAACCATATTACACTTCTTGCAATTGTTTAGAGCATGTATTTAGAAAGAAATAAAAGATTTGAAGGAAAAAAGAGGAGGTTTTCACGCTAGAGGGTAATATTGGTTATTCAAGACTGGATTTTGTATATAAAAAATAATCTAAATATACTGAGTTTGGAAGTAAATGTTCAAGGCTTCAAGGCCTTGCAAATATCATGAGACATGGTTTTTGTCAAAAAAATTGTTTTCAGTTTTAATTTCTATCCTACATATATGTTTCTCATTTGTAATTGCAGAGATAATTGTAAAGATTAGGCTCATGGTTTACATTATTTTTGTAGTAATGAACTTTTGTTTGTGTTTCTTATAAAAAAAATCCTGGTGCTCTTTATAGTTGGGTCATGAAAACTGAGTTATATTATATTGGATTTGAATGATCTTATCTGTAGTACTCCATTGGTAGATAAAAACACGTAAAAACACCACTCCTGATTTTCTAGCTCTTAATTTTTCTATGTAATTAGACTATAGCATGTTTCCATATCCTTGACTCTGTTGTTTGTGTTTCAATGTTGGCTATGGCCAGAACTGATCTGATACAGATTGGTAGTATTGTCCATGATGTAAGAATGAGCATGTATACTGTTGTGGAGAGGTATAATCTTTGTATTTTTTTTCCTATCCCAAACTAGTGGTTACTTAATTTTGCTTGGTAGTAAGGTTGTATATGGTTTAGGTTGACTGTAATAATTAGTACCAAATGGATTAACGATATTTTTTCTTAATGTATATTACACTATAATGGCTAGTAGTTCGTGACACAAAATAGAATTCATGAAATGGTCAAAAGCCAATGTTGATGCTTTTGTGGATATTTTAGTTAAGGAAGTAGTGAATGGCAGCAAAATCACTAGTACGTTCAACAGAGCAAGATGGGCCAACATCAACCAAAAAATTGAAGATAGGGTGGGTAGAGATTTTCATCCTAGAAAACTGAAGAACAAACTGTGCAAATTAAGGAGTGAGTATAGCAATTTTAGGAGTTTGGTGCGATCAATTTGTATGGGATGGGATGAACTGACTAGAAGGGTCATCACATCAGATAAAGGCATCTGAGATACACTAATCAAAGTAAAATCATGACTTTTCTTCAGGTTGGGCAATACAATCTAACGATCTAATATCAATACTTCACACATTGATTCTAAGAAAATCCTAGATGGGCAAAGTATCAAAGGAATGAATTGCCACAGTACACTGAGCTATGTATTATTTTTTATGAAATGGTCAAAGGCCAATGTTGATGCTTTTGTGGATATTTTGGTTGAGGAAGTAGTGAATGGCAACAAAACCACTAGTACGTTCAACGGAGCAGGATGGGCCAACATCAACCAAAAAATTAAAGAGAGGGTGAGTAAAGTTTTTCATCCTAGAAAACTAAAGAACAAACTGTGCAAATTAAGGAGTGAGTATTGCAATTTTAGGAGTTTGGTGCTATTAATTGGCATGGGATGGGATAAACCGACTAGAAGGGTCATCACATCAGATAACGGCATCTGGGATACACTAATCAAGGTAAAATCATGACTTTTCTTCAGGTTAGGCAGTACAATCTAGCGATCTAATATCAATACTTCACAAATTGATTCTAAGAAAATCTAGGATGGGCAAAGTATCAAAGGAATAGACTGCCACAGTACACTGAGATATGTATTATTTTTGGTGATTCTTATGCCACTGGATCATTTACTTTTGCCAATACCAAGGATATCTTGGATGATGACGATGATGACATAGAAATTAGGGACACAGAAAATTCTAACTCAATTGGCCCCAAGAGAACTTGCCAACGAACACGACCGTTCGAGAAGAAATGCTCACAACCTTGATTGAACACCTTTTGCTATTAGGAAAAAAAGCATGACAACCGAATTAGCCGGAGCTATCAGAGAAACGGTTGATCACTCCAGGGCTAGACTAGAGTTGTTCACTACATCCTCTTCTCCTTCTCCCATTACTGTGACTTCAACTGGATTTTCAATTTCGACATGTGTGGCGTTGCTAGATAGTATGCCAGATTTGGATAAGGATTTATATCTCTGTGCTGTAAACCATATATAAGACAATCCAGACTGGAGGGAGACGTTCATTAGCATGGCAGATGAAAGAAGTTGTGGCTGATAGAATCTATTTCGAAGTAGATTCTAGAACTATAGTTTGTGGACCATTTGATGTTTTCAATACTGTTTACTTTAGTTTTATTATTATGTCATGGATGGATCAATATGGTTTGATAATTTAGTTTTCATGGATTTAACATTATGGTTTTATTTTTCAGTAATATAACAATGTGCTTTACATTTTTAAACTTTAACAATGTGCTTTCAGATTTTTCATTGGTTCCTTCCATTACAATAAGTTGGCTTACAACTAGAATGTTTTGTCTAAATCTCAATGTGCAGTATATACAATGAACGGTCAAATTAATCATGATGTTATTGAGTATTTCTGGATGGAGGAAGAACAAGAGTGTCAATTCTTGGGCCTACTAGCACTTGATGAGATTGACAACTGAATTCACTGTAGAGAACCATGTAGAGATAGTATCTTGCCTAGTGCATCATGGATGTCTGAACTTATGTTTGACAATAGTAATAGGATATATGATGAGCTTCGGATGGAACGTCATGTTTTTATCAACTTATGTAACCTGATAAAGCAACGGGGTTGGCTACAAGATAGCTGATACATTAGAGTTGACGAATAGATTGCCATGTTCATTTAGGCACTACAGGGGAGATGGAGTAATAGAAAATTTGCTGAGAGGTTCCAACACTCTGGTGAGACCGTAAATAGATTTTTTTCATATAATATTGAGGGCATTCTTGAAGTTGGGTAGCGAGAATATTCAACACCCTTCATTCAATGAGATACCAATACAGATTAGACATAATATAAAGCACTGACCCTTCTTCAAGGTATGCTTCTGCTTATAGTTATCTATAATATTTTCTAACAGTGTAGATGCTTTTATCTTATGAGACGATTTTTATGTATTATGATTGTATTGGGGTAATCGATGGCACACATATTGATGCTTCCATTCCAATGGATTCATAAATACCATATAGGATAGGAAGCAGGGACTATCACAAAATGTAATGTGTGTCTATGATTTTAATATAAAATTTACCTATGTATTTGCTAGGTGAGAAGGGAGCGCAAACGATTGTCGGGTATTCAACAAAGCAAGATGGGATACAAATTTGATATTTCTTCATCCTCTTGCAGGTACATAGAAATAAAGTTACCTGTAAGTTTCATTGAATGTTGTTACATTTTCTTATAGCTTATTTAATTATGTTACAATATTGTAGGAAAATATTACGTTGTCTGGTTATCTGACTCTCAATGGTTACATGACTCCATTTAAAGGGGATAGATATCACCTGCATGATTATCGGGGAACTGGACGTCACCTTAGAACCGCTAAGGATTTGTTTAATCATAGGCAATCTTCCTTAAGGAATGTCATTGAAAGAGCATTCGGGGTTTTGAAGGCTAGGTTCGAAATTTTGAAGTTAATGCCATCATATCCATTAAAGATTTAAGGTGCCATTATTGTTGACTATTGTGCTCTACATAATTTCATTAAAGATGAGCAAATAGCTGACACAAAATTTAATGCACTGGGTGAATTTGAAGCCTTGGTACTCGGTCAGGATAATGATCATGTAATCTTGTTGGGTGATGTTGTGGTTGAAAAAAATGATAATTTGAATGAGACAGCAGTTGAGATGAATGCACTAAGAGTTTATATTGCAAATCATTTGGCTAGATGACATAATTTACTTCCGATATGATATGTACTACCCTTTAAAATTTATTTAACTCAGGATTGTGTTGTGTATTTTTTCATCAAAATACAATTGTTAGTGTGATGTTATTAATTAATTTACACTTTTTTTAATTCCTATGTCATTTATTGTATCTCTAAAATTAAGCACTTAATTTTTTAAACTTTACAAAAATATGGCTGACAATATTCCACTAATGTGCGTTTGTGGAAGGGGGCAAATGGTAATGCGAACTTCACGAACGAAGAAAAATCCCGGGCGATGGTTTTAGACATGTCCAGAACAGCAGGATCATGCAAAGGCTTTTGTCTGGTTGGATGAATCTAGTGAGACTGAATCATTACTGTCTCAGTCCACTGAAGAGTTGCATGTGACTAGGGACACTAACCACGTGCATCATGAAGTGCATGTAAACCAATCGTATTTATACCCTATATATGGGGTCATTGTGTTCTTATCAGTTTGGGTTCTTCTAATAACATGTTTTGTTGTTAACATATGGTGCAACATGTATTGAGAGCATCTGTGATGAATGTAGTATATATATATATATATATATATATAACTTAAACCTTAGAAATGAATGGCTGAAACAATCCAGAGTCATTGTTACCAAACGAGATTATGCTCCAGACTAAAAGTTACCAAATGAGATTCTGCTCTCAAATAGCTCTGGAATCAATCCAGAGTCATTGTTACCTAATGGCATTCTACTCCCAATTAGCTCTGGAGTTGATTCTGGAGTAGCATTATCAAACAACATTCTACTCCCAAAAACCTGACTCCAGAGAAGAAGTAGACAACTGACTCCAGACTAGAAGTAGCTCCAACGGAGCAAGAGTGTTATCAAACGGGACCTTAGTAAACAAGTAGTAAACAATTACTACTACGAACACAGTGTAAACAATTATTAAACAATCAGTAAACAATTAATAAACAATCAGTAAATAATTAGTAAACAATCAGTAGAAAATCAATAAACAATCAGTAAACAAACAGTAAACAATTAGTAAATAATTGCCACCACGAACATAGTAAACAATTACCACAAACACATGAAACAATTAGTAAACAATTACTACCACGAACACAATAAACAATTACTAGGGATCCCCAATTACTAATTGACTAAAGAATTGGAACACAGTGGAACCATACCTGGACGTTTGTTAGAAGAAAATCACCATAGGAGAGTCACCTCAAATTTGAAGAACTAGGGTTTGTACTTACGCACAGGGCCATGAGGGTTGGGGGTTCAGGGTTGGAGGCTGGGGTGGGTTTTTAAATAGGAGTTATAGGGCTAGGGTTTGGAGTGGTGAACAGGGGAAAAACTATTAGGATTTTGGGGTTGCAGGTGGAGTAGGTTTCTCAATCACAATTGCAGAGGTCGAATAGGTTGAGAGAGGGGGGTTTGGAGTCACTAACAAAGATGGGAGACGAAGGGGTCTTTTTAATCAGTTGGTTTGTAGATACAAGAGAAGGAGACGAAGTTGAGGAAGAAGTTGACGACCTTTCCTTTCGCTTTTGTAAAAGGAGTTGAAGATGGGAGAGGGATACAAGATCGGAGACGGAGGCAGTAAAAATCACTGATTTGTTTCCAGCCAACACAGACAGGAGAAGAAGAATGGGTAAAATCAGATTTACTTCTAGGGTTGTATGGAAAATGTTTGGGTTTTACAATCAAAAGGGTGAGTTAAAGGTAAAGTTGGGATTTTAAAAATAAGAAACGGTAAAAACTTGTCAGATTGGGGTTTTGTAAAATTTCAATGTAGTGCAGGGGAGGTCTATTGCTTTTTTTTTTTTTAATGGAGGGTGTTCCATAACATTTTGATAAACTACAGGGGAGGTCTATAAAAATTTCAGTATCCAAAAATGGTGGGCTTATAGATTGCGTGGTATCAGGATCCAATGACATGTCAAATAATTGTGATCTACCTTTTATTCTTTCCTATTTTATGAGGTGCTCAAATAAATTGGGGAGCATTTGGGATTTTAGTAGGGGTGTCAATCTATTTCGGTTTTGATTTTGTACTAGCAAGTTTAAAATCATATCTTTAAGAAAAGCCTAGTTTTGGTCGGTTTAAGTTTCGATTCAATTTTCTTTTAATATTTTATCGAGTTCGTTTAATAAGCTTTTATTGGGTTCTTATCGGTTCAATTCACTTTTCAGCTACCTAAGGGTATCAATTTGAATCAGAACCTAAAATGAAACATGTATCACATTGTTTATACTGAGATTGGTATACCTCTTTTTTATCCAATACAGTAATGATTCAAGATTTGGTACTATTTTTTATCTGGTACGATAATGGCTTATATCGAGGAACTAGTAAATAGAGGGAATCTCAAAAGTTCAAACTAATAAATAGAGGGTGTAAGACCCGTACTTCAAAAATCTTGTCTAACCTAAGTTTCACGTCGTGACAAGTCTTTCAATCATAATCGGACCAGAAGACGAGGCCGGGTACCGAACCACGAGATCAAGGTGCACAAAACGAACCTTTTAGACCAAAATTTTACATACCGGTCTGACATACTGGTTGGACTATTCGTCAGACTGGTATGTCCAATCGGAGTGACTACGAGAGTGGAAACAGACTCCAGTGGGTCCCATACTATGAATCTGACTCCGAGAGATCTTCTATACGTAGGAAACCTTCCTAGAATGGTATTTCACTCTATAAATAAACCTTTCCTCCTTAGATCCCTTTCAGTGAATCTCAAACCCTAGAGCCGTCTGAAAGGAGATCTGAGAAGGAGCAGAGAGGAAGAAAGCTCTACAAGAGGGGATTCCGTTGGGAGGAGAGCACCGCCAATAAGAGAATATAGGTAAGTGCTCTATCTCTGTAGGAAGGTTGGTTGTAGATCAATGTCGTGAAACAGCGTATTGATCCAAAACCCTAGTTTCTTGTAAAACCCTAATTCTCTGTGAACTCCATTCTGAGAAGGATGGGAGCACTGTTCTACGATTTCAAATGAAGTAATAACCTAAATCTAATGGACCTAATAGGCTCGCAAACCCTAGAATGGTTAGGGAAGCCCTAGTGGAAGCCTAGTCAAGGATCGACTGAAAGGGGAATCAGAAGTTGGACTCAAGGAGCTTGTTCGGTTGGAGTACTGGTGGCACATAAGTCCGACCAGTACTGCCACCGGTACCATTCGAAAAGCTTGTCAGAGTTGTCCAATTGGACATACCTGTCTGAGTACTAGTCTGACATTCTGCACCATGACTTCCAATAGGTATGGGTGTTTTGTACAGGTTTTGAGTCCAGACTTGATTTCGACCAACTTAAACCCTGTAAACCTAATTCTAATCAATAAATATTGTCATGTAGGACTTATAGACGGTGAAAGTAGACTTTGTGACGCAGAGAAGACTTGCTATCACACGTCAGGTAAGGGACAAGACCCCAAACCCTAATTAACTAAACAGTAAAATGTTGTTTCTGTGTCTATTGTCTATTGTCTGTGCATATCACATGTCATTTTATTTTATTTATTGCTATTATCTATTCATGCATACTCGTTATGCTAGGATTGTTGTTTGTTAGACATGTGATTGTTTTTGTTGGTGTACGAAATGTAAAGGGGAGTGGAGCCCTGGATATATCCTCACACTAACATCTTTTCATATTGCTGTCTACCTTAACGAGCTTGGTACGAGTAGGGTATCAGGGGGAGGAGGTGGCATGTAATTCATCCTGGCGACCAGACTCGAGCCCTATCTCTATATCGTAGGGGGCTATGCTGGGGTAGGGTCATAGATACTGTGATGACATATAGGACTACTTAGACACGGAACCTACTTGTAAGCCCTGACTAATAGGGATGTAGGTATTGGTGCAGAGTAGGGTATCAGGGGGAGAACGTGGCATGTGATTTATCTTGGCTACCAGACTCTAGCCCTATCTCTATTTCGGAGTGAGTTTAGTGGGCAACAGCAGTGTGTAATCCCTTGGGCATTACCACACTCTCGTACATAGAGGTGTGGTGGCCACCAAACCTTACCATAGCACTTTGCAAGTTATACCTGATCCAATGTGAATGTTATCTCATGTATTTGTATGTTGCATCGTCTTGTTTCTTACTGAGCTAAGTTATGAGCTCATTCTGTATCTATATACTCTTTTTTCAGATGTTGATGCAGGTTATTCTATAGAGGATTTTGTTGTCGCTCTGGTGTATGGAGGTATAGCTGCTTTGGACGTGCAGGCAGGGGAAGACGAGCATGATGCTTTATGCGAATGTCCCTACTGTGTGTTTCTTTAGGATGTTTCAGTTATTTTCTTGAGTTGGAATATGAAACCATGTAATAACTACTTAGTTACATTTTGGTTTGAGAATAATTTGGATACCTTATTTATTTATCAATAGAGACTTAGTTCATTTATTTAAAGTCTTTCGCTGTATTTATTATATTCTGATTATGGTTAGCTTGTGTGGTTTGTTTGTTGACACGATCTATTGAGATCATGGTATGAGCCATTGGTTTAGTAGTGGTTGACTCACACTTTTGGTTCAGCTGGAATTGGGGTGTGACAATTTGGTATCAGAACTCCTAGGCTCTGTCTAGCAAACTATTTATGCATCTAACCGAGTCCAATGAACTAAGATAGGAAATTCTAAAAGCTTTAATACAAACACACCATAAGCTATTATTAATGCATGAGACCAATGAAGAAAGAGCATAACGGACTATAATGAAAGAGAACCCATATCAATAATTATCTTCTGTGAAAGAAAAAATAAATAAATAAATAAATATTTTAAATTATACGACAGAGTACAGTCCACAGGCCGGACAATTACCCTAATAGCGAAGTAAAATCTATAAAATAGCCCTCTTCCTTAGGGGGCAGTAGACCAGGTCACCATCATTGGAAACCTACAAAAGAACGGCCAACTCTTGAGTGTTGAAGGAGATCAGAACCCCCTTCACAAAAATTGGTAATGCAGAGCTCTCAACAGTGCTCGAAGTCATTGGGGTCCCCTTCAAGCTCTAAGTTGGCATAAAAGTGTTTTACTAGGTTGGGACGAGTGCATTCGTTCTATTATATCATTGGAAACCACCCAAGTGTGTCGAACTCAAAAAAGACTACTCGATACTCATATTCAACAAACAAAAATACATTCACATAATTACCTCTGAAATCATACCGTCAAAGTCTCAGTTACAGTAACTTCGATTACTCTGATTTCACCATAAAATCGTCATACTCAGGCTTCCGACGTTCTTCTCCAATACAAGTTGTCAGCTTAAAAGAAAAAAGAAAAACAAAATGCAAAAACAAAAGAAGATTACAAGAGAAGAATAGAGGTTGCAAGAGCAATGTCCTTAGTACTCGCTATGCCTCTCAGATAATCGGTGCCTCCAAAGGAAAATTGTTACCCTATTTATAGTTGTTTGCTTGCGGAGTTCAAACTATTTCAATTCTGCGAATGGCTAACATTTGGATTTTCCACCAATCAAAAGAAGATAGGGTTTCCAACGTGGTCTCAACATAGGTTGTTGCTTGATCATGTGTACGCCAACTGGTGTCAATGAGTTAAGTAAACTCTACTTTTTTGAAAGATGCTTCTGTAATAGCGCTAGTTCGGGGACCCACCATTTTCATGCCACGGTGTAAAGGCATCACCTTTATTCTAAAACTATCCCTGGTGACAGGATTAAAGCTGAATCGGATTCCTTTATGGGTCCATCCGAAAGGATCCCCCGTGGTATTCTTTTCACGCTACATTATCGGAGCTGTGGTTGGGCCAAATTATGGTTCGGCCATATTGTCTATATTATGGGCCTCAACGTCATCTGGGTCGTACTCTGATGCATCCGGATCTTTCGTGATCTCCCTTCTATTTAGGTGCCTCCTTATGGTTGCTTCAAATTCATCATCAGATGATTCGGCCTTATTCCTTTCATATAGAAGTTCATTTCTTTTTGTCTGTTTCTTCTTCTTGTAGCAGTTTCTCTAAGGCTTCTTGTACTTCCATGGGTTCGTCTTACCCAAAACCTTCTAATGATTTTACCTTTGTAATCCAGCTAGTTTGTAGTATCAGTTCATGATCTTCATAATAAGTTTTGTATCTGAAAGACAATGTCCTCTCCAGCTTCTTCTATATTTCTTGCAGCTTCTCAACCCTTCTTCTCTTTTGTTCTAATTATGTGGTAATATTTGGGTATCTAAGCTCTTCTTCTGTTTCTTTTAGAGAGGTAGGCAACATCTTGTATGAGAAACCTATTCGGACTAGGTTTACTGAGGTCTTGAAGATTGTAATGACAGAGTTTTTTGTCTGTTCTGTAAAGACCAGAGCTAAGGCACCTGTTATTTTAATCCTTACAAACTTTCTTGGAAATTCTTTAAATGCTTCTCTAATGACCTTCTGCAATTGTTCATTAATAATTTTTTCAATCTTAATGTTAGGCTAGACTAAGACTCTTTTTAAGAAACCATACTCAAAAAGATCATTAAAGCTTTCTTCAGATCCCCTAACTAAGTTCATTACAAATGCAATATGATGAGATCCTAATTTATCCTTAATTCTATATGCATGCTTATAAATTAATTCTCCTCTAATAACAAGGTTTATGTTTTTATAGAAAGTTGTGTACTGGTTCATAACTTGTTCAACTAGTTCTACATGCTTCTTTGAAACCAAATTAGCATGTTCTTGCATGGTTAATCCTGATGAAATTCTAAATGCCTTTAGAGTTTTAAGGGTGGCTTCTTGGCTATTCCCTAGAGTAGATGCATGAAATGAGGCTGACCTAAACTGATCTAGATGAAAATCATTAAGATCAATCAGATTAATCTATTTTGTCCTATCCATGACTACAAACTATTGTTTTCCCTTAGCAAACCTTCTTTTGTGGAATGCATTCCAATTAAAATAAGTCTTTATACTAAAAACCAGGTCTGTCAAAAATCTATGACCGATCTGGTCATTGGGATGCAGCCTTAATCTTAAAGACATTACATGGGCTAATAGTGACAGTTCAAATAGATTGCAGTTTGTATTGGCTATTTTACCTCTATAATCTCTCCTTAGAGGTACTTTATTGTTGATATTATCTTCTTCCCTTCTAGAATTGAGGGGATTAAACAAGTAGATCATTGTCACCATAATGTTCCTGTAATCATTTAAAGTAAAAATTAAAATACCTAATTGACCCCAAAGTTTTGATCATCTACAAAATGTTTTGTTAATCACTATCTATAGTTTTTTCATCTTCTTCTTCTTTTTCTTCTTCTGTCATTTCTCTAGTAAGAGCATTTGCTAGAGAATTCTTTTCTCCAGGACGTGCTCATATATATATATATATATATATATATATATATATATATATAGCTTTGTTTGCCATTATTGAAGTTTATTCTTAACATTTCGTAATTTTCTATTTTTAAAACCTACAAAGTATTTACAATCTGTCTAATTAAGAATTTATTTTATATAACAAAAACGTCAAATTTGTTTAGGGCTTTTAGGTAGCTCATAGTTCTTTTTCAAATATACACTATTTTTGTTATGTGGGATTGAAAGTCCTAGATGTATATCTATATACTACCTCGTTTATCTGATTTTTGGGTCTGGCTAATAGAACTGCAGCCCAATAATAAACTGATGCATCTGTTTGGAAAATCATAAAATCTTTTTCCTTAGGTAGTCTTAGTTTTGGTAAATTTTTGCAGATTTCTTTTATTTAAATAATTCTTTCTTCATCCTCTTTATTCCATTTCCATTTGTAGCTCTTTTTTAGTTTTAATTTTAATGTTGCCCTTAATTCTACTAATCTAAGTATAAAGTCTCCCACATAATTTAAACATCCTAGAAACATTTGTAACTGTTTTACATTAGTAATTTTATTATTAAAATTTTTTATTTTCTTAAAATATGTGGCTGTAATTGTACTTCTTCTGAATCTATAACTAATCCTAAAAAGTCTATCTTTTCTTGATATAATTTGGCCTTCTTAGCACTAATGATTAAACCATGATACTTTCAGCTATCTATTTTAGATGTTTTCTATGTTCCTCTATGGTTTTGTTATAAACAAGGATATCATCTATATAAATTATATTGTTGTCACTGTAGTTTCTAAATATACTATCCATTCTTCTTTGAAAGATCTACAGGGCATTTTTAAGCCCAAAAAGCATTACAAGCCATTCATACTAAAAAAATTTATTTATGTTAAAGGTTGTATATTCTATGCTATTTTCTACCATTCGTATTTACTAGTATCCTGATTTACAATCAAATTTACTAAACCATTTACTTTCTACTGCTCTTTCTATTAATCTGTCTTTATTCGGTATTCTATATCCATCAAATTTTGTATTGTCATTTAATTCTTTACAGTTAATGACCATTCTCATTTTTCCACTAAGAATTTATGCATGATTCCTCACTTAAAAGCTGGACTGCTATGAGGACTAGTAGTTTCTCTTATTAATTCTGCTTCTTTTAATTCTTTATACTGTGTTTCCATTTCATGAAAATCTTCTTGATTTATTAATATCTCTTTTGGTCTAATAATTCTACAAGGATCTATCATAACTAGTTCTACTCTAGCTTTATTTTTCTCCCATAATTCTTGGGGATCTTCACTAAAATTTTCTTTTAAATTTTCTCTACTTTCATTCTCATATTGTTTTTTAATTATTTCTTCTATCCTGATATTATTATAATATTTAATAATTTTTATTCTAAATCATCATTTATTTATATGGATTATATTGTTTCTAAATTTATTATTTTACATTTTCCTATTGAGTCTAATTCCAGATATTTTTCCAAGTCTTCTGTATCTATTTCTTCTGTACATTTTAAAGCTGGAGATTTTTCTATCTTAGCATGGTCATGGTCCATCACGCTTGCTGAAGAACTCTGATCTAAAAGTAAAGAGATCCAAAAGTTTAAGGTATCAAGAATACTATAGGCCGGTCGTTAAGAGGACCACTAACTAGTTGAGGAGCCTGGCAAAGTTATATGATCCAAATATTCGTAGAAAGGATGATATTTTCTTAAAAATACATTTCCTGATGATAGATCACTACCACCATGATCTTACTACCGGATCTTAGTTATTAAGAATTGGTGATTGGCAATGGAAACATGAACATTATACGCTATAGTATGATACTTATGTAAATTTCCATTAGCGAGTTGACCATATTTTGGTTGTTTTACTGGTTGCCACATGTAAGGTGAGAGGAGATTATAATTACCACTACAAAATAAACTTCCACTATCAAAATACGCACGGACTCTAAAAGGTTTATACCCAGGGAAAAGAAGATTGACGTTGATATAACTACTATTAGCACTTGTAATTATATTTTTGTACACTAATTGGAGGTCCAGGCCATTCTGTTGTCTGGCTTTGTAAATATCATCTAAGTTCTGGCTAGTAAGCATTTGGTAAGGTTTTTTTTTTTTTTTTTGTTTCTATTTAGAAACATAGTGACTACAGTATAATTTATATAGATGATATCCTTGTTTATAGCAAAACCATATAGGAACATAGAGAACATCTAAAACAGATAACTTAAAGTATAAAAACTCATAGTTTAATCATTAGTGCTAAGAAAACCAAATTATATCAAGAAAAGATAGACTTTTTAGGATTAGTTATTGATTAAGGAGAAGTAGAATTACAGTCACATGTTTTAGAAAAAATAAAAAAAAATTAATAATAAAATTACAGATGTAAAACATTTACAAAAGTTTTTAGGATGTTTAAATTATGTAGGAGAAATTATACCTAGATTAGTGGAATTAAGGGCAACATTAGGATTAAAACTAAAAAAGAGCTATAAATGGAAATGGAATAAAGAAGATGAAGAAAGGATTATTCAAATAAAAAAATCTGCAAAAATTTACCAAAACTAAAACTACCTAAGGAAGAAGATTTATGATTATCCAAACAGATGCATCGGATTATTATTGGGCTGCAGTTTTATTAGCCAGACCCAAAGGATAGGTAAACGAGATAGTATGTAGATATACATCTAGGACTTTCAATCTCATACAACAAAAATGGTGTACACTTGAAAAACAACTATGGGCTATCCTAAAAGCCCTAAACAAAGTTTTTGTTATACAGAATAAATTCTTAATAAGGACAGATTGTAAATACTTTGTAGGTTTTAAAAATAGAAAATTAAGAAATGTTAAGAATATATATATATATATATATATATATATATATATATATATATATATATATATATATATATATATATATATATATATATATATATATATATGTTGAGCACATCCCTGGAGAAAAAAATTCTCTAGAAGATGCTCTTACTAGAAAAATGGCAAAAGAAGAAGAAAAAGATGAAAAAAACTATAGACAATGATTAACAAAACATGTTGTAGATGACCAGAACTTTAGGGTCAATTAGGTATTTTAATTTTTGCTTTAAATGATTACAGGAACATTATGGCTCCAATGATCTGCTCGTTTAATCCCCTCAATTCTAAAAAAGAAGAAGATATTATCAATAACAGAGTACCTCTAAGGAGAGATTATAGAGGAAGAACATCCAACATAAACTGCAATCTATTTGAACTGTCACTATTAGCCCATGTAATGTCTTTAGGACTAGGTTTGCATCCCAATGACCAGATCGGTCATAGTTTTTTGGCAGACCTTGTTTTTAGTATAGAGACTTATTTAAATTGGAATGCATTCCACAAAAGAAGGTTGGCTAAGGGAAAACAATAGTCTGTAGTCATGGATAGGACAAAATAGATTAGGGTTAATTACACAGACACCCCCCTTTAGTGTAGTGAAATTACATAGAACTACCATGCTTTTATAAAAGCTACACAGAATACCCCTCTAACAATCCTATCATACAATCTCACCCACACCGTTACTTTTAACTTAATGGCAGAGGGTTAAATTTTTTTTAAGACAAAAATACCCTTACTAAGTGCATTTTTGAAAATGAAAAAGAAAATAAAAAAATATAAAAATGAAATTGAAAAGTTTTGAAGGTAAAAAAGTCTTTTTAGCATCTAAAAATAATAAACCCTTTTAAAAAAAATTTGTCTAAAAGACACTTAGTAAGGGTATTTTTGTCTAAAAAAAATTTGACTTCTGTTGTTAAGTTAAAAGTAACGGTGTGGGTGAGATTGTATGATAGGATTGTTAGAAGGGTATTCTGTGTAGTTTTTGTAAAAACAGGGTAGTTCTATGTATTTTCACTACAGTAGAGGGGTGTCTGTGTAATTAACCCAATAGATTAATATAATTGATCTTAACGATTTGCATCTAGATCAGCCTGGGTCAGTCTCATTTCATGCATCTACTCTAGAGAATAGCCAAGAGGCCACCCTTAAAACTCTAGAGGCATTTAGAATTTCATCAGGATTAACCAAGCAAGAACAAGCTAAGTTGGTTTCAAAGAAACATGTAAAACTAGCTGAACAAGTTATGAATCAGTACACAACTTTCTATAGAAACATAGACCTTGTTATTAGAGGAGAATTAGTTTATAGGCATGCATATAGAATTAAGGATAAATTAGGATTGCATCATATTGCATTTGCCATGAATTTAGTTTGGGGATCTGAAGAAGATTTTATGATCTTTTTGAATATGGTTTATTAAAAAGAGTCTTAGTCTAGCCCAACATTAGGATTGAAAAATTTAATAATGAACGATTGCAGAAGGTCATTAAAGAAGCATTTAAAGAATTTCCAAAAAAGTTTGTAAGGATTAAAATAACAGGTGCCCCAGCTCTGGTTTTAACAGAACTGACAAAAAACTCTGTCACTACAATCTTCAAGACCTCGGTAAACCTAGTCCGAATAGGTTTCTCCTGCAAAATGTTGCCTGCCTCTCTAGAAGAAACAGAAGAAGAGCTTGGATCCCAAAGATCACCACAGAATTAGAACTAAAGAGAAGAAGGGTTGAGAAGCTGCTAGAAATAAAGAAGCTGGAGAGGACATTGTCTTTCAGATACAAAACTTACTATGAAGATCATGAAGTGATACTACAAACTAGCTGGATTACAAAGGTAAAATGGTTAGAGGGTTTCGGGTCGGACGAACCCATGGAAGTACAAGAAGCCTTAGAGAAACTACTACAATAAGAAGAAACAAAGAAAAAGAAATACTATGAACTTCTGTATGAAAGGAACAAGGTTGAATCATCCAGTGATGAATTTGAAGCAACCATAAGGAGGCGCCTGAACAGAAGGGACATCATGGACGATCCAGATGCATCAGACTACGACCCGGATGACGTTGAGGCCCATAACATAGACAATATGGCCGAACCATAATTTGGCCCAACCACAGTTCCGATAATGTAGCGTAAAAAGAATAGTACGCGGGGTCTTTTCGGATGAACCCATAAAGGAATCCGGTTTAGCTTTAATCCCTTCACTAGGGACAGTTTTGGAATAAAGTTGATTCCCTTACACCATGGCACGAAAATAGTGGGTCCCCGAACTGGTGCGGTCATAGAAGCATCTTTCAGAAAAATAGAGTTTACTTGACTCACCGGCACCAGTTGGTGTACATGTGATCAAGCAAAAGCCTATGTCGAGGCCATGTTAGAAACCCTATTTTCTTCTGATTGGTGGAAAATTAGAACGTTAGTCATTCGCGGAATTGAAATAGTTTGGAATCCGCATACAAATAGCTATAAATAGGAAAGAAGTTTTCCTTTGGAGGCACCGATTATCTGAGAGGCATAGCGAGTGCTAAGGACATTGCTCCTGCAATCTCTATTCTTCTCTTGTAATCTTTTTTTGTTTTTGTATTTTTTTCTCTCTTAAGCCGACAACTTGTGTTGGAGAAGAACGTCGGAAGCCTGACTATGACAATTTTACGGTGAAATCAGAGTAACCGGAATTGTTGTAACCAAGACTCTGACGATGTGATTTCAAAGGTAATTATGCGAATGTATTTTTGTTTATTGAATATGAGTATCGAGTAGTCTTTTCTGAGTCCTCTCTAAGATCCTTGTCTCACAGTTGTGTCATTCTGGAAATGTTTTAAACCCATTTAAGAAAGTTGGAAAGGGCTAGTAGATTAACCCCAAAAGTGAGGAGCTGTTTAATTTGAGTCTTCTAAGTGAAGATCACAGTCTTTCTTAGTGAAAAAATGTTTAGCTTGAAAGTACCTAAGTGGGAAAACCCAAAAAAAATTAAGGAGATTTAAAGTAATAATTTTATATTAGCAAATAGTGAGACAAATCTTAAGAGAACTTTTCTTAACCAATCAACAAGATTTAAATAGATTGTTATTCCTTTTTAACTTTAAGTAAAGATTTTAGTTAGAGTTTTAAAGGCAAGAAAGTTAATCATACCCATAAAGAGAAATGACTTGGGTTTGTCTTTTCTTTTTATTCACAAAAGATAAAGAAAGTTAAAGTCTTCACAAATTGTCTTAAGACTGTCTCTAAAATAGAAGGGGGTAATTGTGTCCAAAAGAAAGCAAAAGGTGTGGGCCTCATGTCCAATCAGAGTCAAGTCGGGTCAGACTTGCAACCCTAAGGTACCCAAGGTTTCAGACTTAACCAATGTGAGATTATCTCCCCCTCATGTGCTGCTCCTCTTTTGGGTAATATACACATGGAATTATTCCCAACACTCTCTCTCATGTGTTGCCGATTTTTTAGATGACAATACACGTTGCATATATAGTCCTTTTATTCAGTGACCATAGGGAATGAACTTAGAACTCTAATACATGTTAAGTTTTCATTTGCAAAATTTAAACTAAAATAGAAGGACTATCAAGTGTACAACGTACCTAAGATTTTAGATTTTTCAATGTTAGATTATTCCGAATATATATATATATATATATATATATATATATATATATATATATATATATATATATATATATATATATATATATATAATTCCCAACAATTACATACAGCTCCATTTGCAAAATGTTGGCGCACCAAAAATTAAATAAATAAAGTAAATATCATTTTTTTTTTTTTTTGGGGTAAAAAGCAAATATCACATGACCGTTGTAGTTCTGCCTATGAATCCGTATCTCCCAATGACGAACTGAACCATGACGATGTTGGGAGATATGGTTTCATAGGCAGAACTACAATGGTCATGTGATATTTGCTTTTTACCCAAAAAAAAAAAAAAGAAATGATATTTACTTTATTTATTTAATTTTTGGTGCACGTGATTTTTACTTTGAATCCATATCTCCCAACATCGTGACGAACTGAGCCCTGACGATTTAAGGCCACCCAGCCAACTGGAGTCGGATTCCCTGGAAGGTTGAATTTTCAGCGAGATATTAATTATATATTACCAGAATTTCACTCCTTTAATCAGTTGGGCATTTGGTCTAGTGGTATGATTCTCGCTTAGGGTGCGAGAGGTCCCGAGTTCAATTCTCGGAATGCCCCTAATTATTTTCAATTTTGTCTACTTGAGTTCATACTCGAATTCTGTTTCCTATTTTGTCGAGTTTGAGTTCATACTTCCACTCTCTTTCCTTGCATCTGCAGAACCAAAATGCACTACTTGTTGGCATTTTATTCACAATTACAGCAACCTTTCACTGTCACACTCCGGAAATGGGGGACTCTTTTTTCAAACAGATTTGATTTATTATAATTTTTCAAAGCAATGTTCTGACTTTTGGTGATGTTAGATCGAAATGAAAATCAACAAAGATTAAATGGTTTTGGAGTGTTTCACAAACTACAAACTGTCTCCAGACAGAATATAAAATTGGGTAGGGGGGGGATAAAATTCTTTTGTCTGATCAAAACCCAGGACCTACTTGAAACCTAAACAGATTCTGCAAAATGCGAGGGGGGGGGGGGGTCAATTTCAAGCTTGCCTTGTTGCGGCTATATCCAACAATATACTTGGATATGTACAGATAAAATTCTTTTTGTCTGATCAAAACCCAGGACCTACTTGAAACCTAAACAGATTCTGCAAAATGCAAGAAACAATCAACTTCTTCCCCATTAAACACAACTCATTACAGCATGAATAAAACAATATTAGATGGTTAACATTCTTACTCCGGGTTCCAAATTATCCATCAACAGGAAAAACATACAGTTGTCATAAAAAAGCTTGTTCCAGCTCAAATTAGTCCTCTGTTGGAGGGTTTACTGCCTCTTTATGGATCTCCAAATTTCCCATTCTAGACCAACTTTCTGGTGTTCCTTGAGTTGAGCTCAAGTTAGTATCCGATCCCGCAACTGAATTACTAGAGCCTTTTCCTTTCAAATCCACTCCAAGATAATCTGTCAAGACCTTCTTTATTCTAAAGCCACGATAATGACGTTTGTTGCCATTGACGAAGGGAGATCTCTCTCCTCTTGCAGGGCTAATTAGAGGAGTGGGTGAGAAGCTCGGCATGGTTAAAGCCGTTGCATATGGAGTGCTTGAGATGGGCACTGAGTATGGAATAGAAACCCTCTTGTGAGCAATCACACTGACAGATGGAATGGAGGAGTACCCATCCGAATGCTTGGTCAAGTCATCAACATAGAGAAGATCATCAATACGGGCCACAATGTTAAATGCCAGGCTCTCCAAAACTCTGGAATAGCTCTCTAGAATAGATTTCCCAACATCCTGACAATGCAAGATTCTCAATTCATTGAAGACAAGATGTAGAGTAGAACCAGATTTTAAATAGAAGAATTTGAGTAGAACCAGATTTTAAATAGAAGAATTTGAGTAGAACCAGATTTTAAATAGGAGGAGACAAACCTTGTTGTACTGGATCTTGCTCATATCCAAGGTTGTCTGTGGCAGACCTGGAAAACGCTGCTTCAAGCAAAGCAAGAGATTTTCAGCTCGATCTGCAAGCAATTCCCTCTTATCCACATCAACCATCAACTCCTTGACCATTTCCCAGGATGATTTTGAAGTGGAACGGGTTGTAGTAGTGATAGACCTTGAGTTTGTTCTTCGATGCCAGATATATATTGAGGCTTCAACACGGTTAGCAATCTCAAGAGCCTGGTGTTCGGAAGATAGATCAAGGCAATCAAGAAGACATTCAGCAGAGAACTGATAAGAAGTTATGTATCGATGGATCATGTCTCCTAGGCTGGCTCTTCCATTCTGCAACCAAATACGAAAAACTTGTCACTAGGTCTTTATTTTTCTCATAAAACCAGAAAAAATGCATCATATAAGACTTCTCTACCTTTGGTAGAGCATCCAAGTATGATTCAGGGATTTCCATTTCAGCCAATGCAATGCTGTTGATAGCCATGGCAGCTTTAAGGATTTGATTTGTGCACTCACGCTTGTGTTGTAACTGCTTCCTGGAATTTTCTTGGAGACCACCAGGTGGGACACGGGGAACAGGCAGCCACCACTTTTCCTCTTGACGCTGAAGAGGTTTACGGAAAGAAGCTGATCCATCAGCATCCGGGGCAAAAATCCCTTGGTCAACATACCAGAAATCTGTTTTGCTAAAGCTGTCCAATATCTCCTGTGAAAAGTAAAGAACAATTAATTTAGAGAATTAACACAAAATGAGAAGAAATGGAATCAATGAACTAGAAAACAAGCATTTGAGGATCTTACAAGAAGCATGTTGTCAAGTTTACGCAGAGCTGGGAGATTAATAAAGAGATCTGATCGTGGTCTGCAAGTCATAACCTGGATAATGCAACATGGAACAATTTGAGGAAATAAGTTCAGTGAATGAAGTACACATTTTATAGATTAATTTCACAAAAAAATAAAGGAATATATCATTTTTCTGTTCATTGATCATGGTTGTGAATCAATAAATTGAATGTAACCAAAATTTTCAGCAATTGTAAGCAATGGAATGGTTTGAACATGCAATGGAGCTCTAAATCTGGGTACCAGATTTGAAGTAAAACAACTAAAAGTTCAAAACAGTCAAAAAATTAGAAAAGTTCCATCAGGAAAAGCCCTGGAATGTAAAAAAATAGAATAACCTCAAGCTTGCTTCCATCAGGAAATGTTTGCCAAGAGGGTTCAAATTCAACAATATGATCACTGACACACAGAAGCCAATCCATCTCTCTTCGCCACATTGATTTCTTCCCAGGAGAAAGCGGCTCTAATCTCCAAAGCTGCCCAAAAATCGTTGCTACAGATAGGGTAAAACGAAGGGGATAAAAAAGAGAGGCAACCATCAATATACAAGCTAGTACAGGATCCATTTCACAAAAATAAAATTAAGGGGATAAATATGCTTTTCCATCAAAGTAAACTGAAGCTTAGAGACCAAAAAAGAATACCACAGAGATTAGTAATGGCATTGGAAATCGCTAAAGCTGTGCAAACCCCTTTCCCACATCCGGACATGTCTTCCCCCAGCAGCAATTTTGAAAACCTCTCCTTCATCATCTCAACCTCTATTGAAATCCAGTAAACAGCATTACATTAGATAACATTGTTAACAAGAATCATGAAAACTGGGAAAATGAAAGAGAACAAAGGATTACATACCAGAAATTACTAGTACTTGTTTCTCTAATTTCTTATTCTCCGAATGGGCTTTCTCTTTAGACTCCGTGACATCAGAAACTGAACAATTTTGCACCTCCGCATTCCGGATAGACCAACCTAATGGTGATGTCGATGATGACTCTTCCGAGCTGCCATTACTCGTTTCTTCATTAGTCGTTGCATCAGATGTCGATATGTCAGCGCTGGAACTGCTCTCCCTGCACTCCTCTTCAATCGAATCGGTGAATGACCCACTTTCAACCACATTCGCATCGAATCCATCTTTCCTCGCTTCCGTTCCTTGACTCTTCTCGGTCAAACACTCCTCCATCCTCGCCTCCCCTGCTTCAATAAACCCAGCAGGACCACAAAAAAAAAAAAAACAATCTCTTTCACAACCAAACCTGAACAAACAAACTTCTCAAAACGAAACCTTCGCGCAGCCAAGCTCCGCAAGTGGAGCGACGAAGAGATTAGGAGACCCAAAAGCACAATAGAGGAAATGGATTGGAATTCGCAGAGCTTCTCAACTTCACTAGTGGCAGGCTGAGCTTGAATTCTTGCTTCTTCTTTTCTCTTTCTGTTCGTCGTTATTACCAGAAGGAAGCTCCATCCATAAGGACTCAACCATTTCTGATGGATCAAAGGTGAAATGGGGAAGCATTCGTTGGGGATTTTGTTTTTGTTGGAGAAGCTTTGCATGTATATTTTGCCGCCCCGAGAGTGAAGCTAGCCATGATTACTAGAACTTGCTCTAACACATGATCTCTAAGAGAGATGAAGAAGAGCCTGCCTCATTATTTTACAAAATCTTCACCGTTTGTCTTGATTTCAAGCAACAATCTTGTTTAACTGAGGCTGTGACGCGCTCTCTCTCTCTCTCTATCTCTCTCTCTCTCTCTCTCTACTCTCTACGCTCAAATCTCACCTTTCTCTCTCCTCAGTGCTCGCTTTAAAGAAAGAAGGCCTCTAGCATTGTAAATGCACATACAAGTTACTCTAAAAGCCATTTCAAAAAATTATTAAATAAGGCTAGAGAAGTCCTTCACATGACGGGAAATGGAAACACAAATTTACAGTATTACCCCTTCAGATGAGGAAATCAAATTTACCGTATTCTCCCTGGTTGGATAATTTGAAACGGTTGTTGAATATGAATGTAAGGATTCTATGTGAAGGATCTGGAATGTGGGATCATAAGGAATGATGACCCCAGAACCAATATTTCAGTAATAGATATCGAATCCGCCCTATCAATTGATTCGTATCCGTTTTGACAGTGGTCGATACCGATTTTTTAGTAGTTTTAATCTGTTATTGCTTTGGATAGAGAATCATTTTCTTCACAATAGATATGACTTGATCCTATCCAACCAAAGTTGAAAAGATTGAAAAAATTACTCATTCCCAGCCACCGACTAAGAAAGAGAAAATTATATATAGTCATGGCTTAATCAATAGTTCAAGTCATAGCTCTCATAGTTCCGCAAGTATGGACGGATCCCCTCTTAGTTTCGTTCAAACTTTCAACCAATTGGGAGAGAATCAATAGACTTTTTTAAGAATGAGTTATCCTTCCCGAATGCAGCATACAACTCTTCGTTGTACAGTGCTCTCCAAGTCTGTTTGTTCTCCCTTCTTTCTTACCATGGTAAGTCTTTATGAAACAACTAAATACAAAGATCGAATTGAAAACCTACCACAAGATAGGTGGTTATGGCTACTTGTAGTGGGACCACGGCATGAGGAGATCAAGGTTTCTTGGATTCACATCGTCTCCTCCCAGTGGTTCTGGGAGGACGCGGTAACCTATCTCGAATGGCCCCCACGTGGCTCTCGGGTGAATCCGAGACCCACGTCCGAGCCGACACCCCCTGTCGGCTCGGCTTGTCGGTTAGGTGTCGACTTGAACGTGGGTCTTAGATTCACCGAGAGCCACGTGACGGTCATCCAGAGCAGATTACCACTATCCTCCCAGAACCACTGGGAGGAGAGGATGTGGATCCAGGTTTCTTTCTATCCTCCCATCTGCCTTATCTTAACATCCCTCTCTTGATAGAGTTCCACATAGCAAGCCAAAAGTCTCCTACTTCTTGGACAAGATGTGATTTATTTATTACCTAGACAAAAGAAGGAATAAAAGTCACAGAATTTAGGAATCTCCTTACCTTATGAGGATGAGAGGACGAGATTTTCAATTAGAACAGGCTCCATAAAATCCTTTCATAAAGTCTATAGAGAAAGGGTCGAAAACCCTAATCTATAACCCACTTGCTTTGAAATGAAGCTTTATCTTTCCTTTTCTAAAAACCCCCTTTTTGGGGGACCAACCCCCCTCGGAGGGCCGGATTTGCGGCCCACCCCCTACGGGGGGACGGAACCCCCGTTCTGATCGCGGAACCCCGCGCGAGAGGTTGGATCCCATTCCGGCGCCTATTAGTTGTTCCATCAAACTTTATCCGTATCAGACCAGTTTCAACATCATTCGATACCATGTCCAATATCGATATTGATACCGATACCGATACCTTGAACTTTGCCCACATCAACACAATGGGGATGGGAAGAATGAACTCCAACCGGGAGGATTCTGAGAGTATTTAGGTCTTTTCCACCAACCCTTGGGTTTGGACTTTATATTAACTCTTTTATTAATAAAGCTTAGTGTTTATACATCTATGAGACTATGTGGACCTACCAGAAGATGTCATTACTCTTTATCTTAAAGGACAATTTTAATTATCAAGATAAATAAATTTAAAAAAATAAAAATAAAAAAGGTATTCTGGTAAATAATCTCCTTTTCTGTAATGCATCTGGTGATTCCACGGTTGAAGACTTTTAGGGTTTTCGGATTTGGATTCTCCCTTATCGTTCACTCGCGTTAGTCGATTCTCAAAACCCGAAATCACCCTCAGAAATTTTGCTACGACTCCAAACAGAAAAGGGCATCTTCCGGTATAGAAAAAATTGTGATACATTATCACTGACCATCATTACACACCTACTTACATAAACATCAACCACATCAATCCATTATAAGACTGATGCCACCTTGTATAAGGGAAAATTAAGCCTAACTTGGCTTCCTAACCATAACCCCTTCCAACCAACCGACATTCAAGATATCCGTATCCGATACAGTATCGATAGATGCCAAAATAGATCAGATATCGATGTAGATAGATAATACATTGAACGAATGATTGACACATGACTGATACAATCTATATGAATCGACTGATACAATCTATATGAATCGACTGATACGATCAATCCCATACTGATTACCAAAATCATACTGCCAATACCAAACCCATAAATCCACGACCTTGATTTTAACTTTGCTTGTAAGGTTATATACTATCTCCATGTCTTCTTAATGCTTATTTCTTTTTTTTCTTTTTTTTTTATCATCATCAGCTCCTCATGACGCAGATTGTTCCAACTGAAACCCGCCAAACCCCCTCATGGCTTTCACCCACCTCCGGTCCCCCCACAACGGCTACCTGGTTTTGTTTTTTCAAGTCAAACGGTAAAAAAAATAGAAAAAGAAGAGAAAGTGCCCTGTTTTGTAGCCGTTTGTAAAGCTATGACTTTCGCTTTAGAAATATGTTTTCAATTAGTTCATTCGTTCCGTTACCTGAACCAATTTTAGTTGAAATTTGAATGGAAGAACCCAAAAGTGAGAAAACTCAAGTGAGTCTACATAGCAAAAGTCGCTTAAAGGGAAGGCTGTTATTTTATTTGTAGTTCACTAAATTATTTGGATTTGGGTGATCAGGGATGTAAACGGATTGAATTCAAATCGGATACATCATTATCCGAATTCGAATCCATTTGGCAACTATCCTATCCGATAGGGTCGAAGTCCAAATGGATTTATAAATACCAAATTCGAATTTAAAAATGGAATTAGAATACAAATTACAAGGAAAATGAGAGAAAATATTAGTTTACAACAAATTTATCGCCTATCCTATAAAAAATAAGAGACCAAACCCTAAATGACTATATAAATATTAAAGAGAACTCCACTTGTTGCAAGATGTACCTATCTTAGATGGCCGTGGATTGTGGAAACAAGGAAGAAATAACGGAGAATAGTTCACCTGCATGTTGTCCTTTAAATTGTAATTGTTGACAAAAAGGACCAAGTTTGATGAGAGAGTGTGTTTGTGGGCTTCTCTGATGATGTGGCATAGTTTCTGATATGTGACGGTGATTCTAAGTAGTGTTGCGGCATCTTGACACTGCATCTTGAAGCATTAAATGAAGAAAGAGGATAAAGAGAGAGAAACTGAGAGAGAAAGGGGAGAGAGAAAGAGGATAGAGAAAATTGGTGGGTGGGACCCATTGTGCCAAGGTGGCATGCCACCATGGCAGCCAGCCTGGCCGAGGGCACGGCACCAGTGGCAGCCAGCCACCTACCACAAGGCCAATAGCAGTATAGTACCAGTAGCAACCAGCATGCAAGCTCTAGCTGGCAGCAGTAGGCCTACAAGGAAGAAAAGCCCGCAAGCCCACTCCTGCGCATGGCGTGGGTGCGCATGGCTGGCCAAACACCCAACATCTGTTTGACTTATTGCTTAGAGAGAGAATCAAAATACGTTTAGAGAGAAGTCTTTTTAGGAAGAAACTTCTCTCTAGGGTTTGTTAAACAAATCCTCAATTACAGAGGTGATTTTCTAAGTTTTCAAGGGTAGTTTTGGTAATATAAAAGAAGGAAGATTCAAAAGTAGCAGCCTCGATGAAGCCCTGGAGCCCAGATTCGGATCGGATGGCTCTCAAAAATGTGGGATTAAGTATATATGCGTCGGACGCATCAGATTCTCCCGCGAGTGATTTGATTGGTCGCATGCACATTAAATTAATGTGTCGCCGCGCATGAAGAATGTTCCGTGATTCGGTGGTACGCGTCTACGGTGGGATGGAGGAGCAAATCCGAATCCAGTGGCCCATGCGATCTATGATGAAGCCTGACGCAATGGAACAGATCCAAAGGTTAGAAATCAAGCCCGCCTTTTTGAAGTCGATCCAACGGACTCTGTTGGAGATTCCGTTTTCGCCTATCGGAACTCGACAGTCCCCCATGTGCTGGCGGCTATTCAGTGTATCATGGGTGCAAGGATCGATTGAAAAGATTCCATTCAGAATTTTGTGGTTGGCTGAACTTCAAACTGACATAACTTCTTTGTCCAAGCTCCAAAACAGTCCGTTCAACTTGCAATTTCTATATTTTTAGCTCCTCTATTCATTGGGCGGTGTGGAGGGAGTTGTGAAAATAATGCTAAGAAAAATAAGAAAGAGGGTTTTGAAGTTTAAGAGAGGGTTTTTCTAGGGTATTGTGCCATGTGGGATGATTAACCACCAACTACTTTTTCTCTGCACATCAATGGAGTGTTAAATCTCTATGAGAAGTCGGTAGAGCTTTTATTTTTACATTCATGGTGATTATGAGTTGTGTGGAAGAGATTGGAAGCATGTGAGCAATGTGTGCTCTGTGAGTTGAGTTCTACAATCATTGAAGGTTGTTGAAGAATTCTGAGAGTAGTGTGGAGCTCCAAAAATATTACTAGCCATTCGAAAATAATTGATTGTGAGATTTTCTCATTCCCTATTTTTTATTATTTTATATGCACTGTATGCTAGCATAGGTGAAAGGAAAAAGTGGAATACCTATGTAGTCTATGGGTTTCATTGTAGGGCAACTCTATAAGCCCCAAAAATATTTTTGTGTTGTGTGTTCAGTGGGCGCTAGACACTGGCTGTTATAGCCTGTATCTTGGCATTATTATGTCCTCTCAATTTTATGCTGGAAAAATCTAGGGTTAGTATCATTGTCTGTAAGAGATTAAAAGCTGAGTATTGAGTAAATACGGAGCCCGTTGGGCATTACTCCGTGGACTAACCATCACACACTATGGTGGTGAACCACGTAATATCCCTATGTTCATTGTTTTATTTTTCTAGTATATTTTAGAATGAATGGAATGACTTGCAGGGTGGGTGTGCAAATTTGGTAGATCTGACCACTGAATGGTAGCGAGGTAGATTTGCATACGCTTGTGTATGTGTTGAATTTTTTGGTTCTCTATCAGCTCTGGACAACAATAGAAAGTTAAAAAAAAATCAAAGAAAAATTTCAGACACTGATTGACCCCCTTTCTCAGTGTCATCTCAAGTTCATTACTATATGTATATGTACTCTCATTGGAATCCCACCATTGTGGATGTGGTGTGGGACTCACTGACGGTGATGAGATTCCATGAAAAATACATATACATACAGGTAATTTGAACTCGAAATGATGAGGAAACTGGTTGACCGTATTGACGCGACACCCTCTTGGAACAACCTAGTTATTATGGGGTTTCAAAACATACATCCCCATTGATAAGTCTTTCTATTATAAAAAGAATAAATTTCAGCTACCCCCCATAATAGTTTTGAAACATCACCTACCACCCATACTTTTCAAAAAAACATCAACTACCACCCAAACATTTACCACCGTTAATCAAATAGGTCCATTCCGTTAAACTAATACCGTTAGTTGCTGATGTCATCAAAAAAGAATTTTAATTGGACTATAATACCTTAATAGATAAGTTGAAAGACTTTTTTACCCTCACTCACTTAACTGACCTTCTTAGCAAAATAAAAAAAAAAAAAAAATTAACCCTAAACCCCTGAATGATAAGCCCGACTTCAACGGAAGAGCCTTTTCCTCCCTCAGTATATTGATTCCAACTTGACACTCTTTGTTCGCAGGGGTACCCACTTCTTTCTCTTTATTCCTCTGTTTTTTGAACTGCATTCATGGCTTCATGAACAATTATTTATTTGTTAATCTCTATCACTTGAGTTTGGTGCAGGGGAGATGAAGGTCGGGTGGATCTACAAATATGAACTGGTGGAGAGGCAATTGAGGATGGGTGATATCTACAGAATCCCCGCTGGTTCAGCATTCTACTTGTTGAACAAAGGCGAGAACCAGAGGCTCCAGATTATTTGCAGCATCGATAAATTCGAAAACAATGGACGAGGACCCTATAAATTCGAGACCATTGGACAAGGGCCCTTCTAGGTTTGTCTCGAATTCTTTCTTTCCTCACTAATCTCCAACAAACATCAGCTCCAATGAGTCTTCACTCCTTGCAGTCGTCCTTCATCGGCGGAGGAAGGAATCCCACATCTGTGCTCGCGACATTTATCTTGTTAACCTCACTGCGGTATTTCATCATACAATTGATTGATTACTTGGAATCAGTTGAACTTCCCACATTAATGATTTATTATATACCTGATCTGATGTATGAATGGCATTCATTGAATTTTAGGGGTCGATGCTGGCGCCGCATTTGAACCCAAGAGCGACCGAGTATGGGATCATGTTGGGAGGACGAGGATCGTTGCAGGTAGTGTTCCCCAACGGAAGCTTGGCCATGAACGCAAAGGTGGAGAAAGGGGATGTGTATGTCGTGCCCAGGTACTTTCCATTCTGCCAAATAGCATCACAGAGCGGTCCAATGGAGTTATTCGGGTTCACCACTTCGGCCGGGAAAAGCAGTCCTCAGTTCCTTGTGGAAGCGAACTCCATCTTCCAGGCAATGATGGGTCCTGAGCTGGCCACTGCTTTTGATATGAGTGAAGAGAGGTTTTAGAGAAAGAGGGAAGAGGGAAAACCCCCCCAGTCTCTTTTGCTGTTCAAAAATTGATTTATTTTATTGACTATTTTATTTGCAGGATTTTGTGTTATTTGCAAAGTTGCATTTCGGTTCATCTGACTAGTTTCCGAGAGAAGGAAGAGACCTTTTTTCTTCTTCATCCGGATTGTCAGTTAGCAGAACTTCATCCCAAAGATCTGCTTTGGAACCAGGGTTATTTTAGTAATTTTGTTAGTTTTTAAAAATTTTCAATTAAAAACATAAAGGCTAAAACGGTCTACTAATTTCCGTCACCTCCGTCAGTTACTTGGGTATAGTTGATGTTTTTTGAAAAGTATGATTGATAGATGATATTTCAAAACTATTATGGAGGGTAGCTGAAATTTATTCTATTATAAAAAACAATAGCCCGTCAACAAACCTTTTCTTCGCTTGAGCTGATGGACATATATGATGGTCCTCAAGAAATATACCTAAAAAGCTTCGTGCCTTTTTTTTTTTTTTTTAGGTGACAGTAAAATGGAAGGCTCAGGCATAATCATTAATTCCGACCAAATTTGCTCCTCCACCTTTCCTCCTTTAAGATACGATTGCCGTTGATCCCTCTTTCACTTGCTTTTATCAACACATTATCGCCGTTGATCCCTCTTTCACTTGCTTTTATCAACACATTATCAGTTTGTCACAGCCTGATTTGTAGTTGATCGTTACCATGTATTATCTATGTTGGTATTACCAATCTAGCATGCTTAAATGGCTTATGTATATTTGTGATTGCAACGCAAGATTGAGATGATCCTTTCCCTATTGGTATTCCTCTCTCCTCTTTGAAAAAGGGAAAGAAAAAAAACATAACAATTCGGGACATTGCCCAGTTGTGAGATTACGTTAATGAGCAGATCTAATCGAACAATCAACAACAATATTGATAGAGATGGAACAGCAACCACGAAAACTTAGGTGAAAAAAATTAAACAAAAAAGAAAAAAAAGAATTTTTTTTTTTGGTAAGAAAGAAAAGAAGAGAGATGATTCATTTGTGCCTTCTTGGATAATCGTGTAATTTATGGGATAGAATGAAGTTTTTCCTAAAGAAACCCAAAACCCAGACCCGGGAGTTCTGAGGGCCCACTTAGCAATGCAGTGAGTTGAGAGACGATGGAGATTCCTTTTTGTTTTTTCAAACCACCACTTTAGCTTTTGTTTCCATTATACCCCATTTCTTGTTTTTCCAAACCAAACCCGAATACCGTATAACATATCTACCACAACGGCTACTTTTCACTCTCTTTCGCTTAACGGCTAGTTTTGTTTATTATTTTATTCAAAACCGTAGAAGAAGAGTATTGACTGTCAAGGATTCACGACATAAGGGGAAAAGGTTACACAAAAGTCCGAATGTATAGCGCATTCCTATAACTTGATCTTATGATTAATTGGCTTTGGATCAACGGAACCTAATACTAGTATTTAAATTTGAATTTGTGATGAGTAATCCCAAATGGTGTAGGTAAGGGTGTTAGACGATGTGGTTTCGGTTTAACAGTATGGTTTGGTTTTGATTTTGTATGCAATGAGTGAAACCAATATCGAATCATTAATTAAACAACTTTAAAATGTTTACCAAAACCAACTATTAATTGGTTTCGGTTTTTTGGTTTTAAACGGTTTCGCTACCAGGATGGACAAGAAAAGAGTTAGGAATAAAGAATATGGAAAACCAAGGAAAGCATTAAAATAATTTTAATCATATATGAAAATGGATTTATGATTTAAAAGTAGGCCATGTGGAAAGTGTTAAAATGAAAATTATCTCTACAAATATAAACCATTAACACTGAGGGATTAAAGTAAGAGTTTAATCGCATTTCACGGTTCCAACTATTTGAATTAAATGGTTTTTTGAACCAAAATCGATCCTTTTAACTAAACAGTTTCATTTTTTAAATCATAATGAAACAATTTTAATAATCGGTTTCAGGGTGACGGTATAAAATGTTCGGTTTGATTTCGGTACATGATTCGGTTTCATTTTTAACACCCTTAGGTATAGGCCTACCTGTTACATCTGCTCGCCAAGGATTCATAGTTTCAAAATCGGATCGGAATCCTTTCTAAGGTGCCAATACTAAACAGAAACTGCTAACTGAACACAAATTGGTTCTAAAATCAGATCAAATTGAATAGTATATAATTGGTTTGATTTTTGTTTTAAAAAAGGAAAACAGTTTGGCTTCTGTTTTGAACAAAAAACCCCATGGTTTTAAGTCGATTTCCAAACCAATTAAAACTGATAAAAATCAATTTATACAATAACTTAGACTCTTTTTGGTATAGTTTATATTTATGTTTATGTGCATTTGTAATAAATCATTTATGTAAACAAATTATGAATCATAAATAATAACCGTTTAAAACTACTAGACAAAGAAGTAATAATAGATTATTACAATAATAATAAATACCTTCTAACCTATTTGTAGATTTTAGATTATATCAATTTATTTTAAATATAAATAAGTACTGTTATGGGGGTTACATCCCCTACCACTAGTAAGGTGACGCGTGGCGTCACCATGAGATCCTCTCCGTAGTCATGCCGAGTGCGGGAATATAAAAGGACAGATGAAGATTCGTATAGAAAGATCCCATGATTTACGCCGAACTCGATGTACGATTGACTATTACAGAACAGATAATAGATTCGAATAAAGAAGACTTATTTATAAGTACCCTTTTGTGGGGGAGATCTAACTCCAGTAAGGAATGTCCATGTCATTTTAGCATCTGAGGGTCAAATTTGAAGGATAAACATGGAGATAGCAGATCTCACGATCCGAGTTGGTACACATGCAAAGTGATCCAGCTGCCCATCCTAATGCAAGGAGAGATCTGTGCTCCATGGGCCGACCTCCTACTGTAAGCATCCCATTTTTGTCATCTCTAGCATAAATGAATCCATATGACAGGTTTTTTATTTTTAATTCAAGGTTTTATGATTTTTCAACGGGCCCCACAGCGAGGTCATGGGCTGCTACGTACTTAGATGCATAGGTTGTGAAATTATCTTCAAAATGAGACCGGAATCACCCAATTCTGACATCAAATGAGGAAGGTATCGCAGTTTTAGTTGGTTTAAAAGTGCAAGAGCATTTATATAATTATCGCAAGATGTAAGTATGAATTATCGTCAAACTTCAAATCATCCAACGTCCGAATCAGGTGATTCCAGTGCCATTGTGTTTCATTTTTAATCCTCTTCAAAATGAACATGAAGAATCCCAGATAGAAGTCACCGGTGGATCCCATGCAAGCTTTCATGTAGAATTATCAATAGAACTTTCATTCTTCATATCTTGGCCGTCCTACGTCCGAATCAGGTGATTGAAGTGCCACTATTCTCCATTTTTGATACTCTTCAAAGTGGACGTAGAAAATTTTGGACAAAGGCCGCCAAAGGGTCCCATGCAGAGTTGTAAGCCGAAATGGCTCATGAGATGTCAAATAGAGAGAAGAGCTGGTCTCAGTCAAACCCAATCAACCCAGTCTTGGCCCAACCTAGTTAGCCCAAGCTAGTCCAATCAACCTCGACTAGTCTTGCTTGACTCAGCCCGGACCGGTCAGGATCAAGTCACATTGGCCCATATGCATGTATTTCTTTTATATATAATATATATATATATATATATATATATATATATATATATATATATATATATTTTTTTTTTTTTTTTTCATATATAAAGAGCAAGTAAAATCGGAATGGGAGAGAGAGCCGTGGATCCCATTGGCAAGAAAAAAAAAGGGAAAAGAAATCAAAATTAAGAGCGAGATCAAGAGATTTAGGTAGGAAATAAGATCTCTAAGATCGTGAGAGGGGAGAGAGAGAGAGCCGTGGATCCCATTGGCAAGAAAAAAAAAGAAGAAAAAAATGGGGAAAGAAACTGAAATTGAGAGAGAGACCAAGAAAATTAGGAAACCTAAATCTAAGAAATAAGATCTCTAAGATCGTGAGAGGGGAGAGAGAGAGAGCCGTGGATCCCATTGGCAGTATAAAAAGAAAAAAAAAGAGAGGAAAGAAACCAAAATTGAGAGGGAGACCAAGAAATTTAGGAAACCTAAATTTAGGAAATAAAATCTCTAAGGATAGAAAGAGACTGTGAGACGAGAGAGAGAGAGAGAGAGAGAGAGAGAGAGAGAGAGCCATGGGTCCCACTGGCAAGAAAAAGAAAAAAAAGAGAAAAAAAAAGGAGAAAGAAACCGAATTTGAGAGGGAGATCGAGATATTTAGGGAACCTAAATCTAGGAAAGAAAGTCTCTAAGGAGATAAAGAGATTGTGAGAAGAGAGAAACAGAAATGGGAAAGAGATTAGAGAATCATAGATGGAAAAAAGGAGAAATCAGAAAGAGAAAGAGAGGAATCAAAGGAAGAGAGGTGTCGGTGAGAGGCGACTCTAAGAAAGAAAAAAAAAAGAAAAAAGAGGAAAGGAGGAGATTGAGATGGGGAGGACTGAATCAAGGGAAGAGATTAGGATCAAGAGGGCAATGAAAGGGGAGGAGAGGACGAATTTAAGAGGGGTCCCAAATTCATGAAGAAGAAAAAAAAAGGGAGAGAGAGAGAGAGAGAGAGGGAGAAAGGAGAAGAGAAAATAAAAGAAGAAAGGAAGATGACTCACCTTCAGAAACTTTGGGCACAATCTCTAGCAAATCCTACATCAAAGGTTTTACTCCATTGGAGTACAAGGTTGGCACCCTAAAACAAATTTAGTGGTCTTTCATAAGATTTGAATGTTGGTTTTGCTTGAATATGTTCATTTTCATCAAATCTCGATCAGGAATGCTCTATTGTATGCATGTTGATGTTAGGATGCTCATGTCTAATATTTTTTATGTATGATAATTTATTTAAATTATTCAATGATGAAGAATTGAGTGTCATGTGATGATTTTGATGTTTTTGATAATTTCTACAAGGTAGATTTCTGATATGGAAATTATAGATTTAGAATCCAAATTTTGGGACATGCATCTCATGTGATTTTTGTAAATTTGAAGCCTAAATTTTTATGGGATGCTCTCTGATATGTCAGAAGACTCCCCTAGAAATTTTGTTTCATTTGGAATTGGGAAAGTTCTTCAAAAAAATTCTCCATTGGTATTGCTGCCCTACTCGGGTACATTGCAACCCCTATCAAAAAGTTTCTAAAAAAGGGTCTTATGGCCATAATTTGAAAATACTTTTCACACAAACTTTTTAGATATAGAATTCTTCTAAAATGTGGCACTGGTTTCGAATTTTTTTAATTTTTAAATTGATATGATTTTTAAAGTGCATAGTGATCTGTTTTTTAATCAATTAGGATATACTGATTGGCATGACTGAGAAGTGCTATTTTGCACTATGAGAATATTCTGTTTGCACTTGTTTTCTTGATGAAATTTTATATCTATCAATTATCTACATGGACATATATTTTGATTTAATTTTCATTAAGTGATTCATTTTATACGAAATTTATGGTGCAACTGATCAAAATCTAGAATAGGCTTGACCAGTGCACATATCCGTAGTTGTGACATTCATTTGACATGATTTTGTTCCCTTTTGGGGTTAGCTGCCTTGAGTTAAAAGTTAGGTCTCTAAGTCCTTTTTCTGAGGGTATGTTTTGAGCTTAATTCTAATATATGTAAGTCTCCATGTGCCCATTGTGGCACAAGGTGATAGAATCTATCACTATGCATGTGCATTGAATTGTGCAGCATATTTGACAAATATGTGCTCTCTGTTGGGACTCGACCCCTCAGATGAAATGAAGTGTGTCAAGCCAACTTTCTGTGAAAAAAAATAAGGCTTAATTGGAATTACAGAAGACCTATTTATGGCCATTTTGGTATAATATAACAAAATTTGAAATCAGTTTCTAATTTGTGCAATACTTGACACTTTTGTGTGCCAATTTTGACCATTCTTGAGTCATTGTCTATTTCGAATGTCTTCATAAAAGTTGCAACATTATCAAAGAACTTTTTGAGCATATGTTTTGATAATTTTGGGTTTTCAGAAAGGTTTCATCGATGTCTCATTCACTGTATGTAATATGCAATTTATTGCTTGAGTGATTTGATAAATTCTATCATGTTTGAGTGCACACTTGCTATATTTAGAGTGCTCACAAGCCACATTTGGATAAATTGTCACATTTAGAGTGCTCACATGCTTTGTTTGGATTGTTGACACACCATGTTTGCCATATCCACGTATTGCCATATTTGGTAGAATAAATAGATTTTTTTTGCCATATTTAGTAATATCTTGATAATTGTCATGTTTAGACATGCCATATTTAGACTTGCCATGCTTAGAATATAGCATAGTAAGTTTTACCATGTTTAAATAGATTTTTATGATATCATATGCCATATTAGGGAGATTTTCACAATCTTGCTATATATTGTGTTAGTAGTTACCATAAACATCATACAGGCCATGTTTAGATAAAATATTTTATTTTTGGCAATAACTTTATTTTTGCAACATTTTAGTTGAACTGTCATGTATGCACACTTTTAGAAGACATTCTAGACGTGGGGATGTACATTTAGGCACCCACATTTTTGGAAAGGGTATAATGGGAAATAATAAAAGTCTTAACAAAGAAAGAGAATGCCTTGTCAAACCTTCCAAAATTAGAGTTTAGGATGAAAGGGTAGTTTAGGACAATCCTTGCCTCTCAGCATACTTCAACTTAGAATATGTTGCTCCTTGGACCTAAAACAGGTTTTAAATTCTCAACCTAGAATAGGTTCTCAATCCTCAACTTAGACAGGTTCTCAATCCATAACCTAGAACAGGTTATCCCGCCATTTCTGATCTACGCAGATTTTGATTCCTAGGGCAAACCCTAGGATAAGTAGGCAGTTTGGGAAAATCTCAAATTTGGATCCACACCTTAGTCCACACGGACTATCCATAGATCCACTAGGTTATCCATCCTCATTCTAACCTAGAACGGATTATCCACATTTTAATCCAAAACGGGTTATCCACACTCCGACCTAGAAAGGGTTATCCATTCCAACCCAGAAAGGATTATCCACATTTTGACCCATAAAGGGTTGTCTACATTCTGACTCGGAAAGGGTTATCCACATTTCGACCCAAAAAGGGTTATCCACATTCCAACCTAGAATGGGTTATTCACATTGTGACCCAGAACGGGTTTTCCACGCTCCAACCCAGAAAGGTTTATCCACATTCCAAACTAGAATGGGTTATCCAGATTTCAACCAATCCAAATTTGGATTCATGGTCCACTTGGACTATCCACCCACTAGGGATATCTAGTTCAACCCGCATGGGCTATCTACTCTTAGATCCACTAGGATCATCTATCAGTCTACATGGACTATCCAAAGCCTGACCCATAGGGTTTCTCATCCTTTCAAGCATAAAGTTTAACTTGAACAATGAACTTAATAATGCACAAGCATAAATCACAGCCATAAACTTTAATCATATCTGAACTACGATGGTTAACCTAATTTTCGAAAGAAGCCTGAGATACGTAGGCAATTTGGAAGGATCTAGATTCGGTTCAATGATATTAAACCACTTGATTTGGTTCGATTCAATAGAAAGAATCTAGCATAGGGAAATGTATAGTAGATCGATCTCGATCGGGCAGTTTGGGTGCCTAACCCCCTCCCCTAATCGTAACCTGACGCTTACCCAATCTCTGATAGATAAAAAAAACCGATCTAAGGGTCATGAGTCAATTGAAATTTTACCTTGGGTGAGACTACATTTTTGGAGGTCCTAGACCTTAATCTAGGTGGTGATTCCCCAAAATCCATCCATTATCTTTGTCCTCACAGTGGCTACTCCACTAGGGATATAAACGTTAGGCTCCTAAATGAAAACTTTCCTTGTGTGAATTGAATGCTAGCGCTTAGGATACTATATTTATGCTTGTATAATATTGTTTTGAGGGGAATGGGGTTCAGTCACACATTTGTACGAGTAGCCGAACGGGGTCCCATACATATGGGGTAGCTAGCTAGGCGAAACACACAACCTTGGCTTGTACTTTGTGAAATCAGGATCAACGAGCAGCCTCTAACGAGTTTTTCTTGGGTCTATCCAGGAATGCGTTATGCTACTCCACGTCGCTTGATTTTTGCAACATAGTATATAAAGGGATTGAGGGCCCATTATTCATTGTGCATTCGGTGATAGGTTACCCCGTCCTTGTCAAGGTAGTCTTTTCTGCCTTAACCCAGATTGTAGCCCAATGTTGTTATTTTTGGTTCATCCATGAACCAACCCAGTAAAATCTGCTTAACCATGACATCTTTGTCTGGGACATCAAAGTTCTGCCCGTTTTTGTCTTCGATTAATCAACATGTTAAAATCTACACGATGAACATCTTGAACTCTCACCTAATGGGAGCGTGAGCTATGTATACACCTGTTCTACGTCATAGTGGAAGGTCACTATACAACCTCCATTAAGCAAGCTCGATGTGTTGAACCTCTCATTGTTAACACGTCGATTTCAAAAAAACGAGCATAAAATCCTTGTCATGACATAGATACCATGGTCAAGAAGAAATTTACTAGTTTGTTCATCCATGAACCACTTTTGCTAACCACCCTTAATAAGGACAACGGATCAATATTTCCATTTCAATTTAATTGAATTCAGTAACCCAAGTGGCTAGACCTTGGTACCCTTGATTATCCATATCGGAATCACGAGGTCCCAAGACCAAACACATGGCTTAACCAAAACCAATTAAATTGACTCGGATAATATTTACCTGATTGCCCTTTTGAGGGAGCTAACTTTGTTTTGTTCAGTCAACTTTGATTGTCTAGATGTCTAGAATCTCGATATTCCTCCATTGGGTTTCAATGCCTTTGGAAAAGAGAATCAAACTGCAACCATATCCACCCTTTTAGGGTGAGAGGCCCCTGCAACTAAGGAATTGTCTTGATCTCTCACCTTGAGATCCATCCATGTTATCTTTCTAAATAAATCAAATGAAGCCATGAATCAAAATCTTGATCAAACATCAGATTTTGTAAGAAATGAGACAATCAAATTTGAAAGCATATTCAGTAACTCAGTAAATCTGGTCCAATAGAGCATTCAGTTTAGGCAGCAATGAGCACCCATACCTAAAAGAGTTTACAATACTCTTGGACAGTTAGTCCCTGGGACTACTCAAACATCATATTCAGTTTATGTCAGAATCAAGGATAGATTCAGCCCCTAGGTAAATCAAATCACCATTCTCGATTCACCTCTGAATTAAGGAGAGATTTAGCCCCTAGGCAAATCCAATCACCGTTCTCGATTCACCATAGAATTAAGAAGAGATTCAGCCCCTAGGCAAATCAAATCATCGTCCTCGATTTACCTCTGAATTAAGGAGAGATTCAACCCCTAGGCAAATCCAATCACTGTTCTTAATTCACCTCAGAATTAAGGAGAGATTCAGCCCCTAGGCAAATCCAATCACCGTTCTCGATTCACCTCTAAATTCAAGAGAGATTCAACCCCTAGGAAAATCCAATCACCATTCCTGATTCACCTTTGAATTAAGGAAAGATTCATCCCCTAGGTAGATCCAATCATCATTTCGATTTATCCAAAATCAAGGAAAGATTCAGCCCTTAGGTAGATTCAATCACGTCCAGTTCATCTCAAAATCAAAGAAATATTCAACCCCAGATTCAACCACCATTTCTGGTTCATCTTAGAATTAAAGAAAGGCTTAACCCCTAGGCAGGTTCAATCATCACTTCCAGATCATGTTAAAATGGAGGAGACATTTAGTGTAAGACCCGTATCGAACTAACCGGTCTTACCACCTTGTACCAGGTCTACCTATCATGGTCGAGCCAAGTGGACCAAGTGCGTGAAGGAAATCGCAAGACCAGGTATGAAATTGACCCAAAAACAGTAAAATAGAGGGTAGGGTCGCATACCTACACAGGTAAGGTCGACCCCACCTCATCAGAAAGACAGACCCATGACTTTTAGTCCTAGGGTCAGACAACTGAAACCCTAGGGTCACGGGATCTGCGACCCTAGCATCAACCCTAGGATCACCGACAGAAACCGTAAATAGAAAACTTTTCTAAATTCATGGGGATTCTTTCCTAATCTCAATGGGACTTATTTTGGGAGATTTTCCTCTATAAATAGGATGTCCCTTAGCCTCTTTCACTCCTTTTGAAACCCTAATTGAAAGTGAGAGAAAGAGAAAAGAAGGAGAAGAGAAAGAGAGTTGGAGAAGAAGACTAAGGAGAAGAAATTCAGAGAAATCTCTGAATCTCAGCAAGCTTAAGGTATGATTACATTCTCCATAAATTACGTAAGACCCTAGAATAGTATATAAAGAGGGTATGATCTAGGAGAAACCCAAATTGTCCATCCATGGGAAGATTTCAATGGAATCCATGGAGGAAATCATTGAAAACTATGTAAAGTGAGTAACTTGGAGTTTTAAGCCATAGAACAAGCATAGAATGGACTATGGAAGTAAGCCAAAGGACCCAAACATGAAAGAAGAGACTGTAGAATGAAAGGTCGACTTAAACCACGTGCGGTCGCACGTAGGGTCGATTGGGAACCGGCCCTATCAGACCACAGGATCGACCCTAAGCTCTCGGGAAGACCAGGGAAGTTGCGGTCGCACCTAGGGTCGATGGGACAACCGACCCTAGCATCGACCCTATACCCTAGGGTCGCAGAAACCTGCAACCCAACCGCGACCCATCCTGCGACCCTAGCTTTACAGCAAGCTTAAAACTGTCGGAATGAATTCTAATTAAAATCTATCGACTTGTTAGGTTTTTCTATTGATATAAAGGTGATTCTTAAAGCTTGAAAGGGGATTTACACTCAAGCAAAGGTGAGGGAACAAGACCTAAACTAATTGGCTAATAATAAACTGTTTTATTTTATTTAGTCCAACACTATGTATGATTCCATGCTTGTATGCGTGTAATGTGCATTTAACATGTCATCCAATATTTCTATTATTACTGTTCATGCATATTTACTTCGTTGTTTATAACATGATGATGATGATGGTGATACGAATAGGCATGTGAATGTTTGTGTTTGGTTAGTGTACTTGATGCGGGTAGGGGATGGTGCAACCGGTACTTCAATGCTGTTTTCATTGGGTATATTGTACCATAGCTCTATTCAAGTCTTGTCCACTGACATCATCCTATTGCCATTTTCTTAGCAGAACTATTACGTCGTAGGGCATCAGGGGAGGTGGTCTCGGACCGTGTAGTCTTCGACTCTGCCGGGGGGCCTTAGCTCTGTCTCTATGGACATATTGAGGGATGCTGGGGTGAGGCCTTGGATATACTGTTTGCCATTAGGATTGGTTAGTTACGAGCCCAGTTTGCAAGCCCTCGCCAATAGGGGCTTGCGTGTTGGTATGGTGCAACCGGTACTGCAATGCCGTTTTCATTGGGGATATTGTACCATAGTGGGTGCATGTGGGGTCGACAGTGCCGTTTTCATTGGGCGGCTTCACACACTCGTGTATAGAGGTGAGGCAGCCTCCGAACCTTTCTATAGCACATTGCAAACTCATATACCAGACCACAGATATGAATTGAATGCATGCATATGTTTGTTGCATTGTTTTGTTTGCTCACTGAACCATGATGTGTGCTCACCCTTTTTTGAATTAGAATATTTTTAGTTGATGATGTAGGTACTACTGTGGAAGATTACATGAATGCTCCTGCATACGGGTACGTTGCTGCAATGGATGCTGAAGATATAGTGGAGACGCATGACTCATCATGCGAGTACAACTCATGCGTTTTCGATTAGATTTTTATTTGAACTATTAAGGAAATATAATTTAATACTTTATTTACTTATGTCTCGGTTGATACAACATAATTGGATATTTTATTTATGATCATCACAGTTAGATTCTTAGTTCATTTAATATTAAGACTTTCGCTATCGTGTATTTATTCTGATTATGGTTGTGGATGTGTATGGTTTAAGTTAAAGGACATAGCCTATTAGAGATCCTGGTTGAATCGTTGGTTTATTAACGGTTCATCACACCGTTCTGAAAGGTACAAAATTGGGGTGTGACATTTAGCCCCTAGGCTTCTTCACCCTTCACCTTCGATTTATGTTTCGGTTCATGTCAGAACTCGGAAAAGTTCCATTCATCTGAATTCAACTAGCCACTAAACTTATCTAACCATCAACTTTGGTTTGGGTTCTAATTCATATTGGAACTAAGAAAAGTTCCATTAATCTGAATTCAATTAGCCACTAGGCTTTAACAACCATCGACTTTGGTTTATGTTCTGATTCATGTTGGAACTAAAAAGAGTTCCATTCATCTGAATTCAATTAGCCACTAGGCTTATCCAACCATCAACTTTGGTTCAGGTTTCGATTCATGTTTGAACTAAGAAGAGTTCTATTTATTTGAATTCAATTGGCCACTAGGCTTATCCAACCATCAAATTTGGTTCAGGTTTCGATTCATGTTTGAACTAAGAAGAGTTCCATTCATCTGAATTCAATTAGCCCCTAGGCTTGTCCAACCATTAACTCTGGTCCAAGTTTTGATTCATGCTGGAACTAAGAAAGGTTCCATTCATATGAACTCAATGTGAGCATGAGTTAGCCTCTAGACCTGTTCAACCATTACCTCTGGTCCATGTTCCATTTTATGAAGGAATCGAAGGGAGTTTTAGTCATTTCAACTTAATCAATCCATCATCTCTAACAATTAGAGCCCAGTCCATGACTGTCAATCTTGATCTCTATCAATCAGAGACCAATTCAAAGTCAATCTTGATCTCTATCAATCAGAGACCAATTCAAAGTCAATCTTGATCTCTATCAATCAGAGACCAATTTAAAGTCAACCTTATCTCTATTAATCAAAGATCAGTTCAAAATCAACCTCTGGCTCTATCAATTACAGCTCGATCCATGTCTATCATAGCACAGTGCTACAAGTTAGGATACCTCGTCAGGAATGGCGAATGAGAAGCATTCCCCATTGCTTATCAGTAAAGATCAGTTCCAGATTCTTGAGTCATCAAGAAACCAAGAACCTTCCGCTATGATAGTGCTATCCCATCATGGGCATTTCTGCCCCATTGGCCAAGGAAATGCTAGAATCCAAAGAGTTGCTCTCATATTTCTCATTGTTCAAAGAGAGGGAATGAAATTTTTCCGAGCAGTAGGGTAGACCAAAGAAGAGATCCAATGTATCCCAGGCTAGGATAGGAACCAAAATTGTGGCTAGGAAATGGTCTAATGATGAAACCCCCTTAATCGCTAAGTTGGGGCATGAACTAGATTGACCTTGGGCCTGAATTGAGTATGGTCCAATGAGGAAAGCCATTGAGCCCTAAGCTGGGCATGAACCAAATTGACATTGGACTTGAATTGAGTATGGTCCAATGAGGAAAGCCATTGAGCCCTCAGCTGGGCATGAACCAAATTGACATTGGACCCGAATTAAGTATGGTCTAATGAGGAAAGCCATTGAGCCCTAAGTTGGTCATGAACCAGATTGACCTTGGGCCCGAACTGAGTGTGGTTCAATGAGGAAAGCCATTGTGTCTAAAATTGGGGCCTGAACTAGATTGACCTTGGACCTAAATTGAGTGTGGTCTAATGAGGAAAACCATTGAGTCCTTAGCTGGTCATGAATCAGATTGACCTTGGACCCGAATTGAGTGTGGTCCAATGAAAAAAGTCATTCTGTCTAAAATTGGGACATGAACCAGATTAACCTTCGACCTAAACTGTGAGTGGTCCAATAAAAAAAATCCATTGAACCCCAAGCCGAGGCATAAACTAGTCTAATCTTGGACTCAAAATGGTGTAGTCCAATGACGAAGCCCCTTGCTCCCCAGGTTGGGGCATAAGCCAAAATGATTTTGAACTCAGCTAGAAGCGGTCCATTGATGAATCCATTAAACCCCAAACTGGGGGCATGAACTAGAATAACCTTGAGCTCAAAAAGCAATAGTCCGATTATGAATGGATCCCAAACCGAGGCAAATAAAAAAAGAAAAAGAAAAGGGAAGAATTGTATGAACCTTGAAAGGTAGGTATCTTGCACCTATTGATAGAGGGGCATGATGAGTCCTGCTGTTAGAGGTCTGAAGAAAGATTTATTCCCACCACGACTAAAGGTGGTCACTAAAGGCGTTATGCCCAACTGGAGCAGCTTAGACGAACTAATTGTTTCAACTTTCTATTATCGATATTCGATAGGTCATCCATGTTAAGGTCCAAGATTGATATGCTTGTTGACAAGTCTAGTGAATCTGCCCTAATAAATAAAAGAAAATCACCCCGTTTGGGATTTCAAACTCTGTGCCTTATCTCTTCCATACATTTCCTCCCAGTTTCATACATCCTCCTATTCCACGTGCGCAGTTAATTCTAACTCTGAAGATGATTGAAATGATTAGCCGTCTCTTGACTTCTACACCACCTGACCTCTTGAGAAAGAAAGGTCCAACCCGTCTAGGAAAGCTTTAAATGATCAACCGGGAGACATAAGAGCACTCTCAAGAAACATGTGTTGGAGAAGCTACCAATGGTTCGACCTGTGAAAAGATTCCAAGGAAAGCATCAGATAGTTAACAGATCATATCAGCAGGTCAACCAGTCAGTATAAATGAGTGGAGGATAGAAGTGCCACTAAAATGATAGAAATACCAAAGTTCTTACAAAGTACATCATCTGCAAGCAAGAGATACATGATGAATGACCAATCTCAAAATCAAAGAATGAGGTCATTGGAAAACCAAAAAAAAAAACAAAAAAAAAAAAAATACAAAAACAAAATTTTTTTCAAGCCTATGTTTTCTCTACATCAATAATGGGAGATAGTCATATTAGATAGAAGGTGATGATTAACTTTCAGAGGACAGCATACAGATTCACCATTCAGATAAAATCAGATACTAGATGAGCAAACACAAATGTTCATGAAGTTTACAGAAGATCAGAGTACTAACTGGGGCAAAGATGTCCTATCTGATTGGAAATGTTTAGAAGAAGAAGCTTAAAACCCAATATTGAATGTCATGATTCAACTTTTTGATCAAGCAAATCACTGCATTATGTGGCCTTCACATCCATAAAAAATAAAAAATAAAAAAAAAAGAAAAGAAAAAGAAAAAAAAAAGGGAAAAAAAAGAAAAGAAAATAGTAAGATGTTGAATGGCATTGGAGTTCGACAGTAAGCCAATTGTTCCTCTTACTTCAAGAGGATGGTAGTTCCAATAAAAGCATGATAGCAAGTTCGATTTTTTGTCGCGATTCACAGCGTGTTGGACTGGACTTTCGATTTTGGCCACTTACATCCCGCCTTTACAGGAGACGATTTCATCACTTCGTCATCATCAGAGAAATATTTCTCATCGGCATTAGACTCTCTCTCCCGTCCATCAATCCGATGGCCTTCCAAAGAGTCTCCATCACAAGCCCTTCTTTTGATTATCAATTTTTATGGCAATATATCTCATGAGTATGTCATCATTTTATGAATCTAGCTGGAACTCTTATCTATCGTTTATTACATCTGACGGCTTCCCAAGGTTCCTATAAGCCCTTCATTTCTCAAGCCAATAAAATGGGATCTTCTTGGTAAGATAAGCCCATTCTACATAAACAACCAAATACTCTCCCAATGCTAGACCCATGTGGACAATTTCACATTAGTCCTCTCGGACCTTCAACATCAATACTTGTCAACAAACTTAGAGGTTTCAGGCCCAGATATGATCACAACTGATTCGGCATCTCGATGTAGCTTATTGAGACACGTGTTCCACCTAAACATCTCCAAGAAAGAAAAACATAATTTGGCATTGTTCCTAATTTTGGTGTGGGACTGCATTTCCTTAAGGTTGCTTTTAGTGATGATTCAAATAGCTGCCTACCTGTCAATGCATATAGGTGCCAACTTAAATAGTGGGGCAAGGCTATAAGACCCGTATTAAACTAACTGGTCTTACCACCTTGTACCAGGTCTACCTATCATGGTCGAGCCAAGTGGACCAAGTGCGTGAAGGAAATCACAAAATCAGGTATGAATTTGACCCAAAAATAGTAAATATGAGGGTAGGGTCGCATGCCTAAACAGGTAGGGTCGACCCTACCTCAACAGAAGTCCAACCTATGATTTTCTAGTCCTAGGGTCGCATGACTAGAAAAATGTAGGGTCGACGGATCTGCGACCCCACGTGCGACCCTATGATGACAGACTAAAACCGTAAATTAGAAAACTTTCCTAATTTCAAGGGGTCCTTTCCTAATCTCGATGGGACTTATTTTGGAGGGTTTTCCTCTATAAATAGGATGTCCCTTAGCCTCTTTCACTCCTTCTAGAACCCTAATTGAAAGTGAGAGAAAGAGAAAGAGAAGGAAGAGAAGAAGAGGAGGAAAATTAGATAAAAGACTAAGGAAGAGGAGGAACTTCAGAGAAACCTCTAAATCTCAGCCAACTTCAGGTATGAGTCTAATTCCCTTCATAAATTAAGAGCCTAGAATGGAATATGAAGAAGTTAGGATTAGGAGAAATCCAAATCATCAATCCATGGATGAGTTTCAAAGGAATCCATGGAAGTAATCATCATAGGCAATGGAAAGTGTGTAAAAATCATAGTTATGAGCCATAGAACAATCTTAGAATGGACCTACGAGACCACAGGATCTATCACATACCCTCGGAAAGTCCCAGGGAGGGTGTGGTCACACATAGGGTCGATTGGTAACCGACCCCATGTCCGACCCTACACCCTAGGGTCGATTGGGTAACCGACCCTAGGTGCTACCCTACCTGCGACCCTATGATTTCAGCTAGTCTAAATTTGTTGAAATTAATTCTAATTAAAATCTATTGACTTGTTAGGTTTTCCTAGTGATTTAAAAGTGATTCTTAAAGCTTGAACGAGGATCTACACTCAATCAAAGGTGAGGGAACAAGACCTAAACTAATTGGATAATAAAAAGCTATTTTTTCTTATTGAGTCCGATACCATGATTGATTCTATGCGTGTATGTGTGTATTGTGCATTTAACATGTCATCCAATATTCCTGCTATTACTGTTCATGCATATTTAATTTCGTTTATTTATAACATGATGATGATGGTGATGTTAGGAATAGGCATGTGAATGTTTATGTGTGGTTAGTGTATTTGATGCGAGTGGAACATCAGGGGGAGGACGTGACACTGTGGTTTATCCTGGTAACCAGACTCTAGCTCTATCTCTACTCAAGTCTTGTCCACTAACATTGTCGTATCGCCATTACCTTAGCAGAGCTATTACGTCGTAGGGCATCAGGGGAGGTGGTCTCAGACCGTGTAGTCTCTGACTCTGCCGGGGGGGTCTTAGCTCTATCTCTATGGACGTATTGAGGGATGCTAGGGTGAGGCCTTGGATACACTGTTTGACATTAGGATTGGTTAGTTGCGAGCCCAGTTTGCAAGCCCTCGCCAATAGGGGCTTACGTGTTGGTATGGGAGCATGTGGTACAGCAATGCTGATACCCATTGGGTATACTGTTTCCATGGTGGGTGCATGTGGGACGACAATGCCGATATTCATTGGGCGGCTTCACACACTCGTGTATAGAGGTGAGGCGTCCTCCGAACCTTTCTATAGCATATTGCAAACTTATAAACCAGACCACATATATGAATTGAATGCATGCATATGTTTGTTGCATTGTTTTGTTTGCTCATCGAGTCGTGATGTGTGCTCACCCTTTCGACGTCGAATATTTTAGTTGATGATGCAAGTACCACTGTTGAAGATTATATAAATGCTCCTGTGTATGGGCAAGCTGTGGCGATGGACGTTGAAGTGATGATGGAGTCGCATGATTCGACATGCGAGTGCAACTCCTGTGTTTTCGATTAGACTTTTATTTGGATTATACAGACAATGTATTTGAATTAATTATTTAAGTTTATGTCTCAGTCTTTTTGAGAATAATTGGTTAAATTATTTATTTTATCACATTCAGATTCTCAGTTCATTTAATATTTAAGACTTCTGCTATTGTGTATTTACTCTGATTATTGTTGTGGACGTGTATGGTTTAAGCAAACGGACACAGCCTATTTGAGATCTTGGTTGAACCGTTGATTTATTAGTGGTTCATCACACCCTCTGAATAGTGCAGAATTGGGGTGTGACAAAGGCTACCCATTTTTCATGAAAATCATACCTTTAGGACTTTCCCGAAGGGTTTCAGACCATTGGATAGGACCATAACTGTTGGCGACATCCTCACCATATTAGGTCTCCTTGTTCAACCCAAGACGGGATTTGCAAAAAAAAAAAAAAAAAAAAAAAAAAAGAAGAAAATTCAAAAAAAAAGGGAGAAAAAGAAAAGAAAAAATGAGAAAAATGAAAAAAAGAAAGAAAAACATTCAAAGAAAAAAAGAAAAAGAAAAGAAAAAATTAAAAAAAAAGGGAAGAAAAGAAACCTCAGCAGGGAAAGGCAACACGAGAAACTTCAATGGGCAACCCATAATACCTCAGTGGGGATAGGCGACCTGATGCAACTTTAAAGCATTGCCCTCATTGGCCCTTCATAGAAAAATTCAGTGGTTCATGTGGACAAGTGGCATACCCAGTCTACCCTCCATATGGAAAAGAACCCCTCTCGCTCTTGAGTGAATCATACTCAGAGGAATTGAACAAACCATCTTCTGTTTGCCTCTTGGGCTCCTTAGCATTATCTTTCAACATAATTCTATCTTTAAATCCTTTTGTCACGTTAAAGAGAGAGCAAATTATCAAAGCCTGGCTACGGATGTGGCCAAATTCATCAAAAACATCAGCTCCCTCATTTTCAAGGTTCAAGAAAGGTTTATCTGGGAAGTCACTTTCTGTAATTAATCAATCAATCTTCCCTTGACCTCGGAAGCAAGGTCAAATTCTAGATGCAATCCAGGTTCAACCTAGTTTCAACTCTGTTAGATTTCTCGTTTCCTTCTATCTTGCCCCTAGCACACTGTAGTAGCGGTCTGTCACAACGTGCAGACATCGGGGCATAGATATACCCTTTATAGGGGAATTGAACTTGTTCATGAGCATTACATCTAGGATCCATTGTCCAGTCTGAAGTCAATGACTTTCCTACTCAATAGAAGTAGGTTCGTCCAAGTTAGTTTTTACCAATTTTTCAATTCTTCCAATCCCGTTGATGAAGGAAATCCAATGTGGTCGTTCACCTGTCAAGATTATGTCACCAAATCCTCTGAAGGAACACTTTGAATCCTTGGCTCCTTGTGCCTACTTTGGGGACATGGTTCATTCATTGTTCAAAATTGGCACAGCAATGTTGCAAAGCCCTGAGCTTTTCATAAGCCCAGATCAAAGGCTGAACCCATGACACATTTAATCACCGCTAGGTTGTTCTACCAATTTGGTTTGCTGTAGTGCGTCAAAGAACTTAGTGGACTAGATGTCTCTCGATAGTTTAACACCAAAGTCAATCAATAAAATCACTTTGGTAAGATATTGTCAAGCTTCCCTCATTTTTATCCAAAATCCTCGCTAAAGTTTCTTTCAATCCAGAATCCAACAAGACCAATGTTGGCTGAAAAAATCATCACTTTCAAATTACATTGGACCCTTCCAAGGGAGCAACCAAGTCATCACTACCGTGCTGAAATTGAGTTAAACTTTCAATACCAAGTCATAAATGGTCAATTTCAAATTTGGGTATCATGCCAGCAAAGTCCATGACACCATTTCCATCGATGTCATGTTTTATGCCTTTACCACTAAAAAAAAAACAACTTGGAAAGCTGCCAAGGCATTCACCATCATCATTTCAAATATGTCTAGCACCCTGTAGGTTCAAAGTCAAGAGACTTCCAAGATGGGTCAGATTTCAACCCTGTAGGATCAAAGTCAAGAGACTTCCAAGATGGGTCAGATTTCAACCCCGAAGGTTCAAAGTCAACAAAGACTACCTATATGGGTCACATTCGAGCATCCTAAAGGTTCATAGCAACAAAGCTACTTAAGAAGATATTCTAGTTTCCAATCCCGAAGGTTTATAGCCATACAACTTCCAAGAAGGATATTCTAGTTTTCAACCCTGAAGGTCCAAAGTTGGCAGGGACTTCAAAGATGAGTCATTCAGTATCACCCTATAAGTGACCTTCTGAGTTCTTACTCATTTCAGAATCAATAGCAGGGTCCTTACCCCAGAAGTGACCTTCCAAGTTTTTACTCATTTCAAAATCAATAGCGATGTCCTCATCTCTGAAGTGACCTTCTGAGCCTCTGCTCATCCAAAATCCTTTTAAGAAAGTGACCTCTAGAGCCCTAGCTCATTCAAAGATCAAATCAATCTTAGCCTATAAGTGAAACAAATGAAGAGCCCTAGCTCATTCAAAGATCAAATCAATCCCAGCCTATAAGTGAATCAAAGGCAGAGCCTTAACTCATTCAAAAGATTAATTTTAGAATCTCAACCCAAAGGATCCTAGCTCAACCAAAGACAAGACAACAAGTCCTCCATCCATACAAATCAAAGCCGAACCCAAGCTCGTGCAACTAGTCTTGTATTCACAATCTAGCTTCATACAAGAAGAAGTTTATTAGCCTACAAATGGATTAAGTCGGGTTCAAGCCCACACGTACTTGGCATTATAAGTCCCACCTCAGTAAGAAGAGGTTCTCAACCTACAAATTAGCCTTGTTGTCACAGCCTGTGTCACACCCCAATTCTGCACTATTCAGAATGATGTGATGAACCGCTAATAAACCAATGGTTCAACCAGGAACTCAAATAGGCTATCCCCGCGTTATCTAAACTTACACACATCCGTAATCATAATCAGAGTAAATACACAATAGCGGAAGTCTTATAATAACATGAACTGAGAAACTAAAATGATATTAATAATTTAATAGCAAATTATTCTATTTTCAACTGAGATATAAATATTTAAGTACCAAATAAATGTCTTAATAAATCCAATAAAGAAACCTATAAAATATCTAATCAAATACACACGAGTTGCACTCGCAAGAGGAGTCGTGTGTATCCACTTCAGCTTCAGCTTCCATCGCTGCCACGTTCCCGTACGCAGATGCATTCACATAGTCTTCAACGGTATAACCTGCATCATCAACTAAAAATATTCGACGTCGAGGGGAGAGCACACATCATGGCTCAGTGAGTAGCCAAAACAATGCAACAATACATATGCATGCAAATCAAGTCATATCTTTGGTCCGGTTTAAAATTTGCAGTATGCAATAGAAAGGTTTAGGTAGCCAAAGGTCGCGTTTATTGACCCCACCTCTATACACGAGTGTGTGATGTCACCCGAAGATCACGTTTATCGTCAACTCACATGCACCCAATCATGAACATTATATAACAAAGGTTACGTTTATTGCTATATAGTGCCATACCAACACGTAAGCCCCTGTTAGCGAGGGCTGCAAACTGGGCTCGCAACTAACCAATCCTAATGCCAAAAGTGTATCCAAGGCCTCACCCCAGCATCCCTCATAATGTCCATAGAGATAGAGCTAAGGGCCCCCGGTAGAGTCAGAGACTACAAGGACCGAGACCACCTCCCCTGATACTCTACGACACAATAGTTCTGCTAAAGTAATGGCGATACGACGATGCCAATGCACAAGACTTGAGTTAGAGATAGAGCTAAAGTGCTGAGACCCGCCAAAGGTTAACGTTTATTGACGTTCTCATCACACCTCCCCTGATACTCGCTCGCATCAAGTACATCAACCACACACATACAAGCACATGCCTATCCCTATCATCATCATCATCATCATGTTATAAATAATAAAATAAATATGCATGAACAAATAATAGAAATATTGGATGGCATGCTGTATGCACATTACAAACATATTCGCATAGAATCAAGCATGGCATAGGACTCAAGAAATAGAAAACAGTTTTTGTTATTAACCAAGTTTAGTTTGGAGTTCTGGTTCCTCACCTTAGCTTGCTAATAGATATTTTTTCAAGCTTTAGAATCACCTTTACAGTGTTACGATATTGCTAGAAGACCTAACAAAGTCGACAGAATTTAACTAGAATTAATTCCGAATTTAAAAACCATGCTGTTAACTGAGGGTCGGAGGTAGGGTCGGAGTCCTGATCGACCCTGGGTGCGACCCTCCCCAGATTCTGAACTTCCCGAACACTGAGGGTCGATGGTCAGGAACACCTAGGGTTGGATGGTCATCGACCCTCGGTGCGATCCTCTGTGCACTTTGGTCCAATTCCCTCTCTTTGATCCATTCTTCGTGTTTGGAGTCCTATGGCTTACTTCTACATTCCATTAAACATTCATTCCATGGTCTGGAACCACGAATCAACCACCTAGATAGCTTTCATGCATTCTTCTATGGTTTTCCATGAAAACTTAACCATAGCTTGATGGTTTGGGTTTCTCTGAGATCACACTCTCAACAATAACTAACCTAAGGTCTGTATAAACTCATGGAATTAGTATCCATACCTGAGAAGATTACTTTTTCTCTGAAATTCTTCTCCTTTTTGCTAAGTTCTCTTCCTTGCCTTTTTTCTTCTTTTTTTCCTTCTCCTCTCTTTCTCTCAATTCAATTAGGGTTGTGAAAGGAGTGAAAGTGGCTTAGGGACGTCCTTTAAATAGGGTAGGAACATCCTAAAATAAGTCCCTTTGAGATTAGGAAAGAATCCCAATCGAAAATTTGGAAATTTCCTAATTTTATTTTCTTATGGCAACCGAGGGTCGATGGGAGGGTCGATGATCCCGTCGACCCTAGGGTCCTAAGCTGTCCGACCCTCCCTTCAAAACTGAGGGTCTAACTTTCTGTTTTGGGAGGTCCGACCCTGCTTAGCTGGGTATGCGACCCTTCCCCTATTTTAAGTGTTTTTGGGTCGATTTGATACCTGAGATCTCGATCTCCTTCACGCCCTTGGTCCATTTGACTCGACCATGATGGGTAAACCTGGTTCAAGGTGGTAAGACCGGGTTAGATTGACACGGGTCTTACAACTCCCCCCAACTTATAAAAATTTCATCCTCGAAATTGTACGTACCTTCTGAATCAAATAAGTGAGGGTATTGCTTCCGCATAGCAATTTCTTCTTCCCATGTAATTTCTTCCATGTCTCTACTTTTCCATGTGACCTTAACATAGTAGATATCTCTGTTACATAGACGTTGAACCTTTCGACTAGTGATTTCTGTTGGTGTTACTTTAAATGTCAAATCATCAGTCAATTTCGGCAAATCCACTGTCAAAACATGCGATGGGTCTTTGACATACTTCTTCAATAGAGAAATGTGAAATACGTCATGCACACTTGACATAGATGGTGGTAGTGCTAACTGATAAGTCACTTTTCCATGCTTAGCTAGAATTTCATACGGCCCGACATATCTTGGACTTAGTTTCCCTTCTTGTCCGAACTTTTTCAATCCTCGCATGGGCGATTCCTTCAAAAATACTTTTATCACCTACTGCGAACTCCGGATCTCTTCGTCGAGTATCCGCATATTGCTTCCGACGATTCCGAGCTGTTCTCACTCTTTCCTTGATGATGTCGACCACTCGACGGGTCTCTTCAACAAATTCCGGTCCAACAATACTACGTTCTCCAACTTCATTCCGAACAAGGGAGTTCGACACTTCCCGCCATACGAGTGCTTCATAAGGTGACATCCGTATAGTAGCCCGATAGCTATTGTTATAAGCGAACTCGATCGGTGATAATCTTTCATCCCATGATCCCTTGAAATCAATTACACATGCTCGTAGCATATCTTCTAGAATCTGAATTGTACGCTCCGACTTGTCCATCCGTGTCGTGGGTGGAATGCGATCTGAACTTCAACGTTGTACCCATAGCCTTTTGCAATCCTTCCCAAAACTTGGAAGTAAATCGTGGATCTCTATCCGACACAATGCTTTCCGGAACACCATGTAATCGAACAATATTATCCACATACGGCTCGCTATCCTTTCCAAAGTGTATACTGAGGTCATATAGGTATGAAGCGAGCTGTTTTAGTCAGACGGTCCACAATCATCCAAACTGCGTCAACTACTCGAGGAGTCAATGGTAGTCCCGTGACGAAGTCCATAGTGATGCAGTCCCATTTCTATGCTGGTTCCGGTAATGGTCAGAAAGCTCTTCTGCGGGTCTTTGTCGTTCAGCCTTTACTTTCTGACAATTTAGGCATTGAGATACGAACTTAGCTACATCTGCTTTCATTCCCCTCCACCAATATAGTTTCTTTAGGTCATGATACATTTTTGTATTTCCAGGATGTATCGAATAGATGGTGGTGTGGGCTTCCTTCATCAGTCGGTGTCTAATGTCTACACTTTCTGTTTCAGGTACACATATTCTTCCTTTGTATTTCAGTACCTTCTCGTCATCCAAGGTGAACTCAGGGTTAGTCCTACCTTCCTCGATATCTTCTTGTACTGTTCTCAGATAAGGATCTGCTTTGATAGCTGTCTTCACTTCATCCACTATATCCGGTATAATCTTCAATGCCGCGAACATATTCAAAAACCGATGAATAAACCCTTGTTGGCTGATCCATCCATTGTATCTATCACATACTGCTCGTTGTCGTGATTGAATACCATTCTGGTAGTACACATTGCTGTTGTCGTGCTAACTTCTCCTTGAGATTTTTTCATTGCTTTTCTGCTTAATGCATCCGCTACTACGTTCGCTTTTCCCGGATGATACTGGATATCACAATCATAGTCTTTCAATAGTTCCAGCCATCTTCTTTGTCTCATATTCAACTCCTTCTGATTAAATAAATAAGTAAGACTTTTATGGTCCGACTTAATCTGAAATTTCTCTCCGTATAAGTAATGTCTCCATATCTTGACAGCATGTACTACTGCCACTAGCTCCAAATCATGAGTGGGGTAGTTTTTCTCATGTACCTTCAACTGTCTTGAAGAATAAGCAATAACTTGCTCTCCTTGCATAAGCACACATCCCAATCCCAATCCCGACGCATCAGTGTATAAGGTAAACATCTGTCCTGGAATAGGAATAGTCAAAATCAGGGCGGATATCAATCTGGACTTCAGCGTTTGGAAACTCTTCTCACACTTATCGGCCCACACGAACTTTTCACCTTTCTTAGTCAAACTGGTGAGAGGTACGGCAATCCGAGAATAGTCTTCTATGAATCTTCGATAATAACCAGCTAGACCCAGAAAACTTTTGATTTCCAAAACGCTCTTTGGTGCTTTCCACTTTACAATAGCCTCGATCTTGCTGGGGTCCACTTTGATTCCTTCAGCGGATACTACATGGCCTAAGAAGGCGACTTCACTTAGCCAAAACTCGCACTTTAAAAATTTGGCATATAGCTTCTCTTTCCTTAAACGCTGTAGGGCTGCGTTTAGGTTCTTGATATGGGTTTCCTTGTCCTTGGAATATACCAATATATCATCAATAAATACTATAACCGACGTATCTAACATATCGTGGAAAACTTGGTTCATAAGTTCCATGAACGTTGCCGGTGCATTAGTTAATCCGAAAGACATAACCAAAAATTTATAATGTCCATATCTGGTTCTGAATGCTGTCTTCGGAATATCACCTTCTTTAATATTCAGCTGATGATAGCCTGATCGAAGGTCGATCTTAGAAAATACTTTTTCTCCTTGTAACTGATCGAACAAGTCATCGATCCGAGGTAGTGGGTATCGATTCTTGATTGTCAGTTTATTCAACTCCCGATAGTCGATGCATAATCGAACGCTACCATCCTTCTTCTTTACGAACAACACCGGTGCCCCCCATGGAGATATACTGGGTCGAATATAACCCTTGTCCAGCAATTCTTGTAGTTGAACTTTTAATTCCTTCAGTTCAGTAGGAGCCATTCTATAAGGTGCTTTTGACACTGGTACGGCTCCAGGTATAAGGTCTATTACAAACTCTATGGCTCGGTCGGGTGGTAATCCGGGTAGTTCCTCCAAAAATACGTCAGGATAGTCCCGCACGACATCAATATCTTTCATTGGTGGCGCGTCCTTGGTTAGGTCAACCACGGATACTAGATACCCGATTGCCCCCTTCTCAAGGCACTTCTTAGCCTTTAGTGTCGAAAGTATGAGCTTGCGTCTCCGGGGAAGTTTGGTTCCCGAAAAAACTTAATTCTGCTCCTTCTTTGTCTTTGAACGTTAGCTTCTTTTCGGCGCATAATAGATTTGTAGAATGCCGAGCTAACCAGTCCATTCCCAAGATGACATCAAAGTCTGCCATCTCAAGTTGTATCAAGGTTGCATCTAAAGTCTTCTCTCCAATGAGAACTGGACATGGTCCTTAACCTTTCTCTAGTTCCACTTCTAACCCCATCGGTGACTGTACAAGTAATTTGTAGTCTAATGTTTTGATGGGTAATTTCGTCTTCTTTCCAAATGACACAGATATAAATAAATGAGTAGCTCCGGAATCGAAGAGTACTCTGGCAGGTACGCCATTTATAGGTACAATACCTGTGATTTATCTTTACTTAGTCTACATGCTCATTCATGTAATTATAACTTTAAAAAGTTTCAGTCATACCTGTGACCACATCGGGGGATGCGGCCGCATCCTCGGACGTAACAGCATATACCCGTCCCTGATGGAATTGCTTCTTGGGCTTAGGGCACTTCCTTGCCATATGTCTCGGCTGGTTTAAGTTAAAACACTTCGGGGCTTCAGAATTTGGCTTTGGCTGAGGTTGAGCTACTGGAGTAGTCTTGGTTGCAGCAGTAAAATTCTGAGGACGAAAAGGCTTATATGTCTTGTTATTGCCTCCGTTGTAAGAATTTTCGGCTGGCCTTTTGATGCCTCTGTTTTGAGTAAAATAACTCTCCTTCTGGCTCGATTCTATAACTCGAGCAATCTGGACCGCTTCATTATAAATTCTCTTTTCTAAGCCCAGAACATGTTCTCTGATGTTTCCTTTCAGTCCCGTGACAAACCTACGGGTTTTGGTTTCTTCTTCTTGCATACTCAGTGGTGCGAAGAAAAACAGCTCTTCATAACGTTGTTGGTACGCATCCATCGACATCCGTCCCCGATAAAGACTCGGGGAACTCCTTCTCCATCGAATCTCCGAAGCTCCGTGGAAAATATTTCTCAAAGAAGGCTTCTTTATATATAGCCCATGTCAGTAGGGCGTGCTTGGTCAGTAGATATGCCTTTGTGGATTTCCACCAATGATGTGCGTCGCCCTTGAGCATGAAGGTGGCGCATAGTACTTTCTCTTCCTCTGTGATAGTCATCATGAGGAAATTTCTCTCCATCTCGTCTATCCAGTGGGCTGGCCACAACGGATCAAACGGTTTGCCGTTGAATTCTTTGGGTTTCATCTTCAAAAATCTCTCCACTAGTCGGGAGTGGTCCAACTGATTTTGGGGGTTTTCCCCAAACATATGGGGTGGATACTGTGGAATCTGTGTAGCCGGTTGTTGAGGTGTCTGAGGAGCTGGGTGGTTACCCACCGGTGCTGCACTTGCTTGTCTTGTGTGCATGGGTGTAGCCTGAGTGGCTTGAAACATAATTCCCATGGCAACCTGCATCTGAGCCTGTGCGTGTTGCATCTGCTGCAGCTGCTGTGCCAGATTCATCACCACTGTTGCTAGCTCTGGTGGTGGAGGTGGCAAATTTATAGGGTTTGCCGGTTCTGGATTACCCAGTGCATAGTTATTTTCTTGACTGGTCTCTTCCACGGGTAGTGGTGGTGGGACTGCATTTTGGGTCTGTCGGGTCACCCTACGTCCAGACATAATTCTTTTCTGTGATTGGTGGTGCCTGAAAATCATCAAAATAGGTGAGAAGTCATTTATATTTCATGTAGGCATGCTAACCGATAATAAATTCCAATTCTAGCTCATTTTTAAAGAAAAATACTGTCTTTTCTATGCAGGGTCGATGGTGAGGGTCGATGGTATGTCCGACCCTTGGTATCCGACCCTGGGAATGACCTGTTCTTCCCGAGAGCTGAGGGTCGATGCGAGGGTCGATGGGTATCCGACCCTTAGTTCCGACCCTTGATTTTCTGTCAAATTCCCGAGAGCCGAGGGTCGATGGGAGGGTCGAATCGAGGGTCGATTGTTCTAGTCGAATTGTCCGACCCTCTGACCAAAAATCAGATTTTTTAAGATCTGATTCTGGGTCATTTCTTATTATTTCCCTCCCGTTTCGACTCGCCTCTCCACTCTGAGTTGCTACAGTGCTACTCCACTGTTGTTGGTCGATTTTATTCCGAGTTTCGACGTCCACTTCATCCCTACAGGTATGTCTTCCCATTTTTACCTGTTTTTAGGTTTCTATTTCTAGGTTTTCTCACATTTAACTTGTATTTTCCAAATTAAACTTTTTTCAACCGTAAAAATTTGATTTTTATTGGGGGCTTTTGTTATTGGTGTCTCGAGGAATGAAAGCCCTCAAAAATTTTTGAGTTTCATCGGTTGGTTATCGAGAAACTTGAAATTTTCTCTTTTTGCCCTAATTTGTCGACATTTTCGATTTTTCTTGAATTTCTTCAAATTGGACTTCGTCAGTTAAAATTTTCTACTGTATATGGGTTGTAGGATGTATTTTAACCTACGTAAGTTCTCATGCCCAGTTGTATGGTGAGAAATAGGGCTTTATCGTCACTTATGTCATTATTAAATCGAATTTCAGATTTTTTTTCCCATAATTTCCTTATTTTTCCTTCTCCTTCTTGTTTTGCAGATACCATGGCTCGTACCGAGGTACCCAGAGTTCGTGATCCTCTTCGCTTCCGCTCCAATGAAGCCGAGGCACGGTATGCTGACTATGCCCGTAAGAAGGTTGAGGGTGGTCGTATGGTGAACTTGGCTGAGTTAGCCGTGTTCAACGTAGAGGGAGCCTTTGGTGACATGGGGTGGCTTCCTGTCATTACATACGACGCGTGCACATGTCACACCCCAATTCTGCACTATTCAGAATGATGTGATGAACCGCTAATAAACCAACGGTTCAACAAGGATCTCAAATAGGCTATCCCCGTGTTATCTAAACTTACACACATCCGTAATCATAATCAGAGCAAATACACAATAGCGGAAGTCTTATAATAACATGAACTGAGAAACTAAGATGATATTAATAATTTAATAGCAAATTATTCTGTTTTCAACTGAGATATAAATATTTAAGTACCAAATACATGTCTTAATAAATCCAATAAAGAAACCTATAAAATATCTAATCAAATACACACGAGTTGCACTCGCAAGAGGAGTCGTGTGTATCCACTTCAGCTTCAGCTTCCATCACTGTCACATTCCCGTACGCAGACGCATTCACATAGTCTTCAACGGTATAACCTGCATCATCAACTAAAAATATTCGACGTCGAGGGGTGAGCACATCACGGCTCAGTGAGTAGCCAAAACAATGCAACAATACATATGCATGCAAATCAAGTCATATCTTTGGTCCGATTTAAAGTTTACAGTATGCAATATAAAGGTTTAGGTAGCCAAAGGTCACGTTTATTGACCCCGCCTCTATACACGAGTGTGTGATGTCACCCGAAGATCACGTTTATCGTCAACTCACATGCACCCAATCATGAACATTATATAACAAAGGTTACGTTTATTGCTATATAGTGCCATACCAACACGTAAGCCCCTGTTAGCGAGGGCTGCCAAAAGTGTATCCAAGGTCTCACCCCAGCATCCCTCATAATGTCCATAGAGATAGAGCTAAGGCCCCCCGGTAGAGTCAGAGACTACAAGGACCGAGACCACCTCCCCTGATACTCTACGACACAATAGTTCTGCTAAAGTAATGGCGATACGACGATGCCAATGCACAAGACTTGAGTTAGAGATAGAGCTAAAGTGCTGAGACCCGCCAAAGATTAACGTTTATTGACGTTCTCATCACACCTACCCTGATACTCGCTCGCATCAAGTACATCAACCACACACATACAAGCACATGCCTATTCCTATCATCATCATCATCATCATCATGTTATAAACAATAAAGTAAATATGCATGAACAAATAATAGAAATATTGGATGGCATGCTGTATGCACATTACAAACATATTCGCATAGAATCAAGCATGTCATATGACTCAAGAAATAGAAAACAATTTTTGTTATTAACCAATTTAGTTTGGAGTTCTGGTTCCTCACCTTAGCTTGCTAATAGATATTTTTCCAAGCTTTAGAATCACCTTTACAGTGTTATGATATTGCTAGAAGACCTAACAAAGTCAACAGAATTTAATTAGAATTAATTCCGAATTTAAAAACCATGCTGTTAACTGAGGGTCGGAGGTAGGGTCGGAGTCCTGATCGACCCTGGGTGCGACCCTCCCCAGATTCTGAACTTCCCGAACACTGAGGGTCGATGGTCAGGAACACCTAGGGTCGGATGGTCATCGACCCTCGGTGCGACCCTCTGTGCACTTTGGTCCAATTCCCTCTCTTTGATCCATTCTTCGTGTTTGGAGTCCTATGGCTTGCTTCTACATTCCATTAAACATTCATTCCATGGTCTGGAACCACGAATCAACCACCTAGATAGCTTTCATGCATTCTTCTATGGTTTTCCATGAAAACTTAGCCATAGCTTGATGGTTTGGGTTTCTCCGAGATCACACTCTCAACAATAACTAACCTAAGGTCTGTAGAAACTCATGAAATTAGTATCCATACCTGAGAAGATTACTTTTTCTCTGAAATTCTTCTCCTTTTTGCTAAGTTCTCTTCCTTGCCTTTCTTCTTCTTTTTTTCCTTCTCCTCTCTTTCTCTCAATTCAATTAGGGTTGTGAAAGGAGTGAAAGTGGCTTAGGGATGTCCTTTAAATAGGGTAGGAACATCCTAAAATAAGTCCCTTTGAGATTAGAAAAGAATCCCAATCGAAAATTAGGAAATTTCCTAATTTTATTTTCTTACGGCAACCGAGGGTCGATGGGAGGGTCGATGATCCCGTCGACCCTAGGGTCCTAAGCTGTCCGACCCTCCCTTCAAAACTGAGGGTCTGACTTTCTGTTTTGGGAGGTCCGACCCTGCTTAGTTGGGTATGTGACCCTTCCCCTATTTTAAGTATTTTTGGGTCGATTTGATACCTGGGATCTCGATCTCCTTCACGCCCTTGGTCCATTTGACTCGACCATGATGGGTAAACCTGGTTCAAGGTGGTAAGACCGGGTTAGATTGACACGGGTCTTACAGCCTAGCTTTATACAAGTAGAGGTTTATTAGCCTACAATTAGATCAAGTCGGGTCCAAGCCCGCACGTACCTTGCATTATGAGTCCCACCTCAGCAAGAAGAGGTTCTCAGCCTACAAATGAGCCTTGTATTCACAGCCTAGCTTCATACAAGTAGAAGTTTATTAGCCTACAAATGGATCAAGTTGGGATCAAGCCCGTACGTACCTTGCATTATGAGTTCCATCTTAGTAAGAAGAGGTTCCCAGCCTACAAATGAGCCTTGTATTCACAGCCTAGCTTCATACAAGAAGAACAATCACCAACTTTCCAAGAAGAGCTAATCTTCTTGCCAGTCAAACTACGTTCAGGGCTTGATTTCTAGGACCACCCTAGAATATGTAGGTAGTTTAGGGTAAAATACCCTAAGTGTAGCCCAATAAGTAATAGTTCACACCAAAAATGTGGTTCTTGGTCTTTAGCCTTTAATTAGAACAATCTCGGCTAAAGAGGGGCATCTATAAACACCCTATTTTTATCATCTCCAGCATAAGTGAATCCATATGATAGGTTTTTGGTTTTTAATTCAAGGTTTTATGATTTTTCAATCGGCCCCATAGCAAGGTCATGGGCTACTACCTACTTAGAAGCATAGGTCATGAAATTATCTTCAAAATGAGACCAGAATCATCCAATTCTAACATTAAACGAGGAAGGTATCATAGTTTTAGTGGATTTGAAAGTGCAAGGCATTTATGTAATTATTGCAAGATGTATGCATGAATTATCGTCGAACTTCAAATCATCATATCTTGATCATCCAACGTCCGAATCAGGTGATTCTAGTGCCATTGTGTTCCATTTTTAATCCTCTTCAAAGTGAATGTGAAGAATCCCAAGTAGAGGTCACCGGTGGGTCCCATGCAAGATTTCATACAGAATTATCAATAGAACTTCCATTCTTCATATCTTGGCCGTCTTCCGTCCGAATCAGGTGATTTAAATGCCACTATTCTCCATTTTTGATACTCTTCAAAGTGGACGTAGAAAATTCTGGACAAAGACCACCAAAGGGTCCTATGCAAAGTTGCAAGCCGAAATGGCTCATGAGATGTCAAATAGAGAGAGAAGAGCTGGTCTCAGCCAAACCCAGTCAACCCAGTCTTGGCCCAACCTAGTTAACCCAAGCTAGTTCAGTCAACCTTGACCAGTCTTGCTTGACCCAGCTCGGACCAGTCAGGATCAAGTCACATCGGCCCATGTGCATGTATTTCTTTTATATATTAGTTATATATATTTATATAATGTATAATATATTATAATATATCATATAATATATACATATATCTTATATATATATATATATATTATATATATATATATATATTATTTATATATATTAATATATTAATATATTATATATTTATATATATTTTTCATATAAAGAGCAAGTAAAATCCCAATGATAGAGAGAACTGTAGATCCCATTGGTAAGAAAAAAATAGAAAAAAAGGGGAAAGAAATCAAAGTTGAGAGCGAGATCGAGAGATTTAGGAAAACCTAAATCTAGGAAATAAGATCTCTAAGATTGTAAGAGAGGAGAGAGAGAGAGAGATGTGGATCCCATTGGCAAGAAAAAAAAAAAAAGGGGAAAGAAACTGAAATTGAGAGAAAGACCAAAAAATTTAGGAAACCTAAATCTAGGAAATAAGATCTCTAAGGTCGTGAGAGGGCAGAGAGAGAGAGCCGTGGATCCCATTGGCAAGAAAAAAAGAAAAAAAGAAAAAAAGAAAAAAAAAGAAAAAAAGAAAAAAGGGGAAAGAAATCGAAATTGAGAGGGAGACTAAGAAATTTAGGAAACCTAAATCTAGGAAATAAAATCTCTAAGGATAGATTGAAAGAGAGAGATGAGAGAGAGAGAGAAAGAGAGAGAGAGATGAGAGAGAGAGAGAGAAAGAGAGAGAGAGAGAGAGAGAGAGAGAGAGAGCCATGGGTCCCATTGGCAAGAAAAAGAAAAAAAGAAGAAGAAAGAAATCGAATTTGAGAGAGAGATCGAGAGATTTAGGAAACCTAAATCTAGGAAAGAAAGTCTCTAAGGAGGGAAAGAGATCGTGAGAAGAGAGAGAGAAATGGAAAAGAGATTAGAGAATCATAGACGGGAAAAAGGAGAAATCAGGAAGAGAGAAAGAGGAATCAAAGGAAGAGAGGTCGGTGAGAGGCGACTCTAAGAAGGAAAAAAAGAGAAAAAAGGAGGAAAGAAGGAGATTAAGATGGGGAGGACTGAATCAAGGGAAGAGATTGAGATCAAGAGGAAAATGAAAGGAGGAGGAGAGGATGAATTTAAGAGGGGTCCCCAAATTCGTGAAGAAGAAAAAAAGGGAGAGAGAGAGAGGGAGAAAGGAGAAGAAAAAAGAAAAGAAGAAAGGAAGATGACTCACCTTTAGAAACTTTGGGCACAATCTCCAGCAAATCCTACATCAAAGGTTTCACTCCGTTGGAGCACAAGGTTGGCACCCTAAAACAAATTTAGTGGTCTTTCATAAGGTTTGAATTTGGTTTTGCTTGAATATGCTCATTTTCATAAAATCTCGATCAAGAATGCCATATTGCATGCATGTTGATGTTAGGATGCTCATGTCTAATATTTTTATGTATGATAATTTGCTGAAATTACTCAATGATGAAGATTTGAGTGTCATGTGATGATTTTGATGTTTTTGATAATTTCTACTAGGTGGATTTCTAATATGGAAATTCCAGATTTAGAATCTGAATTTTGGGATATGCATCTCATATTATTTTTGTAAAATTTGAAGCCCAACTTTTTATGGGATGCTATCTGATATGTCAGAAGATTCCCCTAGAAATTTTGCCACATTTGGAATTGGGAAAGTCCATCAAAAAAATTCTTGATTGCTGCTGCTGCTCTACTCGGGTACAGTGCAACCTCTTATCGAAATGTCTCTAAAAAGGGGTCTTATGGCCATAATCTGAAAATACTTTTCTCACAAAATTTTTAAATATGGAAGTCTTCTAAAATGTGGCATTGGTTTTGAAGTTTTTCAATTTTTTACTGAATTGATATGATTTTTGAAGTGCATAGTGGTCTATTTTTTAATCAATTAGGATATACTGATTGGCATGACTGAGAAGTGCTATTTTGCACTATAAGAATGTTCTATTTTCACTTGTTTTCTTAATGAAATTTTATATCTATCAATTATCTACATGGGCATGTGTTTTGATTTAATTTTCATTAAGTGATTCATTTTATACGGAATTTATGGTGCAACTGGTCAAAATCTGGATTAGGCTTGACTAGAGCACATATTCGTACATCTGACATTTATTTGACCTAATTTTGTTCCCTGTTGGGGTTATCTATCTTGAGACAGAAGTTAGGTCTCTAAGTCCTCTTTTGGTGGGTATGTTTTGAGCTTAATTCTGATATATGAAAGTCTCTATGTGCCCATTGTGGCACAGGGTAACATAATCTATCACTATGCATGTGCATTGAATTGTGCAGCATGTTTGACCAATATGTGGTCTCTATTGGGACTTGACCCCTCAGATGAAATGTAGTGTGTTAAGCCAAATTTTTGTGAAAAAAAATAAGGCTTAATTTGAATTACAGAAGACATACTTATGGTCATTTTGGTATAATATAACAAAATTTGAAATCAGTTTCTAGTTTGTGCAATACTTGACATTATTGTGTGGCATTTTGACCATTCTTGAGTCATTGTTTATTTTAAATGTCTTCATAAAAGTTGCAGCATTTTCAAAGAACTTTTTGAGCATATGTTTTGATAATTTTGGGTTTTCAAAAAAATTTCATCGATGTCTCATTCACTGTATGTAATATGTAATTTGTTGCTTGAGTGATTTGGTAAATTTATCATGTTTGAGTGCACACTTGCTATATTCAGAGTGCTGACATGCCACATTTGGATAAATTACCACATTTAGAGTACTCACATGCTTTGTTTGGATTGCTCACTTACCATGTTTGTCATATCCATGTGTTACTGTATTTGGTAGAATAAATAGATTTTTGTCATATTTAGTAATATCTTGATAATTGTCATATTTAGACATGCCATGTTTGGACTTGCCATGCATTTAGGCACCCACATTCTTGGGAAGGGTATAATGGAAAATAATAAAAGTTATAACAAAGAAAGAGAATGCCTTGCCCCTCAGCATACTTCAACTTAGAACAGTTGCTCCATGGACCTAAAACAGGTTTTAAATTCTCAACCTAGAATAGGTTCTCATTCCTCAACCTAGAACAGGTTCTCAATCCTTAAGCTAAAACAAGTTATCCTGCCATTTCCGAACTACGTAGATTCTGATCCTATGGTAAACCCTAGGATACATAGGCAGTTTAGGAGAATCTAAAATTTGAATCCACACCTTAGTCCATATGGGTTATCCATAGATCCACTAGGATATCCATCTTTATTCCAACCCAGAACGTGTTATCCACATTCCAACCCAAAACGGGTTATCCATATTCTGACCTAGAAAGGCTTATCCATTCCAACCCAGAAAGGGTTATCCAATTTCTGACCCAGAAAGGGTTGTCCACATTCCGATCCGAAAAAGGTTATCTACATTTCTACCCTGAAAGGGTTATCCGCATTCCAACCCAAAATGGGTTATTCACATTCTGACCCAGAACGGGTTATCCACACTCCAACCCAGAAAGGGTTATCCCCATTCTAACCCAGAATGGGTTATCCAGATTTCAACCAATCCAAATTTAGATCCATGGTCCACTTGGACTATCCACCCGCTAGGGATATCTAGTTCCTGCATGGGTTATCCACTCTTAGATCTACTAGGATCATCTATTTGCCTGTATGTACTATCCAAAGCCTGACCCATAAGGTTTCTCATCCTTTCAAGCATAAACTTTAGCTTGAACAATGAACTTAATAATATACAAGCATAAATCACAATCATAAACTTTAATCACACCTGAACTATGATGGTGAACTTGATTTTCGAAAGAAGTTTGAGATATGTAGGCAATCTGGAAGGATCTAGATTTGGTTCAATGATATCGAACCATTGGTTTGGTTCGATTTTATTCAATAGAAAGAATCTAGCATAGGAAAGGTATAGGAGACCGATCTCGATCGGGTGGTTTGCGTGCCTAACCTCTTCCCATAATTGTAACCTGACGCTTACCCAATCTCTGATAGATCAGAAAAGCCGATCTATGGGTCATGAGTCAATTGAAGTTTACCTTGGTGAGACTACATTTTTGGAGGTCCTAGACCTTAATCTAAGTGGCGACTCCCTAAAATCCATCCATTATCTTTGTCCTTACACCTACCTTAATTAGTAGATGTCAAGCTTATCCATCGAATCACTCCGGACCTATAAACCAATAGTAAGCAAAGGCAAATAGATCTACAACTGAACTCTCTTGACACTCTTGCTTAAGACAATTGTCTGTCCCCACTTTTGGAAGGAGCAGCCACCTTCATGACTATTCCATACTCCTTGTTCATGGACTGATTTAGGCATTGGTGTGGCTTAAGGGTTATCCAACCCGACCCTCACCTCTGGTGTTCTACTCTCTATGTGCAGATTACAGTGAACTCGGGGCAACCCAGTTCATGCAACAACAGTTTGGTGCCCATTGTGGGGCCCTAGACATTGTCTTGCCAAAAGCATGAATTAATTAAAACCAAGCAATCCTGAGACTTGGATGTTGTCCATTTTGACCCGCAATCAAGCCAAGATGAATGCAAATCGCAACAACCCAAACAACAATGCTGGCAAAAACCACAACCACAATCCGTCTGCTAACAATAATGCAGATATTCCCCAGAACAATATCCCTCCCCCCGAGGAAATTCCTTGAGAAAATGAAGAATGAATTCTGGCCATGGATGGCTTTGAAATGGGGGATGACTTGTTGCCTCCCCCTCTCCTCAATATGTGATGAGGGAACAGTTCGAGTTGGTGGCACGTCAGCTCAAGATTTGACAAAGCATCTATAGGAGAGCAGCTTACAATAGCTAGAGACGCCCCCCGACATCATCAACCCAGGCCACATCAACAAGTTTCAGCTTCGAGAGATAATGGGCGAGGGAGGGAACTGAACATGAATAATCTTGACCATCAAGGGCACCACAACAATGTGCAGAACTTAAACGGCTAGTGGCCAGCTGGTCAAGCGGCTAAAAACGTATCAGGAGTCTCCCCACCTCCTACTCTACAAAGATTAGTTAGTTGGCAATCACACTGACCGACTGGTGAGGTACCCAACACATCAAGCTCAACCCACAGAATAAGCGCCACATCCTCTTCTAGCACATCTGCTCCCAACGTGCATAGGAATAAGAGCCGAATCTCAGTGTCATACTAGCTGGGCCCACATACAGCTTAGAATGATGTACAAGCCTACTTAGATGAAACTTACCTCAACATACATTATTTTACCAGGGGGGAATATTGTAACACCCTGGCTCAGCCAGGTTGTTAAGTAACTCACTTTTGTCTTGTTTTGGCAGGTGAAGGATGTTCGAGGGAGTAACAAGGGTATTTTGGCAATTTTTCATCATGCCTATAAAGTTCAATAAAATTTATTATTCAAGCTGATAATTATAAATATTCTTAAGCTTAGAGATTATGTAAATAGGATTAGGATGGTTGTGAAGCGATGAGTACAACTGTGATTATTATTTAATTATTTTGTTATAAGTAAACTTACTTGAAGGGAATGTGGAGGACATAAATGATTTTATTTGCCAAATGCTTATTGTCACAGCCCATTCTGGAGAATCAAACGTGATATCTGGGTCAACCCTCGTGGCAATCAGAATACATCCAAGATCACTACCATAATAATTACAATATAAATCCCATAGTTCTACACAAGCAATATCCAAAATAATCAAGAAAGCAATAATAACATAGCGAAATCATTAATATGTAACAGATGCACTAAAGTGATACCATACCCCATAGTATGTATCAGTTATGAATTACAAACCATTGTTCTCTACAAAATACTACTATATCCATATAGACTTAGACAAATTCAAACTAAGTAAATTTATTACATTATTTTGGTGGACATCTTCATCTATCAACAAAAAGAATCAGAATGTATCAAGAAGAGAAAGAGCAAAGGGAGTACTACGTTATGCGCTGCAGCTATAGCCCTCGCCGTGCTCTCCACCAAAGTCATCACTTCTGACAACAACAGTCGCTAAAGGGGACTCCATAAACTTAGCAATAGAGTAGTCACCTGCAATAAAATCTAAAAATAAGTGTCAATACGAGGTGAGCTCCCATTCTAGCTCAAGGAGAAATTTAGTATCACATGCATGCAACATACAATGATATAAAATGTAATTCATTTTATATTAGGTCTCAGGCTTGTGTTACTACTTGGTATCATATTGTGATTCGACCCAACGCTTTTGGTCTTGCCTATAGTCGCTGGCCTTCAACTCTCATATACTAGGTGAAGGTAGAAGCTGAATAGATGACCCCGGACCGTTGAACAACTTCTACAAGCAAACCACCTTCTAGGTCCCGAAAATAACACTTCGGTTACCCCTTTAGGATAGTCACTTCCCATTATAAATTCTATCTCATGCCAGTTAAAATGCTCCAACACATCACTGGCTCTTCCTTCGGGTCTCGCAACCTTTGAAATTATGAGCCTACACCAGTATCTTAACCCATACTAGAAGGGTGTAGGAAATAATATAATGGCACCACCTATGTCTATTATGTTTATTCATTTCATTTGACTGTCCACCAGTAGAAGTCCCCGGTTAACCACTCCCATGGATCACCGTGCCCCTACTAGCATGTCAACAAAACCATTATGATTCCCACCAGTAGAGATCCCTAGCTTACCACTCCCGTGGATCATCGTACCTCCACTAGTGTACTTACAATCCAACATGATCCATGTACCCGTGCTCCCATGCGTCACATGAACCATCATACATGATTGTACATATACTTTATTAACAATAAAACTATGTCCCAGTGGAGATCCCTGGCTCACCACTCCCATAGATCACCGTGCCTCCACTAAGGTATAGTATAAATAACATGGTTCATGTATTATGCTCCAATGTGCCACACGTCCATCAAACCCAATCATCACACATAAACATTCATAGTTGTTATAATGTAGTGCATGTTCATATATAACAGTAATGAAAAAGTATGTCATTAAATACAACCTAAGCATGTTACTAAGCAGAAGTAGACATTCAAAGGATGTCCTAAGTCTACGGACTAGACCCCTCATCTGATAGCACCGATAGTGCTGCAGTACTACGAAGCCAAATAGAAGGCTTCAACTTTGTCTGTATCCGACACCAATTTAAGCATATAAGGTTCATTAGTTGGTTGTATAACTTTAACCAGCATAGACAAGTCGTATATGTCCATACATGGGTCCCAAGGCAAGCCAGGAACCCAATGGTTGGTCTTCCTATTCATTACTAGGCATATTGGCCAAAATAGACTGAACCAAAGGATATAACCAGTTGGTAGTTCCTCCGAAAGGTCATCCGAATAACACTTAGAACATTTTCTGAGTAAGCAGAACTGAAGGGACAATCGGATGGTCAAGCATCCGAGACCATTTGGATCATATACACTGTCATAATAGTAGGGTTCCAGTAGGTCTTTTAAAGGCTTTGCTAGGTGGTATATCATCCGAAACTATCTCTACTTAGTGTTAAACCTAAACGGAGGGTCCAGGTCAATCAGACCCATCATGTAACCGGGAGAGGTAACCGGAGGGACACGCCTCTATGAGAGTCCTCCGATAAGGAGCCTCCGATTGATCCTTGGTCATCAGCTAAGGCATTTGCCTTGGCAGAGGCTAGGTCTAAGCTACCTGGAGGAATGGTCATAACCAGGCCTCCGGTTCGGACCCAGAAACCAGGTCACGAATGAGACTTTGTCTCCAAGCTTGGAAACTTGATTCCCACTTCATGGCACTCATTCTAGTTGGTGGGAATCATCTTCCCACATTAATGTGACTCAAAGGAGTCATTTAAGGTCCCATTTAAATCCATTCATGGAGTGGGTAAATAAAACCTTGATTTTCTAGGTCATTAATGGTGGTCTCCATTAATAGAGACCATTAATGGTGAACCACCAAAGGTCTTGCACTTAAACACCATAGAAGAAAGGAAGGTTGGTGGACTTACCTCCAACAATGCTTCCAAGGCTAGGGTTTGGAGCTCTAAGTTCTTCTCCACTCCTTCTCTTCTTTTTCTTCCACTCACTTTCACGTTCAGTCAAGAGAGAACAAAGGAGGAGTGACCCTCCCTTTTATAGAAATCAGGGAGAGATAGTGACTTAAACTCATGCTAAACCAGATGGCGACAATCGGGTGGTACACCATTTGGCAGAGCATTCAGTTAGGCCAAAATATGGCCTATTGGTCAGCCATTTGGCCCAGATGCTTTGGGATACGTACCAATACCACTTAGGGCACACCAAGATACCTTACCCTACCAGGTTTGAGCAATAAAGCTTACCTATGGTGTGGATGCCACCATCGGAGCCATGTTGGAAGCTCCATCAATCATTGGGTTAAGACTTGGCACAGGAGGAATCTGAGTTAGTAGAGGATTCTGGGTGCAGGTCTTACACTTATGCAATATTACATATTAGGCTGGTGGTTTCTTTTTAGAATCATAATGTAAGCATAACCAAAGGTCTAGTGTTCAAGTCTCAAGGGAGACACAAACTAAAGACTTTCATTTTTACTTGATATAGATGTGAGACCCACAATAGGTGGCTAGTCTCTATTGGCTAGAAATACATTAAGAATAATTTTAAATTGAATGGCATGATGTAAATGTAGATTTTGGAGAAGGATATTTTAGGTTCCTAAATAAAAAAATGGTACCCAAAAGAGTAAAAATTAGGTTTATGCATGTTCATGCAATGGAATAAATAATGGGCAGTAAAGTACTTTCACTTTTTAGGGGTTTTCATGAAGCATGGACTTTAATGACATGCATTGGTCATTGAAGAGGGAAATTGTATCATTTACAAAATGAGGTTTATTGGAAAATATCAAATAATGGAAAAATACAAAAGAAAGTGTTAGACACCATTTTACCTCTTTAGGCTGAAATGAACTTGGGTGTTTAGCATTGTTCTTGAAGAATACTGAGGTGAGTGATTTGGGTTAATTCTTGGAAGGTTGTTTGAGTCCATATGCTTTGCAAGTTAAAGATTTAAACTAATTTTTATGTGCTTTTCAAGCTGCTGGGAGTTTTAACTAGGGAGGAATTTCGATAGTTGCTAAGCTAAGCTTTGATGAGTTCGATTTTAGCTTTGGAGATGTTTATTGTAGTGACCTAAGCATATTGGGAGGTCAGATTTGAGTTATTTTCTAATTTTGATTAAATGCATGTTAGTGGAAGCCCTTTGCAAGTGGAAGGCCTCTGCAAGTGGTAGACCGTCCAATAGTCCTTTAATGGCATTTTGGGTTGAAGATGATGCAATGATATATATTATGCTGAGATTTTCTTAGGTTTTTCATGGCATCCTAATTAAAGAGTGATAATAAATGATTTGGTTCATGTTGGGATGAACCAAGAGGGTCTTGATAGTTTAGGAGTGTTGTTCAGGTGTTTTTGGGAAGTTAATATGGAGTTCATAATGTTATAGCCCATTCTGGGGAATCGAACGTGATATCCGGGTTAAGCTTGTAGCAACCCGAATCTTCCAGCAATCAACAATCAAAATGATCTACCAGTAAATCTCACAGTCTACACACTCAATATCCAACATAATCAACAATAATTAATAATAACTATAGCAGAATTGTAATAGAGAACAGATGCTTTTAATGTTATCAATACATAATAAGTCTACTATGTCTTTCAAACCATTTCATAAATAACATTCACATTACATATTTTTTTCGTACTAGTAACTAGAGTAATTTGAACAAAATACTATACATAGGCAAACTGCATCTATCTATAGACATCAAGATCATAGTGGCAAGGTGCTGACTAAGGTCTCAAAAATACAGTCCCTACAGGTACAACCCTAGACATGATCCCTCAACGGACCCCCACCAAGAGAAACACGCTCTACGCCAGTAGGATCCATATCAGCCGTCCTAGAAGAGGTACTTGCAACCAAAGCTAAAAAGAATTTCAATATCGAGGGGTGAGCTCCCATCCTAGCTTAGTGGGAAATCAGGTATCAATGCAACCCTAATTCAACAATTTAATGATGCAAGAAAGTAAATAAACAAGCAATTGTGAGTGGCAATCAAATGTGTATGCAGCCATGGTCAGTCTGTACCCTTGTGAGGATCTATCCATGGCTCCCCCCTTGAACTATGCTCGTGGTTCCCCTTAAACATGTAACCGTGGCCCCCCTAAGCAGTCCATACCCCACCGCTTGGATTACTTCCCCTCATTAAAGCACAAGTCATTTGACCATGGTTGATGCGTGATGCATGAGTGATAATAAAAAGGGCTACACTCCAGCAGAGATCCCCAACTCACCTCTCCAGCATATCACTGTGCCCCCATTAAAGTGCAACCAGAGTATATGACCATGTATTATGCTCCAACAAGCCACATGTTCATATACCCCACCAAGCTACAGTTACATCCATATCCAATAATCATACAACATGGCATGTGCACGCAATGATAAAGCTGTACTCTAGCAGAGATCCCCGGTGCTACTCCAATGGATCACCGTGCCCCCACTAGTGTATAGCGTGTTAACATGGTCATCATATATGGTCTTAAGTAGGGCTACACCCTAGCAGAGATCCCCGACTCCTCACTTCTATGGTTTGTCATGCCTCTACTAAGGTACTAACCAATCCCAACATGATTCATGAAGTCACATGTTACGTGAACCACCATACATGGGTTACACCCCAATAGAGATCCCTGGATCCCCACTCCAATGGACCACTATGTCTCTACTAAAGTGCTAACAGGCCAACATGGTATGTATGCCAGTGCTCCAATACGTCATACACACCATCATACATGGTAATGCATGTACAATGATAAGAAAGGCTACACCCCTACAAAGATCCCCGGATCCCCACTCCAATGGATAACTCTACCTCTACTAGGGAGATAACACCAAACAACATGGCCCATGTTTTGTGCCCTAACATACCATACGTCCATTATATAATATCCAAACATACATAGTTGTTAAATACAAATGCATGAACATATATACAATTTATTGGATGACATGTTATAGCAAAAAAAAAAAATGCACACACAACATAACACATTCTCAAACTCTACGGACCCAACGCTTCACTTGTAGACACCAAAGGTACTACTGAACCTTGAAACTGGTAGAAGGCTTCATCCACTACCCACGTTATTTTACCTAATTAGTTAGATAAGTTTCATTACATTAGTGAACAACTTTTAAACTAACATAGACAAGTCCTAGTGTCCATGCACGAGTCTTAGATAAGCTAGGAATGGAATGGTTGGTCTGTTATAGTCCAAACTAGGTATACAGATCAAATTGGTCTGAACCGAAGGATATTACCAGGTGATGTATCCTCTGGAATCATCTCTTGGTTATACACTTAGTTATTTCTTAATTTAGTTTATCTGGAGGATGAATCGGATGGTGCATCCTTCGGTTGACCATCCAGTTCATTACCACTATCATAACAGTGTGGTTCTAATAATAAGTTATTTGGAGGCTTAATCGGGTGGTGTACCATCCAACAATGCCTCCGCTTGATATTAAGCCTATTTGGTGGCTAAGGTTAATCGAAGCCATCAATCACCAGAGGGACTCACCCGGAGGGATATGCTCTCAGTTTGGTGATTCCGATTGGGGTCCTCTGGTTATTACTTGGTCTAACATACCAAGACATTTGCCTTGGCGGAGGACTGGTCTTAGCCACCCGAAGGCAGGGTCAAGACCATACCTCCGATAACTACCTCAAGTTCAGGCCCAGTAATTAGGCATGAAGCAGATAAGGTTTCCTTCTTTGGGGGATGGTATCCCCACTTGATTTCCTTCATTTTAAGTGGTGGGAGTCTCCACCATTATTACACATAATGGGAGTCATTTAGACCCCAATGAACACCACCTTACATGAAGGGGAGAACAACCTAGGTTAACATCGGTCTCCATTAATGGAGACCATGAATGGTGGGTTCCACCATAGGTCTTGCATGCATTCTCCATAAGAACGAAAGGGAATGAGGGAATGAACATACCTCAAGGGAGAACCAATGCTTGAGCTTCATGCTTGGAGTTCCAAGTCCACTATTTAAGCACTCTCACTCACTTTAAGGGAAGAGAGAAATAAGGAGGAGAACCTCCTTATTTATAGAATCCCGAGGTGAGAGAGTGATCCACTCAGACTCAAACTAGATGCTAGCAACCGGGTGATGCACCATCCATCAGGGCATCCGATCGGGCTTAAATATGGGCTTAAATTTGGTTTGGTAGGCCTGAATTGGTGGGGATACCTTCTAGGTCACTTGAATCTTCTTCCCGATACTCTACCATCACTAGGCGATCCTGGTACTTGACCTGACATCATATTGAGGGTCAAGATGTTAGGGAATATGATGTCAGGGTGCCAAGTGTTGGCACAGTAAGACTCGGTACAGAGGGATCCAAACTAGTAAGGATTCTGGGTGTCAGTCTTACTATACCCCCAATTTATAAGGATTTCGTCCCCGAAATCAAGGCATAGTTGTTAGTTTTATCCCATAACTATGGGTGCCTATCATGCATCTTAATTTTCACTAGATTAATACATATTAGTTATGGCATTCAATCATCAAAGAAGTTTGTGGCTTACCTAATTACCAAAAACTTTCCCAACCAACGCGAGGTCTGTGCTCACATATAGGCATAACACTCCCAATACTTCTGGCAATCTTGAGCTTCATGCCTCATAGCTCTACAAGAGAGGCATGTAACAATTTCCTTAGGGCTAGGTGGTAGTACCCCTTCAGCGGGTTGGGTATATTGTCGCATTAGGTGCATTTGACTTTTGCACCAATAACATTTTTGAGGACCTGCACTAAGTGGCATTGGGGTCTTGGTCACGGTGGATGGAAATTCCACTAGAAGTTTTTCATTTCAAAAATGAGGCACACTTGGTACTTCTCGTGGTGCTTCTTCTAGGGCTCTCTTCGCTTGTTTGCCTCATCTCTTGGTTACCGACACTTCATCTTGAGTTCCTTGATGAGTTCCTTGGCTACGACACTTGGCTACCATTCACGTAACCATGCCCCTCTGTTGTTCTTGAAGACTTTGGGTAAAATGTCTCAATAAGTCTAACATTCCACCAAGATTGATACAAGGGTAGTGTTATTGCTCATGGCCCCCCACTAACGTACTTATTGTCTCTTGGTGGAACTTAAAATGTAGCTTGTAGGTCATTTTAATGACATCATTTATAACGGTTGTAATATCCCGAGTATCTTGCCATGCATGTGATGAAGTTGTAGTTTGGTTTATCTTGTGGTTAGGAATTTTTGCTTTATGAGTTTTGATCCTTGAATGAGCAGGGTTAGGGAGGTGTGCGCGGTTTATTACGTAACACATTTCCAACTCATTAGCAGGCATTCTTTTACAAAATATCCGAGACCGACAACATAATATTAATCCATGTGGTTATCAATTTAAGCCACAACATACATCTTCTAACTCCCATAATTTGGCACATAATTCATTATATCCAGCATCATGTGGTATTCTTCTTATAATTTTTATTCAGGTGTGTAGGCACACCTACATTAAGTACTAATAAGTGGGACTTACTACTACTTCAGTTTTCCAATTATTCTTTTAACCCTATGCACAAGTACAAGGACATCCTTGCAGTTGCTTATGTACCACTTTCTTCTATCTTTTACTTGAGCTATGGATACCCTAATAGTTCAAGTATGAATAACATTATCCCATCAGTTGAGGTGTTTGTCTGATCAGTTGCCTAAGGTTTTGTGCTTTGGTAATTCTAATGCTCCATAAGGTGTTACATTTTAAGTCTATATCTTCGGTATATCCTTCATACTTAACAATGGGGTGGTCACTAATTGTATAAACTCAATCGATCCCCCATACTTTCATTTCTTACCTCAATTACCTTATTTCCATTGAGATCAATTTGCTTCCTATAGTAATCACTTCATGATAGGGCATCATTGGGTATGGATAGCTTGGAAACTATCTATGTGTCACAGACACGGCATTACAATTAATGTTTCTTTTTTCTACATAATCCAGTTATGGCATCACATGGTTCGATGAGTTTGCACCAAGGAATTTGATTACTTGGCGAAGGAAACATTCAAATTCCTTATGCATAATGGAGTTAGGTGACCATATTAAAGCATTCATCAGTGGTATGCATCTTTCATGCTTACAACCATCATAATTACTCATAATTTAAAGACTACCTCGGTCGTGAGACTCCAAATTGCTACTTTTCCTGGGTAAGTACTTTGATAGTCTGCCCTTATCTCAACGAAACCTTTCCATGTAGTTAGGCCTGCTCAGACCCTTCAAATGGCTTCACATCGTTCCAGGCTAGGTTTTCTTCATTGCGGAGCATAGTTAGCCAAAAAGACTTCTCTAAATATGTCCCAAGTTATTGCTCCATGGCGCTGTAGGAGAACGGGTTGAATCATTCGTTACCATTCATATGGCTCGCCTTCCAATTTGTAGGTAGCACATATAACCTTCTGTGCATTAGAACAACAGAGGTTGCCAATAGTTTCCTCCATAGTTTGAATCCAATTCCTTGGGTGGAAGAAACTTGCACATGCTCTATCAAACCGTTCTAGGTTCAGTTGTTAAAAGTTCTCCATGGTGTCATACGTAGTATTTGGGTTGACACCATGCAATGGGGAGAAAGGTGGTAGTTCCCCATTTAACCCATTAGGTTCACTGACTGGTGTGGGCCAATGAGTGGCCAATACATTGGAGATGACATGCTGATGTTCCTCCAGTTCATTTCCCAATGCAAGCGCCTTAGAGGTGGGCTTCCCATTAGGACACTTGGGTGGTGGCATCTTGTCTAATCTTGGGCAAATCTGGGAAAAATAAAATCTTGACTCCCAATATTCAGAGGAAAACAAAAACTGTATGCCACATGCAAGTAAAAAAGAATTTAGTAATGACTCTAAATTTTACAGGGCACATGCATCGATTGGGGTGATACAGTTGCATCAACCAAGTGATGCCCATGGGTTAGTACACATAATTTCAATTGGGGTACTCCTAATTTATAAGAATAAGAGCCATATGGAAGGGGATAATGTGACCTGGCAGAACGCCTAGCCAAATGGGCCCTTTTTGTATCAGCTGGAGGGTTTATCGGGTGGTATACCATCTGGTTTACATCGACCATCCGGTTGTTAGACTGTCACAATTTTAACACTTCCAAAGAGTTTTCTGGAGGCAGTGACGGATGGTCAACCATCTGACAAAGCATTCCCTTTATTAACTTGATTGTACCAAAGGATTGAAGCAGAGGAATGATCTACCGATTGAGTCAGAGGCTCTGGTTACTTGGGTGGCAAAAATCCAAAGGTCTCGACCTTTGGCCTAACCAGAGGGTGCAATCAAAGGCGACGGTTAAGTAACTGGTCCTCCGATTTCACAAAAAATCCTTTTTATAAAAGGGTGCGTGGGAGCTCTCATTTGAACTTACACAACCCAGATGGAGGAGAACAGAGAGAAAGCCAGGGCTCATGTGATACTTCTCTAGCTTTTCTACCACTCTTTCAATGATTTGTGGTTTTCTTTCTCCTCCTATTATTACTTTAGGTATCCTTTTTCTCTCTTTCTCCATTTTAGTTCGTACATTGTCTTTTAATCCTACTTCTAGGATTCTCTTAGTTTTCCCCATCGAAACTTGAGATGACCCCATGCATCTATGCATCCAATCAACTAAGGATTTTCGTATGCTCCCTTACCCTCGGTTTGCTCGAAGGTTGGGCCAACACTGCTAACTGGCCAACACTGCTAACCGAATGATTTGGTTAGGGCACCATTCCTCACTAAGCCTATATGTTCACCCATTACCTTGGGTTTTCTTTTTGGTATGGCTCTAGACCAAAGGAAAAATGTTTGTGTAACCTTGCCTTCTCATTACCAAGGAAATTAACTTGTTTTCCCCGTTCAAGCTTTCGACATTGACTGCTTGCTCTCTAATCATGGAATGGGACTCTTAGCATGCCTTATACCTAGTAGGCTGAGGAATTCCACTAGTCCCCACTAGATATGGGCTCAACACTCATGGTTTGTAGAGTTTTGCCAACCTAACAGCCATACTCATGTAAGACCCGTACTCCACTATCCCAGTCTAACTTTGTCGTGCCAGGTCATTCCATCATAACATGCTCAAGAGAACCAACCGGGTGAAGGAACCACAAAGCTGGATAAGGAAACTAGTCCTTCATAGGCTATCCAATCAAACAAATAGATTTGTCTGGTCTGTGGATTGGGCGATCGGACAGTCGATAAGTCAAACCCAAAAATCGACTCTGAGTTTAGGAAAGTTTCTAAATTTGAGTAGGACTCCTTCTTAATTAGAATCCCACTCTCAATGGAAGGTTTCCCTCTATATAGAGGACATCCCTTCACTACCTCCTACTCTTTTGATCATTCTCAAACCCTGAAATTGAGAGGAAGAGTGGAGAAGAAGGCTTGGAGAAGAAGAAAGCTTAGAGAAAGGGGAAGAAGCTTTGCAGAGTAGAGTTGCCATCGGTTCCTAACCCAGTAGCAAGGAATTAATGGTAAGTCTAATGATTTCCATCTTTGTAGAATGCTAAGAAATGTAAAAGTTGAGTTTACAATCAGAGTGTTAGTAGATCAAATCCAACACCATGATTCATTGACTGTTTGAGATGAGATTTGTGAGAATTATCAAGATCTAGTAACTAGATTATGATAAGACCACATCCTAGAATAATATGACCATAGTTTGGTTTAGTATGGATCCCATTGAAGAGCTAAAGAAACAACTTTGGGAAAAGACAGGCTGAAAGACAACTTGGAGTATAACTCAAGAGTTGTCCGTTCTTGTGCCTGTTTGGCTAGATGCCAGACTGGACAGGTGACCGATTACTCTCAGGAAGTATGACAGGGTTTGTCCAGAAGGCTAATTGGTCGGCTAATGCAAGACCGGTCACGCTATCAGATAATGTTCGGAAGGCATAAATACCAAACCGCACAGTGAAACAGAGTATTGTAACTTGATAGAATGTAACTTTAATTAAAGTTTATAAAATTTTTAGGTTTTCCACTAATCCAAGATAGTTCCTAAGGCTTGAAAAGCAATGAACATCAATCAAAGATGAGGGAACAAGACCTAAACTAATTGGTTAATAACAAACTACCCCTTATTTTTCTGTTAACTATTTGTTGCCATGATTTGTATGTTTGTTTGTACATCTCACATGTCATCCAATTAACTACTATATATCTTGTTTATACATATTTAATTATATTTCTTTCATGATATTAGTGTTGAGGATAGGCATCTATTTGTGTGTGGTCGGTGTGTTGAATGGGGAGAGGTTGTAGCATTAAACAGTTTACCACACTGATATCGTCATATCGCTATTACCTTAGCGGACTTAGTACATCATAGGGTATTAGGGGGATGATCACGGTGTGTGGCTGTAGCTTTACCAGCGGATCCTAGCTCTATCTCTATGTCATATTGAAGGATGCTGGGGTAAGGCCTTGGATACATTTGGTGACATCTAGGATTGGTTAGTCATAAACCTAGTTTGTAAGCCCTTACTAGTAGGGCATACATAGTGGTATGGGATAGAGTATTAGGGAGGGTGTTGGCTGTATGTGATCCATTAGGCTTTAGCTCTATCTTTATTTTATAGTGAGTGATGTGGGGTGACAATGGGGTGTGATCCGTTGGACGTGCTCACACTCTCGTTCATGGAGGTGTGGTGCCCACCTATCCTTGCCATAGCACATTATAAACTTAAACCAGACCAATGATATGAATTTGACTTCATGTATATATTTATTGTCTTATTTTATTTTCTCACTGAGCTAAGTTGTGAACTCACCCTGCGGTACCATTTTCTTTTTAGTTCCTGATGATGTAGGTGTTATCGTCGAAGATTATATTAATGTGTTGTTGTATGGACATATGGCAACTATAGACGCGCAAGTGATGAAGGACGAGCATGACTCATCAAGCGAGTGTTTCGACTGTGTTTATGCTTAATATTTTATTTTGTGTTTTGGTTTACAGATTTGTAATCAAATATTTATTATGTTTTGGTTTATATTGAGATAATTGGTTAATTACTTATTTATCACATTAGATACTCAGTTCATTAATAAAGACTTCTACTTATCATTTATTATCTCTGATTATGATATGGATATATGTGGTTTGATTGTTAACATGGTTCTATGTGATCCTAGTTTGAACTGTTGATTCATATGATGATTCATTCACACTTCTGATTCAACTAAAATTGGGGTGTGATAACTAGGTATCAAAGCGCTCAGGCTCTGCCAATTAAACCTGAATACATACACATGTGTCTATGAACTGAGATAGGATAAACTTAAAAGTTTTAGTAGAAACACACCATAAGCTCATTGTTAGTTGAGATAAAAACTTAAAGCAAGACAATAATGTCCATAATGAAAGGTGGAACAATATAAACATATATAAAAAACAGAAATGAAAATAAAGTGTATCCATCAAGAAATAGAGTATGGTCCACAATCCGGACAGTTACTCTAGAAATATAATCAATAAAAAAATAAATTATTTAAGAAATAACAAAAATAATCTATCCCTAGGCTGGCAAGGGAGATAGTGAGTCTCTATCCCTATCATAGTCCTCAGCATAGGTATTCCTGAGCTAGTGTACCTCCTCTTGTATGACCTGAAGACTCTGTGCAAGCTTAGCTACCTGTCGATCAGTTACACGCTAAGCTTCTTAGATCTCCAAGAGGAGTGGCATCATTGTATCTAGCGGAGGATGAGAAGGACCAGCCTCAGAGGCATGTGTGGCATAAGAGGAGGGATGTCATCTACATCTATATACATACGATCGTTATCTTCGCCACCCTCAGCCTCTACTGCTACTGTTGCCCGACTGAGAGGCCGATCCAGTACATCCAACTCCTTATTGCTGATCAATGCCTTATACAAGCCCATCTTGGTGATGGCATCCCAGTCTAGATCTGGCATGACCATCTCCTCATACAATCTCTCACCCTCCATGTTTACATGAAGGCGATCGAGAATAGTGGTGATCATACGACCATAAGGTAGATTACCCTTCAGATTAGGTGTCATGGCTCGATGCATGGTGTGTATGATGATGTAAGGCAAGTATATAGGCTACTTGGGGCAAATGCAGTAAAGAACATACAGAGTGAGCTGTGATATCTCATTGTAATGGCCACTCTAAGGAATGAGGTTATGCTGGATGATGCGGTAATATACTCGAGGAAGGTGACGTAGGTTAATTGCCTTCAAGTCCCTTAGCCTTGGTTACATAATCTGGTTTCTTACCTCCAGACATAGGTCCTCAGTCATGAACTTATGTTCCTTGGGTTCACAGTAAACCAGCTCGCCAGCATTGGAGATGTTCACGAGCCCCGCTAGCTAGTGGATGTCGAAGGAGATCTGAACACCCTTCACCTAGCTGGTGATCCTTAGTTCTCCATCTCTCAAAGTCCTCTGGATTGCCCTCCAACTGTATTTTGCAATAAAACTACTTTACTAGGTTAGGACGTATTGACCCCTGGTACTGGGTTACAGGAAGCCAACCCATGGTATCGAACGTTGCCACTACGTCAAATCTGGCCAGGTCATGAGTTTTATGAATCGCCCCACCTCAACCTTTTTGTTTTAGAACCATGGATATTGTACCTCAGCTTCAACGGAATGAAAGTGAAGTGCATCAAAAGGCCTAGGATTCTTGGTACGAGGCATAACGAAGCTGCAAAACCCAAGAAATTAAAATTTTATTAGTAGAAATTTTTAAAAATTTCTACAGCATAATGGCATAAAATGGTCTAAAGCCTTACTTTCACCCTTTTACAAGGGCAGGAGGACTTACATGGGTGGCAAACCATCCTACAACAATAAACCTATCGAGAATTACAACCAATTTCAAACTAAACACTAGGAAGTTCAAAATTGGGAAAAATCCCCAATTTCTAAGGTACAAATTTGAATTTTTAAAATTTTACAATAATCGGCCGATGAAAACTCAAACAGATTGAGGGCTTTCATTCATTGGGAGCCCAACTACAATTCTAGGCAAAGAAATCAAGTTTCTTACTATTGGAAAACTTTTAATTTGGGAAAAACAATAAAAGACGATAAAACCTAGGGACCTTTCGACTCACTCTCGTATGGCTCGCCCTCGAGCCCTGGGTAGGTCGGCGGGGTCTTTCCCTGTTGTTCTGTTCCCGCCACGAGAAAGACGCACGGAAGATGTATGCCCAGCGCGCGGAGGATCCGTTGAGAGTGTCTGTTGTCTCGGTAGGGAACAGTACGATCTTTTCCCCTATTGTATTGAATCAATAAAAAAAGAGGTCAGTGCTACGGCCCCCTATTGTTTGTTGCAATCGTTGAATTCATTAGATGCTGATTCCTCTATATCGAAAGGATGTCTCCTCCTATTTGGTTGATTTCTCACCTATCTTCTTTCATCTCTATCGGAGGGTCGGTAAACTCCTCGCACCAAAATAAAATAAAGAAATGGTTAATGATACAATCAACCAATAAATTATGACTTATTATTTTTATTTTATTCCATCACTCAAATTCATCCAGTCGCAAGTGGATTTACAAGATCAAGCATAAAGCAGATGGCTCGGTAGAGAGATAGAAAGCGTCATTAGTAGCTAAACAAAAATATTGAGTCGAAACTTCGGAAAGATTTGCCCCAGGTTGCTATTATCCAAAGAGAAGAAAGAATTGGAGAACTTACCTCTAGGGAGCAAATGAAAGACATCGACCGAAAGAAAAGGCTTCAATATTTACCTATTGGACTGTAGCAACTCCTCGGCACTGAGTTGAGTCGCAGAGAGAAGAGGAACAAGAAAGAAAATGAGAGAAAATGACTCAAATCAAGTTTTAAAAATAGATTTTTAATTGACCGATCGAACGATTCGACTTAAAGAGTCGACCGATCAGTCGATCAGACACTTTTGGGAATGATCTTAGAGTTTGTCTGGATTGGTCACTGGTCGCTCAATACACAACTGGTCAAGGGCAATCAGATAATTTTTTGAGCTATTATACTTTGTTTGGTTCTGTTTCATTGGGATTTTCATATACTGTGGGACTATCCCTATAAATTACATTGTACCTTGTCTCACACTTATTGGCTATGTAGAAACTTCGACAGTCAATAGTCTGAAATGGCAAGCCGTACTCATAGAAATAGTCAAAGAGGAGAGAACCCGACCATACCACCACCTGGAGTGGGGGATGTAAACAAAAACCCAATGGAACAAACAGGAAATAATGCAAACTAGAATGATGCAGTGCAAGGAGTGAACAACCAGGCCACTCTAACCAATTTACCTAGACCATCAAGTAACTTGGCCACAGTTGTGACTACTTTGGCTTAGCAGAAGTAAGAACAACAACAGATTTTACTGGCCATGCAAGTTGCAATGGGAATCACTACCCAAACTGCCAATACTATACCAACCCCTATGGGTCTGACTAGTACGGTACTAGTTGGTAGTAACATGATGCCTACAATACTGATTAGAAACAACATGGTGCCCATAACATAGCAAATTCCAATGACACACACCTCAGTGTAGAATCTTGGTGCACAACAACCAGTGTACCAAGGTGGTTACCAGTATCAACCACCTGTATATGGAGCGTATGAGTAGAACGATCACTCAAGACATGTGGAAAGATTCTTGAAGCTGAAGCCCCAAACATTTTCAGGCATGATGTCAAATCCATTATGGCTAGCTCAGTGCATTGACGAGTTGGAGAAGAACTTCATGATAATGACTATCATAAAAGAAGAAAAGGTCCTGTGTGCAACCTTCATGCTGAGGGAAAGTGCTAATCACTGGTGGAGATCCATTCACACATATCTACTTACCAAGCACCCTTAGTTGACTTGGATTCTTTTTAAAGAAGCCATCTTTAACAAGTATTTCCCAAGGAGCTTCTGAGATCAGATGGAGGAGGAGTTCTTGAGCCTGTATCAAGGACAGATAGCGGTTGATGCTTACCAACAGCGTTATAAGGACCTATCTTCTTTGCTCCTACTAACATGCAAGAGGAAGACACCAAGACTTGACGGTTCATTATGGGACTAAAGGGAAGTATTCGAGAACATGTGTTGGGTTTGGAGAAGAAAATCTATAATGAAGTTGTACAGACTTCTCAAGTTCTACCGTCAAGCCAAAAAGAAAGTTTCTTCGCTCAGAATCAAGGACTGAAGAGGTCTAATGGCGACACATCTAATGGAGGAAACTCAAAAACCTTCAAGCCATTTAAGATACAAAATAATGCTGGAGCAGCCAAGACAACCCAAATGGTCTTACCACAATTGGGTCAACTGACTGCGAATATCAAGTGCTTCAACTGTGACCAAATGGGGCATTATGTAAAGACATACCCTAAGCCCAAGAAGTAGTTGCACCAAGGAAAGGTTTATGCCGTGACTTCTGAAGATGTTGCCACATCACTTGATGTTGTCATAGATTTGACCTAACCTTTATTTTACAATACTTTTGTGTGAGCATGTAGACTAAACCTAGGTAAAACTATAGGTACTGTAACCATAATTGGTGTACCTGTCAGAGTTCTCTTTGACTTTGGGGCTACCCATTCTTTTGTGTCTATTTCATTTAAAAAGAAATTGGACGTACCCTTTAGACTTTTAGACCAAAAGATATTAGTAAGATCTCCATTGGGACTAGAGGTTGTGTTAGATAAATGCTATGGACCATGTCTAGTTTTTATTAATGGATAAAGCTTGGATTCCAACCTAGTTTAGCTCGAGATGGTAGACTTTGATGTCATCTTGGGAATGGACTGGTTATCCCAGCATTCTACGAGTTTGCATTGCTCTGAGAAGAAGTTATTGTTCAAAGGCAAGGATGGTGTGGAATTTGGTTTCATTAGAACCAAATTTTCTCGTAAATAGAAGCTTATTTTCTCGGCACATAAGGCAAAGAGATGCTTTAAAAAGGGTGGAGTTGGATATTAGCTATATTTGGTGGATATTACCAAAGAAGCATTACAGATGGAAGATATTGAAGTTGTATGGGAATTTTTGGACGTGTTTCCAGAAGATTTACCCATGTTGCCACCTGATCGAGTGGCTGAGTTCATGATAGACCTGCTACCAGGGTTGGCACTAGTGTCTAAGACACCTTACCGAATGGCTCCTACAGAACTGAAGGAATTGAAGACTTTAAATTTGGAAACTTTCCTAAACTCGGAGTTGATTTTTGGGTTTGACCGATTGACTATCCGGTCACCCAATCCATAGATCGGAAAAATTTATTTGTCAGACTGGGTAACCTACGAAGGACTAGTTTCCTTACCTAGCTTTGTGGTTCCTTCACCCAGTTGGTTTGCTTGAGCCGATTATGATGGGAAGATCTGGCACGACACAGTTAGATCGGGTTAGTAGAGTGTTGATCTAATAACTCCCCCTTTAAAAATAAATTTTGTCCTCAAAATTCGTACATACCTTCTGAGTCAAACAAATAAGGATATTGTTTTTGTATGACATTTTCTTCTTCCCATGTTACTTCTTCCATATTGGCTTTTTCAGGTGACTTTGACATAGTAGATATCTCAATTTCGAAGATGCTACACCTTCCTATTAATGATTTTGGCTGGCACCACTTCAAAAGTTAAGTCATCTGTCAAATCAGGTGGATCCGCAGTCAATATATGTGATGGTTCTCTGATGTACTTCTTCACTAGGGAAACATGATATACATCATGTACACCAGACATAGCTGGTAGTAGAGTGAGTTGATACACCACTTTTCCACGTCTTTCTAAAATCTCATAAAGTCTGACATATCTTGGACATAACTTCCCCTTCTTGCTAAAGCTTTTTAGACCTTGCATTGGGGATATCTTTAGGAATACTTTATCACCTACGGTGAACTCAAGGTCTAGGCATTAAATGTCTGGATAATGCTTCTAACAATCTTGAGCTTTTTTGTCCCTTTTGATCTGGTCAACCACTCGGCAAGTTTCTTTAACAAACTCCAGCCCCACTATTCTTCATTCACTAACTTCATTTCAAAATAGAAGGGTTTGACATTTCCTACCATACAATGCTTCATATGGTGACATCTGTATGGTAGCTTGGTAGCTGTTGTTGTAAGCAAACTCGATCAGTGGTAACCTCTCATCCCAAGCTCCTTTGAAATCGACTGTATAAGCTCAGAGCATATCCTCTAGAATCTGGATGGTCCATTTAGACTGGCCATCGGTCTGAGGATAAAACATTGTGCTAAATTTTAACTTTGTTCCCATTGCTTCTGCAGACCCTCCTAGAACTTTGAAGTAAAGCATGGGTCTCAATCTAACACTATACTCTCGAGTACACCATGTAGTCTGACGATGTGAATGAACCATCATATGAACCAATGGTTCAAATCAGGATTACATAGGACCATGCCAATAATCAAACCATTCATATCCACATATAGCTTGGCTAATCACTCCAAGGTATATTGAGGTCGTATAGCAATGAAGCGAGCCATCTTTGTAAGACGATTGACAATCACCCAAACTGCGTCAACTGATCTAGGAGTCAATGCTAAGCTAGTGATGAAGTCCATAGTGATGCAATCCCACTTCCATGCTGGCTTAGGCAATGGTCATAGTAAACCTACTGGTCTCTGTCTTTCAGCCTTCACTTGCTGACAGTTTAGACATTGAAACACATACCGAGGCACATCTGCTTTCATTCCTCTCTACCATTTCAGATCATGGTACATCTTGGTGCTTCTGGGATGTACTGAATATGGAGTACAATGAGCTTCTATCATGACTCTTTGTTGAAGGTCCGAATCTTAACTTTCTGGTATGCATAACCAACCCCTATACCTGAGTATCTTACCGCATCCAAGGTAAAGTCAGGGTTTGGTTTACCTTTCTCTAAATCTTCTTGTGCAGTTCTTAGATATGGGTCCAATAGAATTATAGCTTTCACTTTCTCCACCAGGTCTGGTACGATCTTCATTGCCGTGAACATAAGAAAAACCTATTGATCAGTCCTTGCTCTATAGGATCATCTGGAGACTCTAATAGATGTTCCACCACATCTTCTTTAGTAGTTGATACCATAGAAACTAGAGCAGCACTCATAATAGATTCACCTTTTGGCTTCAATATTCCCTTCCTACTTAACACAACTGTCACTACATTTGCCTTACCTGGATGATACTAAATATCACAGTCATAATCCTTTAATAGTTCTAGCCATCTTCTCTGCCTCATGTTCAACTCCTTCTGAGTGAATAGATAAGTAAGGCTCTTGTGATCCGACTTGATCTAAAACTTTTTACTGTACAAGTAATGTCTCCAAGTCTTGATTGCATGAATCACCGTTGTTAACTCCAAGTCATGTGTAAGGTAATTCTTCTCATGCTACATCAATTACCTTGAAGCATAAGCAATCACTTGTTCACCTTGCATCAGCATACATCCCGAACCCAATCCAAAAGCATCTGTGTACAGGGTAAATGACTGTCTAGGTACCAGAATGGAGATGAGAGTTGATATCAACTTTGCCTTCAGTGTCTGAAAATATTCTTCATACTTATAGGTCTAAAGGAATTTTTCTCCATTCTTGGTCAGCTTGGTAAGAGGCACTGCGATTCTAGAAAGTCCTCCATGATCCATCTATACTAACTAGCTAAACCCAAGAAAATTCTTATCTTTACAACGTTCTTAGGTGCTTGGGGTCAACCTTTATCCCTTCTAATGATACCATGTGACCTAAGAAAGTCATCTCGTTCAACTAAAACTCACATTTCTTGAATTTGGCATAAAGCTTCTCCCTTCTTAGTCGTTGTAAAGCTACTCTAAGATCTGTAGCATAAGTCTCTTTGTAAGACCCGTGTCAATCTAACCCGGTCTTACCACCTTGAATCAGGTTTACCCATCATGGTCGAGTCAAGTGGACCAAGGGCGTGATGGAGATCGAGATCCCAGGTATAAAATCGACCCAAAAACACTTAATTTTAGGGGAGGGTTGCATACCCAGCCAAGTAGGGTCGGACCCCTCCAAAACAGAACGTCAGACCCTCAGATTTGAAGGGAGGGTCGGACAGCTTAAGACCCTAGGGTCGACGGGATCATCGACCCTCGGTTTCTGACAAATATAGAAATTAGGAAATTTCTTAATTTTCGATTGGGATTCTTTCCAAATCTCAATGGGACTATTATAAGACATTCCTACTCTATTTAAAGGACATCCCTAAGCCACTTTCACTCCTTTCACAACCCTAATTGAATTGAGAGAAAGAGTGAAGAAGGAAAAGAGGAAGAAAGGAGACAAGGAGGAAGACTTAGCAAAAAGGAGAAGAAATTCCAGAGAAAAGTAATCTTCTCAGGTATGGATACTAATTCCATGAGTTTCTACAGACCTTAGATTAGATATGGTTGAGTGTAGGATTTCGGAGAAACCCAAGCCATCCATTCATGGTTAGGTTTTCATGGAAAACCATAGGATGATGCATGAAAACTATTTAGATGGATTATACATGGTTCTAGACCATGGAATGACTGTTGAATGAATGTAGGAAGCAAGTCATAGGACCCCAAACACGAAGAGTGGATTTAAAAGTGGAAATTGGACCAGAGTGCATCGAGGGTCGCACCGAGGGTCGATAGACCATCCGACCCTAGGTGTTTTTGACCATCGACCCTCAGCATTCGGGAAGTTCAAAATGAGGGGAGGGTCGATAGACCCATCGACCCTAGCATCGACCCTCAGTTGACAGAATGGTTTTAAATTCTGAATTAATTCTAATTAAATTCTATCGACTTTGTTAGGTTTGCTAGCAATATAATAACTTTATAACAGTGATTCTAAAGCTTGGAAAAATATCTTTTAGCAAGCTAAGGTGAGGAACCTTAACTCCAAACTAAATTGGTTAATAATAAACTGTTTTCATTTTCTTGAGTCCTATGCTATGTTTGATTCTATGCGAATATGTTTGTAATGTGCATACAGCATGCCATCCAATATTTCTATTACTTGTTCATGCATATTTATTTTATTGTTTATAACATGATGATGATGATGATGATGATAGGAATAGGCATGTGCTTGTATGTGTGTGGTTGATGTGCTTGATGCGAGCGAGTATCAGGGGAGGTGTGATGAGAACGTCAATAAACGTTAATCTTTGGCGGGTCTCAGCACTTTAGCTCTATCTCTAACTCAAGTCTTGTGCATTGACATCGTCGTATCGCCATTACCTTAGCGGAACTATTATGTCGTAAAGTATCAGGGGAAGTGGTCTCGGTCCTTGTAGTCTCTGACTCTACCGGGGGGCCTTAGCTCTATCTCTATGGGCATTCTGAGGGATGCTGGGGTGAGGCCTTGGATACACTATTTGGCATTAGGATTGGTTAGTAGCGAGCCCAGTTTGCAAGCCCTCTCTAACAGGGGCTTACGTGTTGGTATAGCATTATATAGCAATAAACGTTAACCTTTGTTGTATAATGTTATGATAGGGTGGATGGGGACGACGATAAACGTTAACCTTCGGGCGGGCTTCCACACCCTGTGTATAGAGGCGGTGTCAATAAACGTTAACCTTTGACCACCCAACCTTTCTATTGCGTATTGCAAACTATAAACCAGACCAAAGATATAAATTGACTTTTTGCATGCATATGTATTGTTGCATTGTTTTGGCTACTCACTGAGCCGTGTTGTGTGCTCACCCCTCGACGTCGAATATTTTTAGTTGATGATGCAGGTTACACAGTCGAAGATTATATGAACGCGTTTGCGTACGGGAGTATAGCAGCGATGGACGCTGGAGCTGAAGATGATACACACGACTCCTCTTGCGAGTGCAACTCGTGTGTATTCGATTAGATATTTTATAGATTTCTTTTATTTGGATTTATTAAAGACTTGTATTGATATTTACTTATGTCTCGGTTGATACAGAATAATTTTCTATTAAATTATTAATATCATCTTAGTTCTCAGTTCATTTATTTATAAGATTTTCGCTATTGTGTATTTACTCTGATTATGATTGTGGATGTGTGTAAAGTTTGGATAACACGGGGATGGCCTATTAGAGATCCTGGTTGAACCGTTGGTTATTTAGCGGTTCATCACACCATTCTGAACAGTGCAGAATTGGGATGTGACACTCTTCGTCTTTGGAATAGACCAAAATATCCTCTATGAAAAATATGACCGATGTGTCTAGCATGTTATGCAGTACTCAGTTCATGAGCTCCATAAAAGATGCAGGTGCGTTGGTCAACCCAAAAGACATAATCAGGAACTCTAATGTCCATACTGGTCCTAAAGGCTGTCTTTGAAATATCTCTTCTTTTAATCTTCAGTATGACCAAAAATTCATAATGTCCATATCTGGTCCTGAATGCTGTCTTGGGAATATCACCATCCTTAATCTTCAACTGATGGTATCCGGACCGAAGATCGATCTTGGAGAACACCTTGGCACCTTGCAACTGATCGAACAGGTCATCGATCCGAGGCAATGGGTACCGATTCTTGATTGTCAGCTTATTCAGTTCCCGGTAGTCTATACACAGTCAAACACTACCGTCCTTCTTCTTTACGTATAATACCGGCGCTCCCCATGGTGATATGCTAGGTCTAATGTAACCCTTGTCTAGTAGTTCTTGTAGCTGTACTTTTAATTCCTTTAATTCAGTAGGAGCCATTCGATAAGGTGCTTTAGACACTGGTGCAGCTTCGGGTATCAAATCTATAACAAGCTTTGTAGCTCGGTCAGGTGGTAATCCTGGTAGTTCTTCAGGAAATACATCTGAAAAATCACGCACGACATCAATATCCTTCATTCATGGTGCTTCCTTGGTGAGGTCGACCACTAAGACTAGATACCCAACTCCTCCTTTCTCGAGGCATTTCCTAGCCTTTAATGCAGAGAGGATGAGATTTCGTTTACGGGGAAGTTTGGTTCCCACAAAATTGAACTCTACTCCTTCCTTGTCTTTAAATGTCAGTTTTTTTTCGGCACATAATAGGTTTACAGAATGGCGAGCTAACCAGTCCATTCTCAAGATGACGTCAAAGTCCGCCATCTCAATTTGAATCAGGGTTGCATCTAAAGTTTTCTCGTTAATAAGGACTGGACATGGTCCATAACCTGTTTCTAATTCCACTTCTAATCCCATCGGCGACCGTACAAGCAGTTTATAGTCTAGATATTTGAGGGGTAAGTTCAGCTTCTTTCTAAATGACACAGATATAAAAGAATGAGTAGCTCATGAATCAAAGAGTACTCTTACGGGGATGCCATTAATAGGTATGATACCTGTGATTTGTTTTAATTCAGTCTACATGTTCACACAATGTAACACAAAATGAATGGTTCAGGTCATACCTGTGACCACATCAGGCGATGCGGCAGCATCCTCAGAGGTAACAGCATAAACTCTTCCTTGTTGTGATTGCTTTCTGGGCTTGGGACACTCCTTTGAATAATGTCCCATTTGATTGCAGTTAAAGCATTTTACTCCTTCATTATTTGACTTTTGTTGCTGTTGAGCTGTTGGAGTAGTCTTGGCTGCAGCATTAAAACCTTGAGTACAGAAGGGTTTGAATGTCCTTGTATTCCCTCTGTTATATGAATTTCTAGTTGGCCTCTTAATACCCCTGTTTTGAGCATAATAGCTCTCTTTCTGGCTCGACTCTATTACCCAAGCAATTTGTACAGCTTCGTTGTAGACTTTCTTCTCAAGTCCTAGTACATGTTCACGAATACTTCCCCTAAGTCCCATGATGAACCTTTGGGTCTTCATATCTTCCGCTTGCATATTGTCTGGTGCAAAGAAGAACAGCTCCTCATAACACTGTTGATATGCATCGATAGCCATCTGTCCCTGATACAAACTCATGAACTCTTTTTCCATAGAATCTCTGAAACTCTTAGGAAAATACTTCTCAAAGAATGCCTCTTTATATATACCCTAGGTCAGTTGGGCGTGCTTTGTTAACAGATAGGTCCGTGTGGACTTCCACCAGTGGTGTGCATTGCCTTTCAGCATGAACGTTGCACACATCACTTTCTCCTCTTCATTCACCGTCATCATTGTAAAATTCCTCTCCATCTCATCAATCCAGTGTGCTGGCCACAACGGATCAGCTGGCTTACCATTATACTCTTTGGGCTTCATCTTCAGAAAATGCTCAACTAGTCTGGAGTGGTCTAGTTGATGAGGAACATAAGCCCCATACATAGGTGGTTGGTACTGATAACCACCTTGAGCTACTTCAGGGTTCTGCACTTGAGCCTGCATGATGGGAGTTTGAGGTGCATGGGGTACTGTGTTACTTCCCCCTGGTACTGTGCTTGCCTGTCCTGTTGGCATCAGTGTCATCTGTGCAGCTAGAAAAGCCATGCCTATGGCAGCTTGCATAGTAGCTTGTACCTGTTGTATTTGCTGCAACTGTTGTGTCAAGTTCATTACGACTATTGCTAGGTCTGTAGGTGGAGCAGGCAGATTTGTAGGATTTGTCTGCCCATTAACTACGGACGGTGCCGTGTTCAGATTCTCCTGTGTTTCAGGATGTATATGGCTATCTTCCTCCACAGGTGGTGGTGGTGGAATAGAGTTTCAGCTTTGTCTGGTTACTCTTCGCCCAGCCATTTTTCCGTTCTGAAGATAGTAGTGCCTGTAAGTAACCATGGCATATGTGAGGCAATCAATATAATTGTTCTCCAGTCAAAAATCCAACTAATCAATATCATATTCACATTTTTCCGATCATTCTGTCAAAATTACTGTATTTTCCATCATGGGGTCGATGGTAGGGTCGATCCTTATGCGACCCTAAGGTATGCGACCCTGAGAATCACTGTCAACTTACCGAGAGCCTAGGGTCGATGGTAGGGTCGATATATGTCCGACCCTAGGGTCGACCCCTAGTTCTCTGTCAGATCACCGAGAGGCTAGGGTCGATGGGGTGGTCGGAGGTAGGGTCGCATGTTTTGGTCGAATTATGCGACCCTAGGACCCAGAATCAGGTTTTAAATCCCGATTTTGGATTCATCTCACATTCTTTCTCCTCCTTTCCGACTCAGCTCATTCCTCTGAGTTGCTACAGTGACAACCCCGACCCGTTTGGTGATTCTATCATACATCCAAGACTCTCACTCCTTCTCTTCAGGTGTGTGCCCTACTGTTTCATGTTTTTAGCATTTCTTAACTAGGGTTTCGCCCATTTACATTGTTTTCTTCGAATTAAAATTTCTCCAACGGTAAAAATTTGATTTTTATTGGGGGCTTTTGTTGTTGGTCACCCACTGGACGAAAGCCCTCAAAAATATTCAAGTTTCATCGGTTGGTTATCGAGAAACTTGAAAATTTCCAATTTTAACCTAATTTTTTGAGATTTATGAATTTCTTGAAATTTCTTCAAATTCAATCTTCTTAGATTAAATTTCCAACTGCATGAGTCTTGCAGGATAGTTTAGAATCTATATAAGTCCTCCTGCCCATGTGTATGGGTGAAAAGTGAGGCTTTTAACCAATTTATGCCGTTATAATGCCGAAATTTTTGGGTTTTTCACCATTACTGAGCTATTATTTATTTTTCTTTGTTTTGGCAGAATATGGCTCGTACCAAAGTACCTAGGGTTCATGACCCATTTCGTTTCCGTTCTAACGATGCTGAGGCTCAGTATGCTCGCTACGCTCGTAAGAAGGTAGAGGGAAGTCGTCGTGTGGACTTGGTTAGCCTAGCCTTGTTTGATGTAGAGAAAGCATTTGGTGACATGGGCTGGCTTCTCGTGATTACCTACGACGCCTGTACCTGTCCGGATCTGGTGAGACAGTTCTATTGTAATCTCTAGGTGGTGGGAGATCACAATGACACTGAGAGGGGTAGGGAGCTCAGGATCACGAGCTACGTCAAAGGAGTAGAGGTTTCCTTCGACTGCCAGTAGTTAGCTGATCTTTTGGGCATATCACATGACGGCCCCTTGGTATACTGTGCTCCTAGAGAGCCCCAGTTTTTTTCCTTGGAGATGCGGGCTGAGATAGACCGTCAGCTTATCAGAGAGGATCGCTGGGAGATGAAGGCGATCAACCTACGTCCAGAGCCTCGGGTGTACTGTAAGAACATCCAGCACAACCTGATACCCCAGAGTGGACACTACGAAAGGATCTCCCAGTTGACCCAGTATTTACTTTACTGTATCTGCACTAGGCAGCCTGTCTGCCTCCCTTATATTATTATGCGGACGATGATATGTGCTATGCTGCCTGGTCAGATAGGCAACCTGCCCTATGGAAGTCTATCACCACCCTGCTTATCCGCCTGGGTGTTGATTTAGTGGATGAGAGAATTCAGGAGAAGACTTTCTCATCAGTGCGTGACTGGGAGCCTATCTGTAGGATGGGCATGCAGGATGCTCAGGTCAGTGATGAGGGGAGGAACGCTCTGGTGCATCCTCGTACTGGGGTGGAGGTGGCAGACGCTGAGGCAGCAGCAGCAGCCGCTGGAGCAGGGGTTCATGGGGGTGATACCGAGGATGAGGATCGTATGTACATGGATGTGGACTCCATACCTCCTCCATCACCTCTGCTTTCTACTGGAGCTGGTCCATCACAGACTCCCTCATGCACGGCTGGTCCTTCACGCCCACCATCTGATGATGTAATGGGATTACTTCGTGAGATCAGGGAGGCTCAACGTGTGTCGGATTTGAGGGTGGGAGAGCTTCTAGATGCTCAGCGTGCGTCTGATCAGCGGATGACTGCGTTAACGGCTAGTCTCCAGACGACCTAGACTCAGGTAGCCTGGTTGACTAGAGTCTATGCTGAGGATTATGACAGAGATCGCGAGGCACCGCCTCCCCCATCACCTCCAGCTTCATGATGTATTTTTCTTTTTATTCTTCTTTTATATCACAGAGTAACTGTCTGGGTTGTGGGCTGTACTCTGCTTTGTATATAAACTTGCTTTGGTTTGACGTGTATATACGTTTGTCTTTCACTCGAGTGTATATGAACTTGTTTCTCATTTAATAGATGCATTATTCTCTTTCTAAAGTTTGTCTCAAACGACACAGGTGCTTATAGTGTGTTATTATTACAGCTTTTAAATTTTTATCCTATCTCAGTTCACGAACTTTTGTGGTAGTATGCTAGTTTAACAGACAGGGTCTAAGAGCTCTGATACCAAGTTGTCACACCTCAATTCCGCACTATTCAGAATGGTGTGATGAACTGTTAATAATCCAACGGTTCAACTAGGATCTCAAATAGGCTGTGTCCGTTTGGTTTACACCATACACTTCCACAACCATAATCAGAATAAATATACAATAGCGGAAGTATTAATATTAAATGATCTGAGAATCTAAATGTGATAATTATAAATAAAATATCCAATTACCTTGCATTGACTGAGACATAAGTAAATAAAATATCAAATTACATTTCCTTAATGGTCCAAATAAAAATCTAATAAAAAACGCATGAGTTGCACTCGCATGATGACTTATGCGTCCCCACAATATCTTCCGCATCCATCGCCACAACATATCTGTATGCGGGAGCACTCATATAATCTTCCACAGTCGTACCTGCATCATCAACTAAAAGTATTCGAATTCGAAAAGGGTGAGCACACATCACGGCTCAGTGAGCAAACAAAACAATGCAACAAACATATGCATGCATTCAATTCATATCTGTGGTCTGGTATATAAGTTTGCAATGTGCTATAGAAAGGTTTGGAGGACACCGTACCTCTATACACGAGTGTGTGGAACCACCCAACGGATCAAACACCATTTTCGCCCCCACATGCACCCACCATGGAATAGAGATAGAGCTAAAGTGCTTAGGACCGCACCGCATCACACTTTCCCTGATGCTCTACCCATACCAACACGTAAGCCCCTGTTGGCAAGGGCTTGCAAACTGGGCTCGCAAATAACCAATCCTAATGTCAAACAGTGTATCTAAGGCCTCACCCTAGCATCCCTTAATACGTCTACAGAGATAGAGCTAAGGCCCCCCGACAGAGTCAGAGACTACAAGGTCCAAGACCACCTCCCCTGATGCCCTACAACATAATAGTTCTGCTAAGGTAATGGCGATACGATGATGTTTGTGGACAAGACTTGAGTAGAGATAGGGCTAAAATGCTTAGGACCGCACCGCATCACACTTACCCTGATGCCCCACTCGCATCAAGTACACTAACCACACACAAACATTCACATGCCTATTCCTAGCATCCTCATCATCATCATGTTGTAAATAAATAGAATTAAATATGCATGAACAGTAATAACAGGAATAGTAGATGACATGTGATATGCACATTACAATCATACAATCATAGAATCATACATGGAATTGGACTCAATAAACGAAAACAGTTTATTATTAGCCAATTAGTTTAGGTCTTGTTCCCTTACCATTGCTTGAGTGTAGATCCTCTTTCAAGCTTTAAGAATCACTTTTATATCACTAGGAAAACCTAACAAGTGGATAGAATTTAATTAGAATTAATTCCAACAGTTTTAAGCTTGCTGTACTACTAGGGTCGCAGGTTGGGTCGCAGGCTGGGTAGTAGTTTTCTGCGACCCCAGGGATAAGGTCAATCATAGGGTCGGTTATCCATCGACCCTAGGTGCGACCATAGCTTCCCTGGACTTCCCAAGAGCTTGGGGTCGATCCTGTGGTCTGATAGGGTCGGTTACCAGTCGACCTTATGTGTGACCATATGTAGTTTGAGTCTACTTTTCATCCTACAATCTACTCTTTCCTGTTTGGATCCCTTGGCTTACTTTCATGGTCCATTCTATGATTGTTCTATGGCTTAAAACTCTAAGTTACTTCCTTTACTTTGTTTACAATGATTCCCTCCATGGATTCCATTGGAATTTTTCCATCGATGGATGATTTGGGTTTCTCCTAGATCCTACCCTCTTTATAAACTATTCTAGGGTCTTACACAATTCATAAAGACTATTTTCATACCTTAGATTTGCTAAATTCAGAGATTCCTCTAAAACTCTTCTCCTTAGCCTTCTTCTCCAACTTTCCTTTTCTTCCTTCTCTTCTCTTTCTCTCACTTTCAATTAGGGTTTCAAAAGGAGTGAAAGAGCCTAAGGGACGTCCTATTTATAGAGGAAAATCTCCCAAAATCCGTCCCAATGAGTTTAGGAAAGGTTCCCTTTGAATTAGGAAAGTTTCCTAATTTCGGGTTTCTGTTAGTTTGCCTAGGGTCGATGCTAGGGTCGCAGAATCCGTCGACCCTAGGGTCTCAAGTCATCCGACCCTAGGACTCAAAAGTCATGGGTTGGACCCTACTGAGGTGGGGTTGACCCTACCTATTTAGGCATGCGACCCTACCCTCCATTTTACTGTTTTTGGATCAATTTCATACCTGGTCTTGTGACTTCCCTCACGCACTTGGTCCATGTGGCTCGACCATGATAGGTAGACCTGGTACAAGGTAGTAAGACCGGTTAGTTCGGTACGGGTCATACATGAATGCTCCAATGTAAGGGCATATTACGGCCATGGATGCAGAAGCTATGATGGAGTCGCATGATTCGTCGTGCGAGTGCAACTCATGCATTTTTTATTAGATTTATTTTTTGGATTATTAAGAACATGTAATTGATTAATTTATTTTATTTTATGTCTTAGTCATTTGGAGATAATTGGATAATTTATTTATGTTATTACTGTTAGATTCTCAGTTCATTAGTATTAAAGACTTTCGCTATTATTTATTTATTCTGATTATGGTTGTGGATGTGTATGGTTTAAGCAAAAAGACATAGTCTATTCGAGATCCTGGTTGAACCGTTGGATCATAGACGGTTCATCACACCATTCTGGTTGGTGCAGAATTGGGGTGTAACAACTTGGTATCAGAGCTCTCGGGCCCTGTCTATTAAACCGGTATACTTCCACTAAAGTTCGTGAACTGAGTTAGGATAAAATTTAAAAGCTTTAATAACAACACACTATAAGCACATGTGTTGTATGAGACAAAAATTAAAAAAGAGAATAATGCACTATTAAGATGAGAAACAAGTTTCATATATACATCAAATAAAAACTGGGGGTGCTGGAGGAGGAGGTGCCTCACGATCTTGGTCATAATCCTCAGCATACACCATCGTAAGCCAGGCTACCTAAGTCTGGGTCACCTAGAGACTAGCTTCCAGATCGGCCATCCACTGATCAGACGCGCGCTGGGCCTCCCTAATCTCACGCAACAACCCCATCATGTTATCTGGTGGTGGGTGCGAAGGACCAGCTGAGTGGGAAGGAACCCAAGAAGGGCCAGCTCTAATGGAATGTAGTGGTGATGGAGGAGGTATAACGTCTACATCCATGAACATACGATCATCATCCTCAGCAGCATCCCTATGGACCTCTGCTGTTGTTGCTGCTGCCGCCTCAGCGTCTGCTATCTCTACCCGAGTACGGGGACGCACCATAGCGTTCCTCTCCTCGTCACTGACCTGCGCATCATGCATCCCCATCTTGCAGATGGCCTCCCAGTCAAGGTCAGACGAGAAGGTATCCTCATGAATCCTCTCATCCACTAAATCGGCATGCAGGCGAGTGAGCAGGGTTGTGATCAAACGCCCATAGGGCAGGTTGCCTATCTGACCAGGCATCGCAACACGGATCATCATCTTGATGATAATATATGGAAGGCAGACGGACTGCCTAGTGCAGATGCAGTACAAAAGATACTGGTTCAACTGGGAAATCTTCTTATAATGCCCACTCTGAGGAATCAGGTTGTGCTGAATAATCTTGCAGTACACCTGGGGTTCCGGCTGTAGGTTGATTGCCTTCATCTCCAAACAATCATCTCTAAGAAGTTGGCGATCAATCTCTGCACGCATCATTAAAGATAGGAACTGGGGTTCCTTGGGTGCACAGTATACCAAGGGGCCATCATTTGATATACCCAAGAGATCAGCCAACTCCTGGCAGTTAAAGGAGATCTCCACCCCTTTAACATAACTGGTGATCCTGAGCTCTCTACCCTTTTCTGTATCATTTGGATCACCCACTACCTAAAGGTAATTAAACTGCTTCACCAGAGCAGGACAGGTGCAACTCTCATACAATATCACGGGGAGCCAACCCAAATCACCAAAAGCACCCTCTACATTAAACAAGGCTAGATTAGCCAGGTTTACACAACGACCCCCTTCCACCTTCTTATGCTCATAACGAGCATACTGAGTCTCTGCTTCATTGGACCGAAAGCGAAGAGGATCATGAACTCTGGGAACTTTGGTGCGAACCATGTTATCTGCAAAGACACAGACAAATAGACAAGATATGAGTTATAGAGTAAAACTTAAAATTTTGGCATTATAACGGCATGATTTGGCTAAAAGCCTCACTTTTCACCCAAACAGTTGGGCAAGAGGACTTACATATGTTCCAAACCATCCTGTAAGGCTCATACAGTTGGAAATTTAAACTAATAAGATCAAATTTGAAGAAATTTCATCAATTTGGAAAAATCCCAAAATTAGGTCAAAAATGGAAAATTTCAAGTTTTTCAAAAACTAACCAATGAAACTCAAATTTTCTTGAGGGCTTTCATCCATTGGGTGGCCGATAGCAAAAGCCCCCAATAAAAATCAAATTTTTACGATTAGAAAAATTTTAATTTGATAAAACGCTATAAATGGAGAAAAACCTAGTTTTGAAAGCTTAAAAATGAGGACCAACAAACAACATACTTGAAGGAACGGAGCGGAGGTTGTGAATAGAAGAAAGAATCACCAAACACGAGTGGTCGACACTGTAGCAACTCAGTGGAAGCGAGTTGAGTTGAGAGCAAAAAAAAAAGTGGGAAATGACTCCAAAAATCAAGTTTAAAAACCTGATTTGGAGTTGTGTGGTCGCAAAATTCGACCAAATCTGCGACCACACGACCGACCCCATGATCGACCACAGGCTCTCGGTGAGCTGACAGACCTCCTGTGGTCGGACCCTGTGGTCGGACATATTTTGACCCCACGATCGACCACAGGCTCTCGGTGAGCTGACATGGTTTTGTGAGGTCGCATACCCTGTGGTCGGACATATTGCGATCCCACCATCAGCCACACGATGGAAAATACAGTATTTTGACTATATGACTTGGAAAATTGGAATTTTACATTGATTAATTGGATTTTGACATGGGAATGATGTATATTATGAGTGCCTCACATGTGCTATGATTTTTCAGACACTACCACCATCAGAACAGGAAATGGCAGGGCGAAGAGTAACCAGACGAGGACGTAACCCAATTCCACCACCACTACCTGTGGAGGAAGATAGCCATGAAAATCCTGAAGGACAAGAGGATCAGAATGTGGCACCACCAGGAGCTAATGGCTAGGCTATTCCTACAAACTTGCCAGCCCCACCTACAGATTTGGCTACAGCAGTAAAGAACCTAGCACAACAGCTGCAGCAAATACAGCATGTGCAAACCAATATGCAAGCTGCTATGGGAATGGCTTTTTCAGCTGTACATACTACACCTATACCAGCCAGACAAGCTACCATAGTACCAGGGGGTAGCAACACGGTACCCTAAGCACCTCAAACGCCAGTTGCACAAGCTCCAGTACAAAACCCTGAGGTAGCCCAAGGCAGTTACCAGTATCAACCATCTATATATGGAGCCTATGCTCAGTATCAGCTAGATCATTCTCGACTGATCAAGCATTTTCTGAAAATGAAGCCTAAGGAATATAATGGTAAGCCAGCGGATCCTTTGTGGCCAGCTCACTGGATCGATGAGATGAAGATGAATTTTATGATGATGACGGTTAATGAGGAGGAAAACGTACTGTGTGCAACATTTATGTTGAAAGGTGATGCACACCACTGGTGGAAGTCTACTCGTAGTTATCTGTTAACGAAGCACGCCCAATTGACCTGGGCTATCTATAAAGAGGCATTCTTCGAGAAATATTTTCCCAGAAGTTTCAGAGACGCTATGGAAAGAGAGTTCTTGAGTTTGTATTAGGGACAGATGACTGTGGATGCATATCAACAGCATTATGAAGAGCTGTTTTTCTTTGCTCCCTCTAGCATGCTGGAAGAAAATACTAAAATCCGAAGGTTCGTCATGGGACTTAGGGGAAGCATTCGGGAGCATGTTTTGGGGTTAGAAAAGAAAGTTTATAACGAAGCCGTACAGATTGCTCGAGTACTAGAATCGAGCCAGAGGGAGAGCTACTTTGCTCAGAATAGAGGTATAAAAAGGCCAAATGGAAATTCATATAACGGAGGGAACACAAAGACATTTAAACCCTTCCGTACTCAAGGCTTTAATGCTGCAGCCAAGACTACTCCAACAGCCCAACCTCAACAAAAGCAAAACAATGAAGGAGTAAAATGCTATAACTATAATCAAATGGGACATTATTCACGGGAGTGTCCTAAGCCCAGGAAGCAGCTACAACAAGGAAAGGTTTATGCAGTTACATCCGAAGATGTTGCCGCATCGCCTGACGTGGTCACAGGTATGACATGAACCTTTCATTTTGTATTACCCTATGTGCGCATGTAGACTAAATTAAAACAAATCACAGGTATCGTACCTATTAATGGCATACCTGCCAGAGTACTCTTTGATTCTGGAGCTACTCATTCTTTTATATCTGTGTCATTTGGAAAGAAGCTAAATCTACCCCTTAGATCTTTAGACTACAAATTGCTTGTACGATCACCTATGGGATTAGAAGTGGAATTAGAAAAAGGTTATGGACCATGTCCAGTTCTTATCGACGAGAAGATTTTGGATGCAACCTTGATTCAACTCGAGATGGCAGACTTTGACGTTATCTTGGGAATGGATTAGTTAGCTCGGCATTCTGCAAACCTATTATGTGCAGAAAGAAATTGATATTTAAAGACAAGGAAGGAGCAGAGTTTAATTTTGTGGGAACCAGACTTCCCCGTAAATGAAAACTCATCCTCTCTGCATTAAAGGCTAGAAAATGCCTCGAGAAAGGAGGAGTTGGGTATCTAGTATCCGTGTTTGATCTCACCAAGGAAGTACGACGAATGGAAGATATTGATGTTATGCGTGACTTTCCAGATGTATTTCCTGAGGAACTACCAGGACTACCACCTGACCGAGCGACCGAGTTCATTATAGATCTGTTACCCAGAGCCGCACCAGTATCTAAAGCACCCTACCGAATGACTCCTACGGAACTGAAAGAACTAAAGGTATAGCTACAGGAATTACTGGACAAGGGTTATATCAGACCCAGAATATCACCATGGGGAGCGTTGGTATTGTTTGTAAAGAAGAAGGACAGTAATGTTCGACTGTGTATAGACTATCGAGAATTGAATAAGCTTACAATCAAGAATCGATACCCGTTGCCTCGGATCGATGACTTGTTCGATCAGTTGCAAGGTGCCAAGGTGTTCTTCAAGATTAATCTTCAGTCAGGATACTAACATTTGAAGATTAAGGAAGGTGATATTCCGAAGACGGCATTTAGAACAAGATATGGACATTATGAATTTTTAGTCATGTCTTTTGGATTAACTAACGCACCCGCAACTTTTATGGAACTCATGAATCGGGTATTCCATGATATGTTGGATACGTCAGTCATTGTGTTTATTGATGATATATTGGTCTACTCCAAGGACAAGGAAACTCATGTCATGAATCTAAGAGACGCTCTGCAGCGACTAAGAAAAAGAGAAGCTTTACGCCAAATTTACAAAGTGTGAGTTTTGGCTAAATGAAGTCGTTTTCTTAGGCCATGTTGTATCCGCTGAAGGAATTAAAGTGGATCCTAGCAAGATTGAAGCCATTGTGAAATGGAAAGCACCTAAGAGTGTTGCAGAAATCAAAAGTTTCCTAGGTCTAGCTAGGTATTACTGACGATTCGTGGAAGACTACTCTAGAATTGTCGTACCTCTCACTAGTTTAACTAAGAAAGGAGAAAAGTTTGTTTGGCCCGACAAATGTGATGAAGGTTTTCAAACATTGAAAGCTAGATTGATATCAGCTCCCATCTTCACTATTCCTATTCCAGGATAACCATTCACCTTGTACACTGATGCGTCTGGGTTGGTTTTAGAATGTGTACTTATGCAAGGAGAACAAATAGTTGCGTATGCCTCAAGACAACTGAAGACACATGAAAAGAACTATCACACTCATGACTTGGAATTAGTAGCAGTCGTACATGCTGTCAAGATATGGAGACACTATTTGTATGGAGAGAAATTTCAGATTAAATTAGAACATAAGAGTCTCACTTATCTTTTTAATCAAAAGGAGTTGAACATGAGACAAAGAAGATGACTGGAATTATTGAAGGATTATGATTACAATATTAAGTATCATCCAGGGAAAGCTAATGTAGTTGTTGATGCGCTAAGCAAAAAAGTAATGATAAAATCCCAAGGAGAGATTAACACGACTGCGGTAATGTATGTTACAGGAAAAGTATTCAATCATGGTAATGAGCAGTTCGTGATAGATGCACCAGGTGGATCAACTAACCAAGGGTTTATTCATCGATTTTCAAATATGTTTACCACATTGAAGATTGTACCTGATATAATAGATGAAGTGAAAGTCGCTACTAAATCAGACCCTTATCTAAGAACGGTGCAAGAAGACATCGAAAAAGGTAGGACTATTCCTGAGTTCACCTTGGACATTGAAAAGGTACTGAAGTACAAAGGAAGAGTATGTGTTCTTGAAATGGAAAACTTAGACATTAGACATAGACTAATGAAGGAAGCTCACTCCACCGCTTATTCGGTACATCCTGGAAGTATGAAGATGTATCATGATCTGAAGAAGCTATATTGGTGGAGAGGAATGAAGGCGGATGTAGCTAAATTTATGTCTCAATGCCTAAATTGTCAGAGGGTAAAGGTTGAAAGGCAAAGACCTACAGGATTATTGCAGCTACTGCAAGAACCAGCATGGAAATGGGACTGCATCACTATGGACTTCGTCACCGGGTTACCATTGACTCCCAGAGTAGTTGACGCGGTCTGGGTGATTATAGATCTTCTGACTAAAATAGCTCACTTCATAGCTATACGACCTCAGTATACCCTAGAGAGGTTAGCCAAGCTATATGCGGATAATATTGTTAGATTACATGGTGTACCTGAAAGCATTGTGTCCGATAGAGACCCACGCTTTACTTCAAAGTTTTGGAAAGAATTGCAGAAGGCTATGGGTACGATGCTGAAATTCAGTACTGCATTCCATCCTCAGACAGACGGACAGTCAGAGCGTACCATTCAGATTTTAGAAGACATGCTTCGAGCCTGTGTTATTGATTTCAAAGGCTCATGGGATGAAAAACTACCATTGATCGAGTTCGCCTATAACAACAGTTATCAGGCTATTATACAGATGTCACCCTATGAAGCATTGTATGGTAGGAAGTTTCAAACTCCTTTGTTTTGGAATAAAATTGGTGAACGGAGTATCATTTGACCAGAATTTGTTGAAGAGACTTGTCGAGTAGTCGACATTATCAAGGAAAGAGTTAGAACAGCTCAGAATCGTCAAAAACAATATGCAGATACTCGACGGCTGAGACCTTGAATTCATCGTAGATGATAAGGTATTCTTGAAAGTATCACCCATGCGAGGCTTAAAACGATTCGGGCAGAAAGAGAAGCTAAGTCCAAGATATGTCGGGCCATATGAGTTTCTCGCTAAACGTAGAAAAGTGGCGTATCAGTTAGCACTACCTCTATCTATGTCAAGTGTACATGATGTATTTCTTATCTCATTACTGAAGAAGTACATCAGAGATCCAATACACATTTTAACAGCGGACCCACAGGGTCCAACTGATGATTTGACATTCGAAGTAGCACCAACTGAAATCACTAGCCAAAAGGTTCAACGTCTACGCAACCGTGACATTTATTATGTTAAGGTCACTTGGAGGAGCCGAGATATAGAAGAGATCACATGGGAAGAAGAGAATGCTATGCGAAAGCAATATCCTCACCTTTTTAACTCAAAATGTATGTACAAATTTCGAGGATGAAATTTCTAATAAGAGGGGGGGAGTTGTAAGACCCGTATCGAACTAACCTATCTTACCACCTTGTATCAGGTCTACCTATCATGGTCGAGCCAAGTGGACCAAGTACATGAAGAAACCACAAGACCAGGTATGAAATCAACCCAAAAATAGTCAATTATGAGCGTGTGGTCGCATACCTAAACAGGAGTGACCGACCACACCTCAAAATAATGCATCCACATGAATTTTGGTCATGTGGTCGCATGTTTCAGAAGGTATGGTCGACGGGTTCTGCGACCCCACCTCCGACCACAAGAATCTAGTCAGAAACCGAAATTAGAAAACCTTCCTAATCCGAAGGCGGTTCTTTCCTAAACTCATTAGGGCAGATTATGGAGGGTTTTCCTCTATAAATAAGATGTTACTTAGCCTCTTTCACTCTTTTAAAACTCAAACTGGGAGTGAGAGAAAGAGAAGAAAAGGAAGAAAAGGAAAATTGAAGAGGAAGACTAAGGAGGAGGAAAATTTAGAGAAAACTCTGAATCTTCAACAAGCTTAAGGTATGAACATATTTCCCATGTTAAATTGAGAGCCTAGAATAGTTCATGAAGAAGATAGGATTTAGGAGAAACCCAAATCATCAATCCATGGATAAATTCCAAGAGAATCCATGGAGGAAATTATGTGGACAATGGATTCTGTATAAAATACTAATTCTAAGCCATAAAATAATTGTAGGAAGGACCATGATGATAGGCCAAGGAATCCAAACATGGAGGATTGGAGTTGAAAGTGAAAGGTCGACCATCACACGTGTGGTCGCATGATGTGCGACCACACGAGACACACATGTCCGACCACATGCCCTCGAAAAGTTTCCAAGGAGGGTGTGGTCGCACGTGTGGTCACAGAATATGCGACCACACCCTGCAACCCTAAGCCCTGTGGTCACTGAAACTAAGACCACAGGTGCTGCCACACCCACAGGTGCTGCCACACCTGTGACCCCTCAGTTTCTGTTGGTCTAAATTGTGGGAATAAATTCTAATTTAAAATATATAAATTTACTAGGTTTTCAAGTGGTTTAAAAGTGATTTACCAAGCTTGAACAAGGATCTACTATCGACCAATGGTGAGGGAACAAGACCTAAATTAATTGGCTAATAATAAACTATTTTTATTTATTGAGTCCAATACCATGAATGATTCTATGCTTATATGCTTGTAATGTGCATATCACATGTCATCCAATATTTCTGTTATTATTGCTCATGTATATTTAATTTCATTTATTTATAATATGATGTTGATGATGATGCTAGGAATAGGCATGTAAATGTATATGTGTGGTTAGTGTACTTGATGCGAGTGGGGCATCAGGGGAGGACGTGACACTGTGGTTCATCTTGATCACTAGACTCTAGTTCTATCTCTACTCAAGTCTTGTCCATTGACATCGTCGTATCGCCATTACCTTAGCAGAACTATTACGTCGTAGGACATCAAGGGAGGTGGTCTCGGACCGTGTAGTCTCTGACTCTGCCGGGGGGCCTTAGCTCTATCTCTACGGACGTATTGAGGGATGCTAGGGTGAGGCCTTGGATACACTGTTTAACATTAAGATTGGTTAGTTGCAAGCCCAGTTTGCAAGCCCTCGCCAATAGGGACTTACGTGTTGGTATGGGTAGGGCATAAGGAGAAGTGTCATGCGGTGTTTGATCCGGGCACTTTAGCTCTATCTCTATTCCATGATGGGTGCATGTGGGACGGCAATGATGTTTGATCCATTGGGCGGCTTCACACACTGGTGTATAAAGGTGCGGTGGCCGCCTATCCTTTCTATTGCATATTGCAAACTTATGAACCAGACCAAAGATATGAATTGAATGCATGCATATGTTTGTTGCATTGTTTTGTTTGCTCACTGGGCCATGATGTGTGCTCACCTTTTTGATGTCGAATATTTTTAGTTGATGATGCAGGTACTACAGTAGAAGATTATATGAATGCTCCAATGTACGGGCATGTTGCGGTAATGGATGCAGAAGCTATGATGGAGTCGCATGATTCATCGTGCGAGTGCAACTCATGCGTCTTTGATTAGATTTATTTTTTGGATTATTAAGAACATGTAATTGATTAATTTATTTTATTTTATGTCTTAGTAATTTGGAGATAATTGGATAATTTATTTATGTTATCACTGTTAGATTCTCAGTTCATTAGTATTAAAGACTTCCGCTATTGTTTATTTATTCTGATTATGGTTGTGGATGTGTATGGTTAAGCAAAAAGACACAGCCTATTCGAGATCCTAGTTGAACTGTTGGATCATAGACGGTTCATCACACCATTCTGGTTGGTGCAGAATTGGGGTGTGACAACTACCATTGGAACTGTTCCACCTCGTCCATCTTCCCCTGTGAGGACTACTACTGATCTAGCAGCTATCATTAGAAACCTTGCAAGATCAATGGAACAACAGAAGCAGCAACAGCTACAGCAGCAAACCAAGAATGAACTCATCATGATTTTACGACAAACCCCTGTGTAAACAGGAGTCCCCCTTGCACCGACAACCACTACTGTACCATTACCTTTTAGATTGAATGCAAATGTGCCAACCACTACAACTACCCATCCTACAGGGTTGCCACAGCCAATTCACCATGTCAATTCAGGAGTGCTTGCTGCCCCATTTCTGAATGAAGCCACTCAGGCCGAATGCTCTAGATTGCTAGAAAGATTTCAGAAAATGAAGCCGCTAAAATTCATAGAAGTGGGTGATAACCCACTATAGCCTATAATCTGGATGCAGTTTATTGAGAAGTGTTTCAAGATAACGGTACTGATTGATGAACAGTGTATCCTTTGCACAAGTTGCATGATGGAAGTAAACCCTACACCTGGTGGGAATCAAACCAGAAAATTCTTGCAACTTTGAATCCCATTGTGACTTGGGCTATGTTTTAGGAAGCATTCTTCAACAACTACTTCTCAAAAAGCTCTCGTAATAAGAAGGAGATAAAATATCTGAGTCACTATCAAGGCCAAAAATCCATTCAAGATTATTGGACTGAATTTGAGTCACTCTTTTATTTTGCCTTAGCTTATGTGCGTGTTGAAGAAGCCAAGGTAAGGAAATTCTTCGAAGGTCTTCCCGGAAGAATCTAAGCCACTATCAAGACTCATGGATATACCAGCTATGTAGAGTGTGTTCAACTGTTAAGATAGTGGAAGATGTCCTTTGGGACAACTATTAGGCCAAGAATGGTCTTGGTAAGAAGTTTACTACTACGCCTGATAAGAAGATCACTAAAAAATCATTTCAGTGTAAGTTTAATAATAAAAGTGTTGCAACTACAAAGACTGCTACAAAGACTTCTGCAAATACCACTCTTACAGACCAATCAAATGCTTCAACTGTCAGCAGATTGGTCATATGAAGTCTAATTGCCCAAAGCTTGCCAATGCATCGCAAGGCAAGGTATTTGCAATGTTAGTTGAGGAAGCAGAAAGAGCCCCTAGTGTAGTAACAGGTATTTTGTATTCCAGTATTGTGTTTAATTCGGTACTACTACATGCTTGTGTACGTGTTAATGAATGGACTATACACATTAGGCACTCTTAGGATTTTTGATCACCCGACTCAAGTCCTATTTGATTCTAGAGCCACTCACTCATTCGTGTCACCCGAGTTTGCCAAGAAGCTATCCATGACTGCAAAGAAGTTGGTGTCTGAATGAATTGTTTGAACTTCTTTAGGGCTGGAAGTAGTACTGACAAAATACTACGGACTATGTCAAGTTCTGTGAGAGGATTAGAATCTGAATGTTAATTTGATCTGACACAACATGTCAGATTTTGATGCTATTTTAGGCATGGACTGGCTCTCCCACCCACCGAGCCAGCATGCTTTGTGCTGAAAGGAAGATTCTTTTCCAACCAACTGATGGAAGAACTTTTGAATTTGTCAGAGATAAGCCTAGAAAGGATAAGAAGTTATTTATATTAGCAATGCAAGCTTGCATTGCAAGTAATTAGTCGAATTTGTTGAATCTGAATGTTAATTAGACTTGGTTTGATGGTTCCTAGTTATTTGATTTCGCTATTATTTGATTTGCGTTCTGAATTTCCCGTGATATGTGTTGTGATTAATGGAAGAGTTGTGTTATGTTATGGACTGTGGATGGTTCTTGGTGTGGTAGTCCTCACACAACAAGGAAACCATGGTCATAGCAGAACGCCAGGGTTTTGGGGTGTGACACATAGGATTCCCAATAACCAAGGCAAGTTTTCTTTAACTCACCCTGGTTCGTCACTTATAAATCAGGGGTCAAGGGAAATGAGGTTATTTCTAGATGGGACCAAGTAGGGCAATACCTTAAGGAGCCAACCTAACAATTATTAGGATTAACTATGACAATGAGTAACCTAGCACAGGCTAGACAAGAATTAACACACAGTTATTGGGGGGGCATTTTATCCATACCATATGGGCGCCCTATCCAATATGGTCAGACCCTATGGGCCAAAGCAATAATCCTAGTGGGCCTGCTTGTGAGGTAGCTATGACCTTAAGCTAAAGATGATTAAGTGTAGGTAATGCATGTTCAAAGGGGTTATGGAGTTACCTAAGGCAAGTGCAAGGGTGTAGCTGACCAGTTAGCCTTATATCATCCCTGTCCGCTACTTCCCTAATAAAGGATGTAAGGAAAAGTTAATAAATTCTTAATTATGGGGTAATGTAATTACAATGCAATTTGGGATACAAGTCATGGTAACTAGTGTGGCTGAAATTGGTCCCACACCAATGTGGGTTGCCAATAAGCAAGGTTTTCTGTTGAGCCATACATGCATTACTTAGAGCATGAGTTGTCACACCCTAATTCTGATCGAACCAGAAGTGTGAATGAACCGTCATATGAACCAACGGTTCAAACTAGGATCACATAGGACCGTGTCAACAATCAAACCAAACATGACCACATCACAATTAGAGATAATAAATAATAAGCAGAAGTCTTTATTAATGAACTGAGTATCTAATGTGATAAATAAGTAATTAACCAATTATCTCAATATAAACCAAAACATAATAAATATCTAATTAGAAATCCGTAGACTAAAATACAAAACAAAATACTAAGCACAAATATAGTGGAAACACTCGCATGATGAGTTATGCTCATCCTCCATTGCTTACACATCCATAGCTACCATGTGTCCATAAAACAACGCATTAACATAATCTTTGATGGTAACACCTGCATCATCAGAAACTAAAAAGAAGACGATACCATGGGGGGAGCTCACAACTTAGCTCAATGGGAAAACAAAACAATGCAACAAACAACAAACATATGCATGAAATCAAATTCATATCTTTGGTCTAGTTTAAGTTTGCAATGTGCTATGGCAAGGATAGGCGGCCATCACACCTCCATGCACTAGAGTGTGACCATGCCCAATGGATCACACACTACTGTCATCCAACATCATCCACTACAGAATAGAGATAGAGCTAGAGCCTGACGGATCACACACCGCCAACACCCTCCCTGTTACTCTACCCCATACCAGTACGTATGCCCTTACTGGCAAGCGCTTGTAAACTAGGTTCGTGACTAACCAATCCTAGATGTCATCAAATGTATCCAAGGCCTTAGCCCAGCATCCTTTAATATGATACAGAGAAGCAGAATTATAACCACACACTGTGATCACCCCCAAGATACCCTAGGGTGTACTAAGTTTGCTAAGGTAATAACGATATGTTGGAACCTTGGCAAGTTTTTTGGGTTGTTGTCATTGTTGGCAACGCATTCTAAGTGGTTCCGATCAGATAGCAGAGTCTCAGTTACTGTGGTTGTGTCTGGGACACTTGTTCAGTACCATAGAGGAGAGAGAGAGTGTGTCGGCCCCATTGATGTGGCACTGGGCCCTATTGAAGTTCCAATGATGGTGTGGCACAACAGATGATGAGAGAGACCTATTATGGAGAGAGAAATATAGTAGAAACAATTGAGGTGAAAGAAATAAAGAGAAAGAAGAGAGAGCGTTTATGGGTCCCACTGACAAGGTGACTGTGCATGGTACAATGGCAAAAGTTCAAGAGCAGAAGAAAGTTAAAGAGAGAGAAAGAAGAGACAAAAAAAAGAGAGAGAAAATATGGGCCAGGTAGGTCCCACTTGAGGTGGCCAGGCCAGCATGACAGCCAGCCCAGGCTAGGTCAGTGGTCAGAGCACCAGGCTAGCAGGCCATGCCTGCCCAGTAGCACTAGGCCTCAAGGCATACCTGCCCAGTAGCCAATAGTGCAAGGCTGTCATGCGTAAGCCTGCAGTCCCTGCTAGCAGCACACATCACTACGCATGTAAGACCCGTGTCAATCTAACCCTGTCTTACCACCTTGAACTAGGTTTACCCATCATGGTCGAGTCAAATGGACCAAGGGCGTGAAGGAAATCGAGATCCCAGGTATCAAATCGACCTAAAAATACTTAATTTAAGGGGAGGGTCGCATACCCAGCCAAGGAGGGTCAGCCCCCCAAAATAGAAAGTTAGACCCTCAGTTTTGAAGGGAGGGTCGGACAACTTAGAGAACCTAGGGTCGACGAGATCATCGACCCTCCCATCGACCCTCAGTTGCCTCCAAAACTGAAATTAGGAAAAGGGACTTATTTTAGGATGTTCCAACTCTATTTAAAGGACGTCCCTAAGCCTCTTTCACTCCTTTCACAACCCTAATTGAATTGAGAGAAAGAGAAGAGAAGGAAAAGAAGAAGAAGAAAAGCAAGGAAGAGAATTTAGCCAAAAGAGAAGAGTTGCTGAGAAGGAGTATTCTTCTCAGGTATGGATACTAATTCCATGAGTTTCTACAGACCTTAGGTTAGATATTGATGAGAGTGTGATCTCGGAGAAACCCAAACCATCAACCCATGGTTAGGTTTTCATGAGAAACCATATGAGAATGCATGAAAGCTATTTAGGTGGATGATTCATGGTTTCAGACCATGGAATGAATGTTGAATGGAATGTAGGAGCAAGCCATAGGATCCCAAGCACGAGGAATGGACTAAAAGAGGGAAATTGACCAAAGTACACCAAGGGTTGCACCAAGGGTCGATGACCATCCAACCATAGGTGATCCTAACTATCGACCCTCAGTGTTCGGGAAGTTCAGAGTTTGGGGAGGGTCGCACCCAGGGTCGATCATGACTCCGACCCTACCTCCGACCCTCAGTTAACAGAATGGTTTTTAAATTCAAAATTAATTCTAATTAAATTTTATCGACTTTGTTAGGTCTTCTAGCAATATAATAACATTATAAAGGTGATTCTAAAGCTTGAAAAAGTATCTATTAGCAAGCTAAGGTGAGGAAATAGAACTCTAAACTAATTGGTTAATAACAAACTATTTTTCTTTTCTTGAGTCCAATGCCATGCTTGATTCTATGTGAATATGTTTGTAATGTGCATATAACATGTCATCCAATATTTCTATTACTTGCTCATGCATATTTACTTTATTGTTTATAACATGATGATGATGATGATGATAGGAATAGGCATGTAATTGTATGTGTGTGGTTGGTGTACTTGATGCGAGCGAGTATCAGGGGAGGTGTGATGAGAACGTCAATAAACGTTAATCTTTGGCGGGTCTCAGCACTTTAGCTCTATCTCTAACTCAAGTCTTGTGCATTAGCATCGTCGTATCGCCATTACTTTAGCAGAACTATTATGTCGTAGAGTATCAGGGGAGGTGGTCTCGGTCCTTGTAGTCTCTGACTCTACCGGGGGGCCTTAGCTCTATCTCTATGGATATTCTGAGGGATGCTGGGGTGAGGCCTTGGATACACTGTTTGGCATTAGGATTGGTTAGTTGCGAGCCCAGTTTGCAAGCCCTCGCTAACAGGGGCTTATGTGTTGGTATGGCACTATATAGCAATAAACGTTAACCTTTGTTATATAATGTTCATGATTAGGGTGGATGGGGACGACGTTAAACGTTAACCTTTGGGCGGACTTCCACACCCTGTGTATAGAGGCGGGGTCAATAAACGTTAACCTTTGACCACCCAACCTTTCTATTGCGCATTGCAAACTATAAACCAGACCAAAGATATGAATTGATTGCATGCATATGTACTGTTGCATTGTTTTGTCTACTCACTGAGCCGTGATGTGTGCTCACCCCCTCGACGTCGAATATTTTTATTTGATGATGCAGGTTATACCACTGAAGATTATATAAATGCTCTAGCATACGGGAACGTAGCAGCGATGGAAGCTGAAGCTGAAGTAGATACACATGACTCCTCTTGCGAGTGCAACTCATGTGTATTCGATTAGATATTTTCTAGATTTTCTTTATTTGGATTTAATAAAGACATGTATTTGATAATTATTTATGTCTCAGTTGATACAGAATAATTTGCTAGTTAAATATTAATATCACAGTAGATTATCAGTTCATTTTATTATAAGACTTCCGCTATTGTGTATTTACTCTGATTATGATTATGGATGTATGGGAGTTTAGATAACACAGATATAGCCTACTCAAGATCCTGGTTGAACTGTTGGTTTGCTAGCGGTTCATCACACCATTCTGAATAGTGCGGAATTGGGGTGTGACAACTTGGTATCAGAGCATCTCAGGCCTTGTCCGCTGAACTAACATACATTCGGGACAATTGTGAACTGAGATAGGATAAAAGTAAAAACCATAATATTAACACACTATAAGCACCAGTGATGGTTGAGACCAAATTTAAAAAAGAGAATAATGCATCTATTAAAGGGGAAACAAGTTACATACAATCAGAGAGAAGCAAAACGTATATACATAACTAAAGAAGTGTACAGTCCACAACCCGGACAGTTACTCTGTAGTACAAGGAAAATAAAGTACAATCAAGAAGTTGGAGGTGAAGGAGGAGGCGGCGCTTCATGGTCTCTGTCGTAGTTCTCGGCATAGACTCTAGTCAACCAAGCTATCTGAGTCTGGGACGTCTGAAGACTAGCTGTGAGATCAGCCACCCGCTGATCAGTCCGACGCTGTGCGTCCAGCAACTCATCCATCTTCATATCAGATCTGCGCTGAGCCTCTCTGATCTCCTGTAGCATCTCCATCATATCAGAAGGTGGGCGTGAAGGACCAGCCGCATGAGAAGGACTAATCTCAGGTACAGGATCCGCCACAGAAGAAGTACCAACTCCAGCCGCATGCGTAGGTGAAGGCGGTGGTATCGAGTCGACATCCATATACATACGATCGTCATCATCGACAGGATCCACATGAGCTCTAGCAGTGGCAGCAGCAGCCTCAGCGTCAGCCATCTCAATGCGAGTGTGAGGGCGTACCATTTCGTTCCTCTCCTCGTCACTAACTTGGGCATCCCGCATACCCATCTTGCAGATAGCCTCCCAATCTAGAGGCGACGAGAAGGTCTTCTCCTGAATCTTCTCATCCGCTAAGTCAACCCCCAAGCAGATCAGTAGAACAGTAGTCATACGTCCATAGGGTACATTACCCCTATGACCGGACAATGTAGCACTAATCATGGTCCGCATGATGATGTAGGGAAGGCAGACGGACTGTCTGGTGCAGATACTATATATCAGAAACTGGGTCAGCTAAGAAAGCCTCTCATAGTGCCCACTCTGTGGGATCAGATTATGCTGGATAATCTTACAGAAGACCTGTGGAGTTGGACGCAGGTAACAAGCTCTCATCTGCCAGCGATCAGGTCATACCAACTGATTATCGATCTCTGCCCTCATCTCCATGGAGACAAACTGGGGCTCTCCAGGTGCACAGTAAACCATGGGGCCATCATAAGGAATGCCCAGTAGATCGGCCAGTTGCCGATAGTCAAATGAAATGTGCACCCCTTTAACATAGCTGGTGATGCGCAACTCTTGACCATGCTCAATGTCATTGTAATTCCCCACCACCTGGAGATTACAATAGAACTGGCGCACCAAATCCGGATAGGTGCACGCATCGTAAGTGATGACAGGGAGCCACCCCATATCACAAAATGCTCTCTCCACGTTGAACAAGGCTAGCTCAGCCAAGTTCACCATACGACCACCCTCCACTTTCTTACGAGCATAGTCGGCATACTGTGCCTCGGCTTCGTTGGAGCGGAAACGAAGTGGATCATGAACTCTGGGTGTCTTGGTACGAGCCATGGTATCTGCAGATAAGAAAGAAAAGAGAGACAAGGAGTTAATAGGATAAAAATCCAAAATTTGACATTATAACAACGTAAATTGGCCGAAAGCCTCGCTTTTCACCCGTACACTCGGGCAGGAGGACTTACGTAGGTTCCAACACTCACACAATGGGAAATTGGAACTAATGAAGTCCAATTTGAAGGAATTTCAAGAAATCGGAAAAAATTCGACAAATTAGGGCAAACGAGCAAAAATCCAAGTTTCTCGATAACCAACCGATGAAACTCAAAAAGTTTTGAGGGCTTTCGTTCCTTGAGACACCAATAACAAAATCCTCCAATAAAAATCAAATTTTTACGGTTGAAAAAAGTTTAATTTGAAAAACACAATGTAAATGGGTAAAAACCTAGGAATGGAAACCTAAAAACAGGGAAAAATGGGAGAACATACCTGTATGGATGACATAGACGTCGAAAACCGGACTCAAACCAACCAAAAACAGTGGAGTGGCACTGTAGCAACTCAGAGGGGAGAGACGAGTCGAAACGGGAGGGAAATAATAAGAAATGACCCAAAATCGGATCTTAAAAATCTGATTTTTGGTCTGAGGGTCGGACAATTCGACCAGAACCATCGACCCTCGAATCGACCCTCCCATCGACCCTCGGCTCTCGGGAATCTGACAGAAAACTAAGGGTCGGAACTGAGGGTCGGACACCCATCGACCCTCACATCGACCCTTAGCTCTCGGGAAGAACAGTTTATTCCTAAGGTCGAATACTAAGGGTCGGACATACCATCGACCCTCACCATCAACCCTACATAGAAAAGACAATATTTACATCGGTTAATGTGCCTACATGGAGTATCAATGATTTTTCTCACTTATTTTGATGATTTTCAGGCACCACCCATCTCAGAAGGAAAATATGTCTAGAAGAAGAGTAACCAGACAGAGCCGAAATGCAGTTCCACCACCATCACCTGTGGAGGAAACTAGCCAGGAGAATGTATATGTCCC